>JAWZYV010014950.1:600000-1035150 GCA_038373885.1 Cheiracanthium punctorium | reverse complement strand
TTGAAATAGAATAAATTGCACACGATTTTCCACTCCATTTATTTAAACTGATGAATCGGTTTAAGCTCTAAACAAAAGAATCGTTATCGAACCTTCCCGAAATTCATTTCCATTTAAAAAGCGGCTTGTGTGGCATCTTCCTAATTGTTGAATGGGTAATGCCTGGAGTTTAGAGGCAATAAACCGTCATATCTCGGGTGGAAATTAATAACAGATATCGCAGAAGCGCCATTCGTTAATATTTATGAATATGCATGGAGGTCTTATATATTTCGTAATGAATAACTTTATTTCCGAACGCAATGGAGGATTAAAATACCTCTTACTAAGCTCATCTTGTGTCAAGTTATGCGCTAGAAAGCGTGTTAAACTAATGAATCTTCTTCGTAAATTAAAAAAAAACCACCTAAGTTGTGTTCATTTTGCTTTGAAATTTTTAATAATAAAGAAAAGGATTAATTTGTAATGCATAGAACTGCAAAGAAAATACGTACTTGAGATTTCCTAGACTATGTTGTTATATATTTCCAAATATTTCACGCGAAAAAAGAACAAGCATTATTAAAAAGGTATCTAAACTTAATATTATTTAAGTCAATCTGTTAACATGAAATTTATAAGTAGGACGTTCAATGTTATAATAACCACAGAATAAATACAGAAATTTACAGAAAAAATAACACACTTAATAGATAACATGCACATAGGCAGAATGAAAGAAGAAATATAAATTATGCAAAACGCGTCGATTATAAAACTCTTTCCAAAAAATCTGCACAGACAGCCCTTGCTTAGCGCACTAGCAGCAAGGCTACTTAGCTACTTAGCTAAGTAGTCAAGCTACTTAGGCTACTTAGCTACCTAAGGCTATTTAGCCTTAATACAACACAACACACCACGAGTAAATCGGTTAAGAAGAGTACCAGTAATGAATTTTCAAAATTCCCATTTAGATTGTCATTTCGTAATCTTTAATAGCATATATCAGTTTTTTTCGTTTAAAATAGCCGAATAACTCTGACATGCACTTTGAAGATTGACTGCTGATACAGCGTCATGAATTGGGATTCTTTTGAGTTCTCCTACGAAAAAATCTATAAATGCTAGAACACCATTTTCAATAGGGTACTTAGTACTGTATGTAGGAATAAAATATGTAAATTTCGTTGTAATCGATGCTTATTTAAGGGAGATAGAAACACGGATTGACAGACGGACAGGAAAACCTACATCATAAACACTTTTCAGCCTTATTGTCAAGTTTTAAGACTATAAAAAATCCTCTTATGCAACGACATAAAACTATCATACAAACACAGAAAGCCAGAAATTTATTCTTTGAAGGGTTAGCAGACTAAAATTTGTATTCCACGTGCTAAAAATTCATAGTTAGGTAGTACGCGAGACCATGCGAGACGAGGAATGGCTCAAGTCTCGTCTCGCCTCGTCCTTTCATATCGAAGTATCATCTCGTGGTCTCGTTTCGCCCACCGTGGTCTCGTCTTGTACCCGGAGGTCTCGTCTCGTGCGAGACCACGCTAGTCGCATATTATCTAATGTCTTCATATTTACTTCCGGGTATGAAGCATCAAAAAGTCATTGCATGTAATGGAATCTCCTTACAAATTACTTTAAGGTGGTTCTTTTAAGATATCATTCTACTTTTGAACAGCTTTGTAAAGAATTGCTCATGCTAGATACTCTTTACAGGCGGTATTGAATTCATATAAGCGTTCACCCAATAAAAATTTTGAAACATTCTCAAAAAAAAAAAAAAAAAAAAAAAAAAAAAAAAAAAAAAAAAAAAACTTAAACATACGATATTTTGCAATATTTCTCTACACGGAAGTGAATCGGCTCATTTTGAGAGGCGATTTTTCTGCTAAAGAATTTTTTCTGATTACATTAAGACTTATAAATTTACTGCTAATATCAGTTCATACTACAGTTCAGGAAGAAGTCATATTAATTTTTTCGAGTGTCTAACATAACTGGTTTGTTTTTAGGCTATTCATAAAAATTTTACGACTTATTTCGTCGAAATAAACACTCTTAACACAGACTAGTGGACAGGGACGTAGCCAAGGGGGAAATTTGGATTTTTGTTAACTGAATTCTGAAAATCAGACTTTTTTGTGGGAAATTCTGCCTTGTGAATCTCCGCATCCCCAACCCCCCGATATTGTTTTCTGGCTACGTGCCTGCTAAGAGGGATGGTTGCGAGATATATAATCATTATATTACTTTTAAATGTTTTAGTGTTTCCCTGAATAAATCTAATATCGCAAGCTGCACGGCGTACCACAAAAACCCGCCTCCCCCGAAAAAAATTTGAGGAGGCCAGTAAGTGTAATTTATAAAATAAAATACATTTGGTGCTTCTTTTCTTCTTGTATCCCAAAAAAGAAACTTATCGTACCAGTGACCAACAATATTCTGCCAACGAATCACGGAAAAAGAGCACTGTAAAAAATTGCACCCGGAAAAAAGAAAAACGCACTGGGAAAAAGCGCACCCGAAAACAGCACACAATATTGAATGGGTTTGTTTTTTTGAGTAGAGAGGAAGGGGGGTGGGCGTGAAAAAAAATGTGAGAAACAAGTGGGTGTCCAAAAGAGCGTCTGTGATTCTACACAAACATATAGAAAATTCATTAAAGCGTTTATAAAACAAACCATAACCCATCAGGGGCGTAGCCAGAAATTTTTCATTGGGGGGGGGGTTACGACTACCACAACTCATATATACGTGTGTGTGATAATGTAGTGAAGAATTTACATTTTGTAATGCAAAAAATTCCCCATGGGGGGTTATGACCCCCCTAACCCCCCCCCCCCTTGGATACGCCTCTGTAACCCACAACCCTCGTGATTTCAAGACAAGACACTCCCATTTTAATCACAAATGAGAGATTTATGACTAAATTTCCCCTACCATGGTGACATTTGTCAGACGAATCGTCTAGCGTACGGGGCCCAGTATATGCTTAAAAATAGATTTATAATTATGTACATTGTTAGATTAAAACACAATTGTCTTTTCGTTGTAGTGGTAATATAAAAGGAACAATAAAGCGGTTTTATCGGATTTTAATGGGCTTTTTAAAAATCTATGCATCCGAGAAACGAAATGACCTTCTAAAGGAGAGGACAGTAATTTTCTAGAATGGAAATGTTCTGCATTTGTATAACCTCGGCAACAAAAAATTAAGTAGCGTAATGTAAGCCTCCGCAATGCGGGAAGGGGGGGGGTCGTTGAAGAGCGGCTCCCACACAATGGGGTTTTTTGTGAATAAAATGCTTTGAGATTTCAGTTTTTATAGAACTAGTAAAATATCACAGTTGGAAAACTTTATATTTTAACATAGAAAGAATAGACCTGTTATAGATATATCTGGGTCCATGGACGTCGCAAGCTTTGGGGACTAGGGGACACGTCCCCCCCCCGAGGTTTTAACTAGGGGGGATAGAGGAGGATGGAAGAATACTGTATAATTTTCGTTTAAAATGCTCTAACAGTAAAGGCTTTCTGCCATGTCCGAACACCCGAAGATGCCTCAAAGACTTCCGTCCATTTCCTTCAGAGGAATAAAAACACAGACCTGCAGACATAATAGGTCCGGGTATATGAATAGTTACAGCAAGGCAGACGGCCAGGGAAGGGGTGTACGCCGGTGGGTAAAATTTTCTCGGAAATTAGTAAGGAAAAGTACTTTTTCGTTACTGACCGGTAGAATTTACATGATGTGATCATTATATGTCTTCTCTCATAGAGCATCACGAGTTTTTTTTACGAGTCCTCATTTCTCTTAAACTACCATGGGTCCTCCGAAAGAGTAAGTATCAAAAGAAAATAACTAGTTATGATAAACCCAATTGTTGCCAATAAGGGATCCAGAGAAGGGGACTAGGGGGCTTTCGCCCTCCACTCCCCACCCCCCAAAAAAGAAAGGGATTGCTGAAAGGTAATATTCTGTTTTATGATACACTTTGCAAAATTATCTTTTATTATAAGCGCATCCCAACCTAAGTCTTATGCTCCAATATGGTAGTTTTTCAATACACTTCTACAACTGGTAATTTATGTGCCAGTAAGATTCACAGAAGTTGGGGGGGGGGGGTGGGGCGTAGACCCCAAACGCTACTCTTGTCTAATGACAATGGTAGGGTTTGGCTTGGACGTTAAAGATGGTGTATAGTAAAGGATGTTTTTTTTTATTATTTGTCCCTCTCCCCGTTGGCTCGATTGGGAGAGTAACATTGAGGAAGCGGGGGGGGGGGGCAAAATGTTTTCTATCGTGGAAAATAAAATTTTCAAATAGGTGAAATCTGAATTCCTTGAATTTGTTAAGGGGCCAAACAATTCACCTCTTTTGCCCTTATAAATTTACGTCTTTGGAAGGTACATATCCAGAAAAAACATTTTGGAAGGGCTCCAAAAATTTCGGAGGGGGTCCAAACGACAAAATTAGACAAAACTTTTCACTAAAAGACTAATCATTAGTAACACAAACCAAATTTCGAGGGAGCAGTCTGGACCCCCCCCCCTTCGGACCAAATATAATCAAAAATGTCTAGAGAAAGTAGCTTTCTTACATTAACATTAGAAATCCGAGGAGTTTCACGTGAACACTTTATACTTTAAAAGAGCAAGTCTGTGATTTTTGATAATATTCAGTTAACAAAACCTGAAGATATAAAAAATAGATTAAAGAGAAAGAAAAACACGGGTACAGAGAGAGTAAAAGAAAAAGTTTCTACTCAATTTTTCACAATCCCCAGATTTTAAATTAAAATTTTTAACACCAAAATAAATAGTTCAAGTTTGAATTATTTAAAAAATCCTATTTTTTTTTTACATAAAATAATCATAAACAATAAAATTAAATTCATGATTTCAAACTGTAAAGAAATATCAAAAAACTGCTTATGTTCTTAAAAATAAAGGGGGACATTATGAAGTTACTGAAGAAAAACTTTGCAAATTTAGACATTTAACGTTTTTTAGACATTTCTGTCTGAAATTTATCGATACAACCTTTGAATTTTACAACACTTAACTTGAAAATGTATCTTAATAGTTTAAAGGTATTTTTTTAATGAAATGCTTGACATATGAATGTATAAAATAGTTGTAAATGTAAAATCTATTAGTACTTTCTGCCAGAAGAATGCAGAAGAGTCAGCCTTTCATCGATATGTCTAATAATGGTTTTGTAAAAGTTAATCTCTGAAAATTAAGTATTTCAAATATTGTAATAAATTATTAACATATTTCATGTAGTAATTTTAAAATGTTATGAAAAAAACACATTTAAAATTAACTAAGAGTAAAAGATATGGTAAACTGCATTTAGCTATTTCCCAACTGAAAATAAAACCGTGATTTTGTTGTCATTACAATGTCAAACAGCTTATGTTCTTAAAAATTAATTACACAGTCGATGTTTGTATAAACAGTGAAAAATCTTTTAAGACAGTAACTATTTTCTTGAAACGAGAGCCATTTTCTTTATTTCTCCGAAGCATTTAAGAGAAGAAAAAAAATAGCCAGGAAAAAAACTGGTACGGGTAAAGGGAAAAAAAAAAACCAACATATATTGCTCCAGAAATTCACGATGAAAATTCCACTTCTCGCTATGGGTGTTCTCGACACTTAAGCATTTACCCGAATCTGGCATCCCTCCAAGTGACTCCAAAACCGACCAATAAATAGCCCCGCGCGGGATCTCTCTTTCTCTCTGCACCACCACGCAACCTGACGGCCGCAGAATTTCTAATTAAAATGGTGGAAGTTTTCCGGGGGCGCTATTGGATGACCTCAGAGCATACTCGAATAATGCCCCAAGCTTATAAGTAATTACTGTCTACCTGTACACCCGCCTTTTAATGAAAGTTAGTTATGCAAAAGGCTCTGGCTGAATTAATTTGCGATAAGAAAACGCTGTTCGGAATTTCTTTCAATTTTGGGTTTCTTGCGGGCGCGCTGCACACCTCTCTCCGGTAATTTTTGCAACTCCCGAAATTGTTAATGAGTTTTCCCTCCCGCCCAAACAAATACTTAAGACGGCCACTTTTAGCGTTTTTCTTTCTTTAGGTGGCACGGAAGGGTTTTCCCGGAATAGCAGTCGCATTTACGTGAAAGATTTCCAAGCGCAATTATTGTGTGTTTAGTGGATATTACTTGGTGAAATGCTTTGCATTAATGTGTTGGGGCATTCCCTCGCTTAAAGGCGGTGGGACAATGCGGTTTAATAATTCGAAAAATTTGTTGAATTTAATGCCACTTTGCAGAGAAATATTTCTTCTGCAGTGTTAAGAATTTTACTATTATTTGCCATTTTATTTTATTTATGTGGACTATCCCATTGATTTTTTTCTGCGATACGTTTACTATTTTGTTTATTACATTAAAATTTAGCATCTTAAAAAATTAACTTTCAAAACTTACTTACAAAAATATTTAGAGGATCTAAATTAATCTTACAAAAAATAATTTTGCATCTTTTTTTTTATTATTCTTTTCTGTTAAATCTTAGCACACTATAGGTTTAATTTTTCGAAGTTGGATAGGACGTTTGTCGAATTAATCGAGCCATTTTCAAGGGTTTACATGAAGTTTGGAAGAAACAGGTTGGATAGACCATTTCGACGCTACGTTTCGGTGACGTCATCTATGTGACAGCTTACTGCACATAATTTCTGGACAGATACTGCAGTGCCTTCATGTTGTATTCAACCCAGGAAAAAGGTGATAGAAACATCTGTTTTATTATCCTTAATCACTTCAAAACCTAAAAATGCCACTGGATAATCGAAACTTTACTTAACCAATTCGATCCATTGCAATCATCCAAAAAAATTTAATACTTTTTATGAACTTTGAAAATGAGGTTTTTTACAATTGATATACAGACCCCAAAGCTGTTACGCACAGGTGGAGGACTTGTCGCAGAAAGGTAGTCTCGTCGAAATGCTGCATTCTAGAACACAGTTTTTATTCCTTTCCCCATTTTTACACATGTGCGATATTAGCAGTTTAGTAGAACTTGCATTAAAAGTTGGCTTATAATATTTCTCTTCATTGCTACATAAATGTGTTGAGGGGGAACAAATGCTCTATTTACAATTTAAATTAATCCAAACACATAAACTGTCTCAGCTTCAAACATTTCGCTATCGTTTTAGAAAATTGTTCTTCCTTTCGGTTGAGTATGTTTTAGCTCTTTACTATGAACCAAAAGAATCTGATGGAAAGTTTTAGTCAAGGTATTACTCTGCATATAAATTTATTTTACAAGGACTGACTAAAGAAAGATCTTAAAGCATTTTTTTCATAAAGTTTTGCAGGAATTTCTAGAGCATATGAAACGTTATTAATTTAAGTAGCTATGTACGTGGTTGATTTATGTTATAACTCGTGAAATTTGATATATTCTTATTTGATATAGTCTTATTTTTTATAAGGAATAGAAAAACAACTTACATAAAACCAGATGTCTCACAGTTAGAAATTCTATTTTAAGTTTAAAGTGAAAAGGATACTTCGTTCTTTCACTGAAGTTTCCGATATCTATTCTAACTTAGATTCATTTTTCTCAATAGAAGTTAAAACGTAAACAACATCTTAAGGTTATTTATAAACTAGTTAAAAATATTGCGTTTACAGCTAGTAAAAGTATCTTAAACTTTTTTTAGTTTTATAAATAGTTCCAAGAGTAGAAAACAGTATCTAAAAATGGCTCGGAAAAACTAATTTTGCCGAGAGGCTGAACAGAAATTACATAACCCATGCGTTAAGGAGTTCTCCCTTCAATGAATAGAAGTAATTTTCTTCAGCAACAAAGATAAGAAAAGGCGTCTGTTGCATTTAAATTGAAATGAATTGGAGTGTGGAAACTTTTCCAAATATTTCACGAAAATAGATACTAGTGAAAAGATCTGTTTCCGAGATTCCGGAGATAAAGTTGCCTTATTGCTTCATTCTGTCAGTGGAGTTTAAAGTATTTTTATTTACCTTCAATTGGCTTGAATAATGAAATGAAAATATCCTTGATTAGACCATTCGATTTATTTTTGGAAACACAATATTCTTATTATTGCCTAAGCAAACTATTCAGGTTTCGCAAATTTTTCGAAATGTATCTTGAAACTTTAATTAAACTAGCATTTTTTATAGCTTTTCCATTACAATCCCTTATTTCATTTGTGTATTTAAAATAATATTAAAAGAAAAAAAAAACAGATTTTTGGGAAATATCATGTATAATAGAATTTTAGATAGTAACCATTTTACGCAAGAGGTTTCAATTTTGGATTTTAATTACCTTCCTTTGACATGAATTTGATTACTGACATAACAAAAAAATTGATTACTTCTTTCGGCATTAATGAGGTAGACGATCTATTCAAAGTTCAAATATTTCAATTTTGAAAGAATGGAAGAAAAATGTTCTCGTATTTCACAAGAAACATCAATTCAAGCCGGATTCATACGCAAAGCGAATGTACAGAATATTTACAATTTACAAAAGTGCCTGTTAAAAATGGTTTTAGCAAAGATGTCTTTCAATGATCAGCAAATGCGTCGAAACAGTCCAGTGCTCTTCGTTACAACATCGATTGTCGACATCAAATTTTGCGCGTGTAATGTATATGCTTGGTAAATTTAAGGGTTTGAAAACCCTCCTGATAGCCGTAAACTATTTCTAAGCATTTAAATTTTTCAGAGGATCCTATAGGATAATGCTTGAAGCTCTTTCTGTTTAAGTTAACTTTAATTTACGAGATTTTTAAAATGATATAGAAAATTCCCTTGTTTAACAGCTATTATAGAAATACAGAGAGCATAGATCTCATATTTGTCTCTATTTAACTCTCAAAACATCGCGTTAATAGGTGAATTGCTATACTAAACGAAAAATATCAGTGAACTCGTAAAGTAGTAATCAACTCGTAAATCAGTCAACTCGTAAATTCGTAGAGTTCTTCAGCAGGCAGATGGGAGGTGGTTTCGTATTGTGTGAGGTTCCTTTTCATTTGCAGGAAAATGAGATCTCCAAAGAGTAGATGGGAAAATGAACTCGGGCAGTTACTGATGGATGTTATTTCGAAGTCTGATACCCTTCAGACCATTTTTAGGAGGTGCAAAATGGAAGTTTCAACAAGATAATGCTTCCTGTCATACATCTAAATCAACAGCAACAACAACGAAAGAAGGCTTAAAAGAGAAAATATTGATGTTCTACCTTGGCCAAGTCAAGCTCTTACCTAAAGCCCATAGAAAACTTGTGGAGTTATTTGTCTCGTCAAGTGTATGAAAATAACAAACAATATCATTCAACATTTGAATTAGAAATGGTATGGAGAAATGGGACAGTATTCTGGAATCGTTCCATAAAACTTTAATTAATGCCAAATCGTGTGTTTCAGGTTATCCAGAGAAATTTTGGAGCAATTTCTTACTAAATTTGAGAAAACTGTCTTTCCCCCCCCCATATGGATTTGTATTTTCCACAGTTCTTTTTGACATTTCTTCATTTAGCATTTGTCATATTGATACTTTACTGTTTCGGAATTAATTTCACTTATGAAAAATGCTACATCTTACTAAAAACTTGATGTTCTAACATATAATTTTTTTATTTCGATTGAAATACTTTTTTAATTACATAAATTGCAAAATATGTTGTAGTCTTATACTTTTGTAACAGACTGTACTTCAGTAATGCATTGTACTTTTTGATGTTGCTAATCCCCAAATGGAATTTAACAATAAAATATGAGTCATTCTTCAAATAAGCAAATTAACGATGAATTTAAAAAGAAACAAAGTTAATAAACAGTGAAGAATTATATGTTTACACGCAGATTGAATATTCTAAACTAAAAGTCACTTAAGCTTGCATTATCTAAGTTTATAATAACAATTTAATTTTAAAAGATAATGCAATGTATAAAGTAACAAACCTGCCTCTTTTGTAAAACTAATAATATTGCTTCTATCTTGTAATGCTTATAAAAATTACATTTTCATTTTTATCAATATAGATGAGTGCATTAACTCACAGAAGACTATCTCTTGCAAAACAAATAAGCCTCCATTAACTTAAAATTAATGACAGAATTAATTAATGATAATTAGAATTCAATGAGATTAATGAACTCAAAATTAATCACGATAAGCACATAAATTATCTTTTAATGAAGAAGAATATCATTTCTATTTTGCCTAGTACATCATTCGTAGCTTTTGTATTTGTAAGTGTGTTTCAAAAAAGAAGCTGAGTCAGTAACTTCAGTCTTTTCAGTTGGGAAATTTTAGAGGAAAAAAGAAAGATCATTTCTCTTTTAGCATTTCTTTGAGAAAAGAATCCATTTGTGGGCAAATAGAAACCACACATTCGCATGGTCACTCACACAAACTATTTTATTAGTCGTTTCTCTTAAAAGAAAATTGCATGTTGTATTTATGCAAATTATAAACATACTTAAAACTTTTATTTTCCAGTTTTGTAACTCATGTAAATTTTTTGTTGTTGTGGAGTTGAATAAAATGGTTCAATGAAATGGTTAGTTTTATTTTTGTATTACTTGAAAATATATCCGTAGAATACCAGAGTTACTGAAGTGTTTGCGAACTGCTTAAGGTGAAAATTTTTTAAAAAATCATTAACATTCTTGTAAGGCTAACTTACGAAAATACACTGTAGGTGGTGCAATAACCGATAATGTGCCTACTGAAGACATAATGTACGTAGTTTCGTGTCACAGTACTAATTAAATATCACAAACTTTTCAGAATTTCTTTTAAAACTATTTTATGCTCACGTTATTCCATAAAAAACAGACATTCAAATATTTTAATACGCTATGAAAATTTATGCAACTTTGATTGGTATGTCGACTTCAGATACGCAACATAGTGAAACAACGGGTTATGTATTAAATATTAACATTTAGTTAACTTTTATTTCGACTTCAGATAACTGATTTGAGATTTTCATTCAGGCACATTTCAGATATTAGTATCGCAGCCAAAAAACATTAGCGACAACATATCTTTCAAATTGTAATCCATCTGTTTTCAAAACTGCTTATTTTATAAATTACGAGCAATATTTATTTCTGGTTCGGGAGTTTCTTAGGTTACCCAATTAATGCAGAAAAGAGAGGGACAACAAAGAGCTTACTGCTGATAAAAGCAATTACTGCGCTGTTGGGGAGAAATCACGCGCCTTAAAAAACCCATCAACAAATAAAAAATCTTGGGTTACTCACGAAATAGCGTCAATTACGGAAAAGGCAAAATCACTTTTCTGTTCCATTTAATAAAAGGACAAATTAAGTTTTACCCTAACACGTACAGCAAGAAATATTTTCTGTCAGAGCTTGTGGTTGTTCGATAAACTTCAGTAGTAACATAAAAGTCTAGGATTGATGTTAGAATTATTTAACTTTTACATTAATAAATTTATTTATCGTGGAAGTTGGTAAATTTTTCTTAAAATGTAGCATTTTTTAGTTCAAGTGCTTTGTGTCATGGCATCTGCCGACGGACGATGGGAGGGGGGGTGATTTGGTTGGAGGACTTCCTTACCTTAACTCCAATGTGCATTTTGTGTCATAGCAGCCTACACAAGGGGCAACTGCCTTGGGTGGAGGACTCTTTTACATGGCGTTAACGCTTACTTACGTTACATCAGGAGAAACCACCCAAAACTTAAGACCTTGAATTAACAGCCATGCGATAGGCCCGAACCCAGGACCTTAGCACTTAAGCCATCTACCATATTCTGTGTCTTATCCACTGAGCCACGGTGAGGGGGGGGGGTCCTTCTTAACTTCAAATGTAAAGTAAATAAATGTATGTCGGTCAGTATATCTAATAACGTTAATAGAGAACTCTTTAGGAAAAAAAGAGTTTTATTTTGAAACATTCGAATAAAATAATAAGAAACATCCTGTAGTAGAAGATCTTTAGCACTAGTTTACTAAATGAGTATTTTTTTCTGAAAGACGTATAAGAAGTATACTAGAGTTAATTGAAGTGTTTGTAAATTGAGGTCTGGTTGCTGAAATAACTTATATTACCAGCGAATAGTTTTTAATAAGTAGTTTAGTTGGTATAGCTTAGCTTATCATATATCAATTCTATGATATGCAGTAATATTTCCTGTTGAAAAACATAGTTAACGTTTCACCATAAGATTGTGCTGATTTAACTGCAACCTTTCTATGAAGAAAAGTTGAACCATGATTTGGTGATTAAACTGATCAATGGAAACAAATCAAGGTGAAACGTTTTCCCATAGAAAGGATGCAGCTAAGCTAAGCTATCCCAACTAAGTAGTTTAGTTGGGTGCTTAGCTTATTTATATCTTATCATATATCAATTCTATAATATGCAGTAATATTTCCTGTTAGTAAACATAGTTATCATTTCACTATACGATGCTGCTGAATTAGATGCAAACTTTCCATGAAGGAAGGTTGAACCATGATTTGGTGTTTAAACTGATGAATGGAAACAAATCATGGTGAAACGTTTTTCCATAGAAAGGATGCATCTAATTGAGCCCCATTGTATGGTAAACTATTTCTACTAACAGTGTATAAATATGTTTCGTTATCTTAGCAAAAACGTCCATTTGTAAATTCTAAAGTTATTGGTAGGTTAGATTTTTTTTCTATTATTTGCGCTTAGCAATAATTATATTTTTGGAATTACGTGAGGAAACCCAGAAAAATACATTCAAATCTGAAATCGAAAGCTCTGCTCTTAACAATATTAACGCAGTAGCAGTCAAGATAATGTGTCGTTATGAAACTATTCTGCGATAACGAAAGTTGAATTTATCTGAAACTTTCAGTTCAGTGTCATGTTTAAAGAATAGTTCGTATGGATTTTTAGAATATAGAATTGAATATCAGGAATTCATAGCATTGCAACTATTCAAGAAACTTAGTTGTTAATCGCAAGCATATCCTACCGGTGCGTATGCAATTAAATGCAAGTTTACTGTGTTAATCAAAATCTCAGACTATTTAAATTCCCGAAAAAGACTAAACATTCATATTTAACAACACAGCGGACGCTTTAGCAGTTAATTTTTATAAGGATATCTCACTAACAAACTAACCAGTCCATTTAATCTAATTATCCTTTTATAATCCCTACGCAAACATGTTAACTATTCCCCTCACCGCTCATTAGCCTTATTAAATGTGCATATGCAACTCGCAAATATAGAGATTTCGCAAGCGCAGAGTACAAGCGAGAGAAGTGAAGATAAAACATTCATAAATTAACTGAGGTGAAATCTTTAAAAGTTTTAAAATAATGACCGAATTTCTCTAACGGCCTCCCGCACAAATGCTTCATATTTCAGTAAAACTTAAAAGTTGAAGGTTTTAACATTTTATAACGTTAATGAGTGGGCTGTTAAGTCTAGAAGGGAAAACGTTTAAATAACCTGAAAGAGGTTATTAAAGGGACACGTACGTTTGAAATGTACTAGGAAGATGTCGTTTCAAAGAATAATCATGGACGTGTTTTTAAGAGATAACTTCAGAGAGAGTTAAGCCCTATTCTGCATATTTTAGAGACCATTTCAAGAGAAATTACACTAAAAAACTAAAAGTTGTTTACTTTAAGTACTCCATGAAGTATTTACATCGCATAACTTGTTTATTTAATATATTGATGCGTATATGCATGCACAAAAGAACACATCTATGTATAAATAAATACATAGATATTTTTACTCTTAATGTGTAAAATGTCTTATCTGAAGAACAGGTACAGTCATTATTTTATTCTTTCTAAATTAAGTGCATGGAAATATGTACATACATATTTGTGCTAAATGTGCTTGAACCATCATTTTTTTTTTTTTTTGTTAATTGGCTGAAGCGTCCCACCACCGTCGAGTGGATAAAACACTCAACATGATATACTGCTGAAGTGTAAAGGTTAGGTGTTGGGGGCCTACCGCGTGGCTATCGATGTAACGGTCAGGAATTTTTGGCGGCTTTCCCCAGATGTAACGGGAATACGTGTTAAAAATGCTTAAGCCTTTAAAAATGTAATTAAAAAATTAAAAATAATAACTAACTAAGCTGAAAACGCCGGCCGATTGCGCTGCAGTGAACACACTGATACCCTACTCAAAGAACGTGTAGTAAAAATATGAGGTTGAGTGCTGCCATCTGGGATTGATTCATGGAAACAGAAATACCCTCAGTTTACTATTACTTTAAATAATTTAAAGGGCCACTTTAACCCGAGATCACTCATGCTGGATGTTTTGCCCACCCCAGCTAAGCAGAAATGCTTCTACCTTTCCAAATATGATGCCAAGAACTGCATTTTTTTCTGTAGCTGTACACTATACGCTATTTCACTTTTATCGAAGAGTCTTTCATTCTTGCTCGGTGATATCGTAGTACAAGAACATCTGAAACACCTCCTCACGTGTTCGAACGCGTTATATTTTAATTGATAAAATTAAGGTTTTTTAATTAATATTTATTATGTTAATATTTAATTCATATCTATATATATAGATATATATATATATATCAGTTTATGTACAGGGTTGTCCAAATTAAACTTCCCCAACTCAGAGACCTGTGCAGGATGTTGTATGGGTCATAATGTGATGAAATTTTGAAAGCAGACACTTCAGATCACGCGCTCGTGATTTATTAAAAAAAAAATATTAGTACAAGAAGTTTCCAATACGTGGCGCTGCAGATCAACAAGACGTTATACAGATGTTCTATATGTGTGCCGGTGTCGAATAGGGCATATCAACAGCACGAGAAACAGTTGACACACTGACAACACCATGTGGCGATTGGCTAGTGGCGTCCACGACCGCCAAAGTAACGTCTTGTACGCGTGCAGAATCCACAACATGTGGTCCTCTACCTGGTAAAATTCCCAGCTGTCTGGTTCTTTCGAACTTCTTCATGATGTCTCGTAAAGCGCGTGGTATCATTGGTCCTCGGCGTAAGTTCTTCAGCCGACGGAATGCTCTTATCGCAGCACAGGAGTTCTCGTCATTCCGGTAGAAAAGTTTCACTAACAGAGCTTTGTCTTTCAAAGTAGCCATTGTGCACCAGCGAGCTGGAAACAACTACCTGTGCCGCGCCTGCCTTCCACTTTTGTAGGGCTCGTCTTTTGGATACGTTGCGCAGAAGCTTTATTTCTGCAAATCACGTTGTTTCAATATGCAAATTACAAGTGTTACAGCGCCACCTATCGGCAACTTCTTGTACTACTATTTTTTTAAAAATAAATCACGAGCGCGTGATCTGAAGTCTAATAAAGCATTCGACGAAGTTCGCCAAACCAATACTAGTTGCTGGGTAAATTAAATATATAAAAATCTGTTAGTAACTACATAATGCATTGTATGTGTTTTCATCATACTAGTAGATGTGAGATACGCATTGGTAATGTCTTCGCATATTCCTATTGGAAAGACGTGGGAAACGTCATATTTCTTTTGTTTCCATTGTTGTAATTCTAAACTTTTCTTGTTTGTATTTATAGCTTTAGTCTTTGCATCCGACAAAACAGCAGGCTCAAGCTGTACATGATATTAAAAACAGGAAAGACCATGGCACCTCGTGAGTATCCTTATTTGACGAACGCCGATTTCGGAGATGTATTGCAGACAAAAAATTACATTTCTCCTAATCTAGAACACCAATATGCTTTATTGTGGGCTGATTTTAAAGCTTGTGGAATGGACCAGTTTTTGGGACATTTGAACACTTGTAGCTAAAAGGGTGTTTGCGGAATCACCGGTTACAGTTTTTTGGCTACAATTCGAATTTTAACTTCGCCACTGTTTCAGCGCTTGTAGCTCCTCCTGTAGATATCCTGATGTAAATGGTGCCAGGATTTTTTTCTGCTCTTTCTAAATATGTGCTTATTTTGAACTTAGGTCTGTCAGAAACCTCACAAATTTGATTTTTTTCAGACGGTATAACAAAATTCAGAATTTCCTTCTATACACCACACTCGGAAACGGTTAGATATAGGACAGGATTTCTAGGGTTTTTTCTGTTCCACATGAGCAGCCGTCCATTTTCGTTTGGCAGATTGTCAAATTCACCCTGTATATATATATATGTATATATATATTAGGTTGTAACGAAAGTTTTCCGCCACTGCAAGTATTGCCTGCACAAGCAGTTCGCGTTGGTGTCTTTGCCAATATTTTGCGAAACGATTTTTGTTATTTGAAAGAAAAAGACTTGTTTTACAGCACTGTGTTGTGAAATCTGTTAAAAAATATCGTTATGATTAAGTATAAGGTGTCTGAAATGGAACTATCACGCTCTCAGATTGAACCATCATTTACTCTCAGTTCTGTTGCAAAAAGTCAGCTACAGAATGACACCGAAAGATGTGTACAGCTTAAGGTACTAGTGTTGTATCATATGACACTGTGAAGATTTGGTATCGAAAGTTCAAAAAAGAGGACTAGGACATTAAAGAAGCAGAGCGCTTTGGCCGGCCTAATGATGCTGATGAGACCCGCCTACGACAATCTGTGGAAGAAGATAAAATATTCATCCAATCGAGAGTTTGCTAAAAGAGTTAGACTTTAGTGCCATGTCCATTAGTCGCGTTAAGCATCGTATAAACTTGGCATATAAGGTCAATAGCTGGGTACCGCGTGAGCTGACTCAAGCAAATCTGGCGGAAAACTATCGTTACAACCTGATATATATATATATATATATATATATATATATATATATATGAATATATACATATCTTTCAAATATACATATGTACATATTGCTTCTTTATCTATTAGAGATAAGTGCAGTAGGTAATGTAAATTGAAACAATGTTCAAAATAAGGGCGAAATTAAGACTTCGTTAAAAAAATACTTTCGTTACTTTTCAAAAAGTTACACATTTTTAATTTGTATACGAACGCCCTACAAAACAGTTCTCAATTAGCAAAATGTGCCCCATGCACTAATTAGGTGACATAAAATTTGATAATTATATCCTTAAAAAAGACAGAGATATGAAGATAAATATAACGCTGACTTAAACCACATTTTAATGGCTCTCGAATGGAAAAAATCTCGTCGAATGATCGCATTTCAGGAGTCTGTGATGATGATTACATATTTTATATTTGGGTCATTTTAAATATTACGTGCTATTTGTTGCTGTCCGCGTGTAAAGTATATATATTTTGTCAAAGTATAAGAAAATGTAAATGATTTAATAATGATTTAATAACATACTAATGTAAATGATTTTTCATTTTATCTTTTTTTATCAGACAGTTTCCAGTACTGAAACAATAGATTTAATAACATACTATTTAATAAATAAAGAAAAAAGAAATGGGTCGAGAATATGGTGAAATACAGCTGACCGAATCATAGAACATGAAACATGTTATGGAGAATTACAACAAATATAAAAAGTGTAACGTTTTGTAAATGAACGAGAGGTAATTTTTTTCGTCAAGAAGCTTTGATTCCGACCTTATTTTGAACATTTTTTTTTCAATTTACATTGCCCACTTATCTCTAATAAAGAATTAAAGCCCGTTACCACGTTTTTGGGACACTATATATATTAGGGCGTATCACGAAAATTTTTTTTTAGAAAATCAAGCTTTTAAATTGATAAGACGTTGTCACTGTCATCACATATCAACCAAAAAAAATTTTTTTTGAAATCGGAAAATATTTAATCTTCCCGGAATTAACTTGAAATTCAACTTTTTTGACCTAAATGTGTATTTAAAAAAATATATATGTACATGAATATAAAGTATATTTATATTTTTTAAGTACAAAAACTTGAAGTTTAGAAAGACATCAGACTTTAAAAAAATTCATTTATACCATTAACTATATTAGTCTGCCGGAATCTAATTTTAAAAACCTTGCTATTTTATCAAATATTCAAAAATTTCCAGACGATATTTTACATTGGTAAACTTCTAGCAACAGTGCAAATAAAATGTATATTAATTTTTCATTAGTGTATTAGTTTCTCAGTTTCTTTTTTATTCGGGGGAGGGGGGAGGAGTGACAGAAATAATTACAAATTAGTAAAAAATTTTGGAGGGAAAAAAATATATTAAAATTAAAAATCAGAAAGTGTGATTTTTTGATGAAAAAGGTTACAAAAGATATAAACACACATATAAAGGTTACAAATAAGGAACATTGAATATGTAAAGGTTATTCAAAATAAATCTTGATTTCACTCTCTATTTATTTTGATAATTGTAGGCAGCGAATCACAAATGCAAGTAGCTTTTCCAACCTGCAACCTAATCCATTAGTAACTCCAGTGTTTGTGGGCGTACGATCACATCCAAGAGCTTTGATAGTTGTCACATGAATGCAGTTACATTCCAAGTTTTGATGATACAATGTCTTTCCCAGAACCACTGTCTGCAGTTACACGACCAAGATATATTGAACCTGGTTCTTCAACCAAAGATATGTGTTCTTCTTGTATAGTTTTCAGGACGCATTTACCACGTACATTTGCTTTGACTATAGTTTCTTCTTTCCGAGCATCAAAATAGAGAGAAATTATTTCTGAGGTGCGAGTTGCAATACTTTCGCGGTACTTTACTCTTTCACGAAAAACTTTCGATTTATCAATTACTGCCGTCTGATTTTCTGGTGTCACAACTTTTAAATCCTGTAAAAGAGCACTTGCTAGTTGCGGTCCCGCTCTATTGGAAATTGCTCTGCGATCACATGCTCTGGAAAATGATGGCAGATCTACTGGACTGACTGACTGACTGAAAATACAGTTAGTGGAGTACTTAACTTAAAAGTTTTACCTCCGGTGTGGCTCAATGTGCTTTGGTCGTACATTGGTGTTTAGTGAGGTGTAAGAGACGTAGTTGGGCTACAATGTGGGGTAGGAGAACTCCGTGGTGTTCAGTACATGTCAGTGCTGCAAGTGGAGTGGACTGATGCTCGATGGTCGACCCAGAGTCCCCTCACCGTCAAGCGGTGATCTTCCTCTGGGTTGCTCGACTGAGATCAGTCCGTGGGGAGGCTGAGAATGGCTTTCGGGCGCTTGCGGTAGGTGGGATTCGAGGGATCGAAGTCAGGCAGTTCGTAGACGATCTCACTGGGGAGACGGTTGAGCTGCTCGTGGAACCTTCGAGTCATTCTTCTGACTTGCGTCATCAGTGGCTTAATTCGGAGATCTTTCCTGATGGCTTTGGTGGCCGTGGGCACCCCAGTGGCCGTGGGCAGTGGCCTGGGGCACCCGCCCACGCCGTGGGGTTTCAGTGGCCGTGGGCACCCACTCGATTGGCGTTGTACCGATGGTAATTCGGCTCGGGGGAGCCTTGTTTCCCATAGACATTGCGGTGCATTTGCTGGCGTTCAATTTAATTTTCCAGTTTCGCATCCACATGTCTATGGCGTCAATGTGTGCTTGGAGTGCATTTTTGAGGCACCTTCCATTAAAATGTTTGGCGACGATCGCCGTATCGTCGGCGTAGAGGGCAATGCTGGTAGCGGCGTGCTTCGGTATGTCATTCACAAAGATGTTAAATAGCGTGGGACCGAGGATGGAACCTTGCGGTACCCCGCTGCGGATGTCACGCCTGTTAGAGTGTGTGTTTCCGAGTCTGACCGTGTAACTCCTGTCGTCCAGGTAGCTCTTCATGAGTCGGATGAGGGAGTCTCGGATACCCATATTCATAATTTTATATAGAAGGCCGGCGTGCCAAACTTTATCGAAAGCTTTGGACACATCCAGCATAATGATGGCAGTATGCTGTTTGAGTTGAAGGCCCTCGGCGAGCTAGTCGACTACTCGGTATAGTTGCTGCGTGGTGCTGTGTTGCTTCCTGAATCCAAACTGTTCGGGAATGATAAGGTTGGATTCGTCTAGGACTGCTTGTAGCCTGCGTTGAATAATTCTCTCGACTTCCTTACCAATACAGCTTAATAAACTGATGGGACGATAGGAGTCTGGGAGCGAGAGATTTTGGTGGGGCTTTGGGATAGGGCATACCATTGCGTCTTTCCAACAGAGTGGAAAGTGTTGGTGCTCCAGTATTGAATTGGTTAGGGCCGTGAGCTTAACCCATTTGTGCCTGGATATTTTTGCGACTTTCTTCGATTTTTACTGATAACAGAAATAATAGATAAATTTCTGATGTCAACTTCTTGAACAAGGGATGCTTTCTTTTAAAATCATTATGTATAAAAATCCAAATATCAACGTCTTACTTGGTCATGTTAAAATATTTTGTAGAGTTGAGGCTCAATGCTCATGAATAAAGGCTAGGAAAAATAAATAACGTTTTCGGCTAATAGCGAAAATGCCGTCCCATTAATGGGTTAAAGATGGTAATAGCTGGCATGTGCTTTAGCATTGCATTGCTAACTTGATCCCGTCCGGGGCATTTGTTGGCGGGTAGCCAACAAATGCCGGGAAATCGGGTCAATTTTAGTAGGTAAAACATTGGTATCACTTATATCTAGAGGTTGGCCAACAATTGGATCGTCAGTAGTTCTCCTCGTTGATGAAGAATGAGTTTTTCTACTCATGATGGTAAAACAACAAAACCAAATTGAACTCAATCACAAATCAAAAACATAAATGCTCACTAAATGGACGCTTCGTACATAAAAAAACGCTAAAAACAAACTGAAAAAGAAAAGAAGGGTGGACGTGGGAGAGAGAAGAAATCATGTGATGGCCTTGCACTTCCCTCTCTCCAAAGTCATTGGGGAGCTACAGTTTTATCACCTTAAAATCTGAGCCCTATATTCGCCTACTAAAATATTCTTGCTATTTCGGAAAGCTGTAATGCAGTGTCTGTATTATAAATACAATGATTGTAAATTTGAAAGATTCTTCAACATTTCTTAAATACCTCTAGTTGACAAAAAATTGGAGATTTTCATTACGATTCCGGGAGATCTAAATGTTCAATTTCAGTCGCAATGCATTTTTTTTATTGATAGATCCTATCTGAAATTGCCCATTTTTGCTATTGAATATTTAATTCTGATTTATACATACTTTATAAAAAAATGTTTAAAAATATCGTTTTGACTAAAAAACTGACAACTTCAGGGTCATTCCGGGAGACCTAAATATTTTTCGATTTCAAAAAAAAAATTTTTGGTAGGTATGTGATGACAGTAAAAAATTTTTATCAACTTGAAAGTTTGATTTTCCAAAAAAAAATTTTCGTGATACACCCTAATATATATATATATATATATAAGGAAAATTTATTAAATTGATACTAAAAAAAAAGCTTCATTGTTTTGTTTATTTGTTTTTTAGCTTTAAAACAATTTTCGGCTTTTATGGCAAAATATCCATGGGTTAAGGACAAAAACAACTCCGTTACTTACTACTCAATATGTAAACTGATTCTAAATGTGGAATGAGTGATTTTGAAGGTAAAATAATGATTTAAGATAAAGATCAGATATTGAGTAATCCAACATTTCTATAGATTCAGAAAGAAAATTGAAGAATGTTTTGAACTGGATGCATTTGTTTTCGCATTCTGTTATTTATTTATTTTTTTAAGTCCTTGATGCACATTAATACAGTTTGCTCTGAATGTTTTGAAGAATATTAGATTACTATTTTACAGTCTGGAACTATCCTTAATATTAATGTAAGTTTGTTACTAAGAAGTGTGTTTTAGTCTCACTTTATGAAAATATCTAGAATTTTACATTTCAAATTGAAAAGATTTTAGGTTAAATTAGTGCAATTTTATTATGACTTGTTTTTAATGATTTTAATAATTTTAAATGGCTTCTGCTTTTGAAAAATATATTTACATTTATAAAGAAAAAATTAACTATAAAATAAAGATGCTGAAAATTTAGGGTATTCTGAACATTCAGCGAGTAACGGTGCATCAGGATCAGGTGTGGGTGATCTCGGGTCAATGGAATCGAAGAGATTTAAGGAAAGAAAAGTTACTAGGTTACCCCACATACATCCACAAACATTTGCAATTTTACTATCAAAGTGACCCAGTTAGGTAGTAAGATCGCAAAGATAGAAGTACTATGAACTTATAATAAACCGGCGTTCTGAAAACTGATATTGTACCACGTCAACAGATAAAATGTCCCATTCACACGCTATGCAGTGGATACACGCAAGTCTCAAAATTTTTATTTATCGAATAAAAATTCAAAAAGGCCGAAACAAAATAATAATAGATTTAATTCCTTTTTTAAAATATGGGAGATACACTGATTTAACGTGGTAGAACGCGTTAAATCAGTGAGATAACTTATTTTCTTAAAAAGTGAATGACAGAAAGTTATCAAACTTCAATATTTAATTATTGTTTCGGAGTATCATTATTCAATCCAATAATGAAATACATTTCTGTTTTAAGATGCAATGAGGATAACGAATATAAACCTCACATTTCTTAAAACTATAACTGCGTCCTAATGAATTTCAATAAATCGGAATTAAGAAGAAGTAACTTTTTTTAATTTCTTATTTGGTTGCAGAATGAAAGGCGCATTAAATTTCCCGGAGTTGATTTTAATTAATATCCTTCAATTCACTCTATTCAATTCGTTCTTCAGTGAAACTGTTTCTTGCACAAAACGTTCTCAGTATAAAATTACTTAGGGATTAAGGACACAGAATGGGGATTTTTAACACAGGAATGGTTCCAAATTACATCATTAAGAGGCACTGTCAGCTGTTCTAATTCCTGAAAACCTTGACATTTATCAATGAGCTTAAATCGCAGAAATGAAGTTAAATATTTGAATTAATTACGCCTCTCAGCGAAATTTGAAATACATTTATTTCAAAATAACTGTAACTGTATTTTAAAACTTTCCAGCAGATAATTACAGAATGAATATAATATTTTTGTTATTAACCTAATTTTAGCTTCATCTACATTATTTCGATTATCCCGAGTATAAGTAAATACAATCTGTAATTTATTTCATTGAGAAAGAAGGTATTCAAGAACTCTACCCTGGGTGCCTGGTACACAAAATATTGATTGCTTTGCAGCTGGCTATTATATTTTACGGATAATATATGTAAATGATGGATAATATCCAACAGAGTGTACATTGTTTAAATAAGAATAAAAGTTAGAACTAAATAAACTGTTAATTTAGAGAATAGCAATATATTTCGAACCCATATTTTTCATAGAATTTGCTGTATTTATTTACTTAATTTGAGTTTACTGTATTGATATACCCAATTTTCATCAAGAATATATTTTCGAAAAGAATCACATAGAAAATCCATTAATTTTGAGTTATAAAGCAGGACACTATTTATTAAGAATTTTATTTCAAAACAAAAATATAAAACAGCTGTATAAAGGCCTACTTCATTAATCATTTCTTTTAACTATCCTAAATACATGGAATTCGGTTAAATGGCAAACGTACGTATAACATTCAGTTTAAAAAATATTTTTTTCATTAAATGTAATTTTATGTTATTCCCTCTGGAAGCTGAGAGTTAGTATTTATTCAATTCAGCCTACAAACAAAAATGAAAATGACTGACTCTAAACATGTACACAAATAGAAAAGAAAGCCATCATTCTATATTGTGCTAAAAAAAGTATATGAACGCATTATTTTTCTTGTTTATTACTTTTATTATTCTATTTTTAAGTTTACTTTCTCTACTCATCTTTATGAAGCCAATTGTACTATGATATTGCTGCGTAATAGACTTGAAAATCTTTTCCCTCTCTTCAGGGGAGTAAGCTGAAATGAAAGAAAATAGAACTTTTAGAAATAATATTGTAGTTATATATATCAGTTTATTCTATTATGTTTTTATATTTTATGTGCATGTCACACACAAGGGAAATCTATCTGGCATTATCGGTAATGTGTCTGTAAAATTCAACTCGCATATAAATAATTTCGTAACGTTATATAAAAAGGAATTTTTTGCACATTATGACAAAATAAACTATTAAAGAATTTCTTTATTCTAAAAGTATATACATCGTTCAACAAAAAACAACAAAATTTCCCTTGCGATATGAATAATTAGATTTGAGAGTTGATTTAAACAAAAATAAAGTTGGATATAAAAATGTATGTTAAATTTGTTTGTGAATAGGTTATGGAACCAATATCTAGTAATTTAGCGTTTTGAAACATTTTAAGTGTTTATCGTACTTTTGTACAAACCATTGGTTCCACCAGTCTATCCAGTTTTTTTTCTATATCGGTGGCTGTACGTTAGGGTGCAGTGAAAAGAATTCTTTTTCTTTTTCTTTTTTCTTTTTTTTTTTTTAATTTGAAAATCCATTAGTGACCAAAAGTTGAATATTGTACTGTATAAAAAAAGTGTCAAACTTCATATTCAGGGTTGTCACAAAAGTTAGAAAAACTGAGTATTATAATATTATTTATAAAATATATAAAATAATGATTTTTAATATCCAACAGCAAAATAACACTTGGGTTAAATGCTATTCAACGAGTGTACAAAATTTTATAATTGTCAGAAAATATCTTGTGGGTCCATTACAGCTAACAAAAAAGTAAAAAAAAAAAAAAAAAAAGAGTGAATTCAGAAGGTTTACAGAGCGTTTTATTCCTGCTCAAATTTTACATTTCAGCATGAATTTGAGCATGAAAACTAGAACTGAGGTTGAAGACCCGATTTTTGTAAAACCAAAGCTTGTGAGTGATATGTTACCCATATACGAAGAAATTATGCAGTTTTATTTGTTTGTACAGAATAGCTTGAAACTTGATAAGAATTCTAAGGAAATAACTGACGATGAGCGAAATTTCTGCAATTATTTCAAGTAGATTAGAGCTATTTTGGAATGGGGCCCCAGTTCCACTTGTTTCTAGAGAAATAATTCTTCAGATGATTTGATTATTTCTAAATAAATTTCAAAACCTTAAGAAATGGTTTAGCAGTAATAGAAAATAGAGGAATAGTGTCCAGCAGAGTTAATAGTTGTTTAGCAGAACGTAAAAAAAAAAAAAAAAAAAAAAAAAAAAAAAAAAAAAAAAAAAATGTTTGATATTACTGACTGCAAATGCGAACGTTTTTGTAAAGTTCCCACAGAAGAGCAGGCTTTTCTGTATTATGAGCGCTGCAAACGAAAAATGATTGTTGGCGGTATTGATAAGACCGAGACTATTATAATGATGAAGGAAAATGAAAGGGCATATTTGATATCCAGTCAGAAATATGAGAGGTTTCTTTAAAAATCCAAGCACTGATCATAAGTACCTCCTAGAAATAAGTCAGGCTGTTAATATAGGGGGAATGTTCTGAAAATTTAACTGGCAGAAGTCCCAGGAAGTTATCCCACTTGAGGTACATTGCAACGGCTAACCAAGCCTTGTACTCATATGTGGCTGAGCTAAATCTTTCATTGAATCTCATTATATTAACATCCTATATTGTCAAGGATTATGATAAAGGCATCTCCATCCTGCATGAATGGAACTATCCACTTATGGCATATGATCAAGCTGTCCTGATATCTTAAAAAATTGTTGATGATAGATCCTGTTAATTCGTGAAATGGGATATTCGCCCATCCTGAAAGCATTCTTTTGCCTATGCTGCAGGATAAAAAAAATCACATCCAAGTGTTGGCAATCCGTATAATTTTGAAGGCCCGAGAGCAACATGAAATTCAAAATGTATAAGGGATTTCAATGTTCTAAATCTGAATTTCAAGTCTCAGGATTATATTGACCTGATTGATTGGAAATGCCTTCAAGTTACTGCACCACTGCTTATTTCAGTAATTATGAATGATGAATTGAAAGAGATCCCAGCGATGGAAATATAATCACGATTTTTCGACATTTTCAAACTACCATGCCACTCTCAAGCTACTGAGATTTTTAAAATTAGTTACGGAGCAATAGCTGCAGTCTACGGAGAATATTCAGGAAATGGCTTATTCGTGCTCGAATTTAGTCTTGTAGGATGGTTTCGTGCTTTAATACAAGACAGAATTTAAGTAAGTTAATTTCAGATGAACAAAAAGTTACGTCGTTATAAAAAAAATGTTAAACGTTCACATTTTTTTCTCTTTTTACATATGTACTTTGTCTACTGTTTAACTTTTTATTTAAGTACAGTTGGTTGTAATTGGGATAATTAAAAGCAATTTTCAGGTGAGCAATTATTTATAGTTAAAAGTGACTTTTCCCCCTTTTTTGTACCTCTCTGCTTGGTACAGTGGACCCTCAAGATATTTTCTGACAATTCTAAAATTTTGCACAGTCTTTAGAAAGATTTTAACTCAACTTTCTTTTTCTCTCCAATTGGATATTAGAAAGCAAATTTATTTTCATATTATAAATAATATTAAAATACTCAATTTTTCGAATTTTTATGACAATTTAAAGCAAAAGTGGACCCTCAAGATATATTTCAAAAATTTTAAAATTCTGTATTTTTCTTATTGAATTCAAAGCACAACTTTTGGCCGCTATTGGATTTTAAAATAAAGTTTTTTTCAATGCACCCTACTCTACGTCTCATATTGGTTTCTGAATAATGTTAGTTGTTCGTATATTACTGAATAAAATTTACTCAATTTGTCCATTTAATGAAGTCCAAGAAAAGCAGTGACTTCACAAATTTCTCCAAAGCACTACCTCAGTAAATTTTTAAAAAGCTCTTTCTAAAATACTCAGAACCAAAGTTCGTTTCACTGTGGGGGTTGATGATATGCTACCTGCGTCGAATCCAACTTTATTCAAATCACAGACTCCGAATACAAATAAGACAATGTCGCAATAGAAGTTCGCACCTTATAAATTTCAAGTAGCATGAAATGGCTTAGAGAGCCAAACTAGAGGACAGTAATAGCTTTTGCATTGCAGCGACAACAGACTAGCAACATCAGAATTCATGCTCTCGAAAATGATCTTAAGAGAATAGAAGGCAGCATGTAAGACCTTTTTCAGAAAATTGCCATATGGCCGAAAGAATTTGACACAGAAAGGCATAGTTATTATAGTTTTCTTTCTCTGAAAATCTTAATATATGCTGAAATTGCTTAAGTGACTTAAAAAGTATAAAACAATAAAACATATTATATTAACATATATTAACTAAAATAATTTATGACTATATGTTTTTACATATTATTTTAGTTTTGTAAAATAATGTGGTAAAGTATTTCAGTTCAACTTTTTTTGTAATACATTTTGACAGTTGTAAAATGCTTTCTGTTGTTGTTCAATTTTAATTTTATTATTATCATCCACATAAGATTAAAATAAAAACTGAAATTAGGATACTTTCCACATAATTTTACATTTCATTTCAAAAAATATATATAAATCTGTTGCTTTTGTTATGTGGAATAAAAAATAGTAAACATGTTCAGTAATAGAAAAATAATTTTCTATAATTATCAAGGGATAAACCCGCAGTCACTAGGATTCTTATTTGATAAATTCGTAGTTCCCCATAATATATAAAACAGTTTCACTTTTTGAAATACTTATTTTATTTAATATAAGCTACGAAAACAAAAACAGATTATTTGAAATCACAAATCAATAAAGCAGATTTAAAATATACTGGAATACGACAACGACAACGACAATAAAAAATTACTTTAAGCTATTATTAAATCATTTTTTTAAATATAAATCTGTTGCTTTTGTTATATAGAATCAAAAAATAATAAACATGTTAAGAGCCGTTGCAAAAGCAAATCGGCCAGGTCAATGGAAAAATGTTCCCATCACCATCTCAGAATTTCACGATTTTCTTTTATTGTGTTGCCTTACCCAAGGAAAGAACAAATCTGAAATATTTTTGATTTACCTCTTTTAGTTTTGGAGTTATGGGGGGTCAAAGTACCCCAGAGGAGCAACGTCGAATTAATTTAGGGCCATTTTTTGCCAATTTATTGTCTCGACTGTGACTGGCTCAGAGGTGCTTCAGAGAATTTTTTCATTTTATCCTATAATATACCTTGTATATTAACATCTGAAATTGAAAATTCATTCGAAAATTGTCCCAAATTAGGGCCCGCCAAAATACCCCCAATTTCATAAAAAAAAGACAGTTTTAAGAATGCTTTAAATCTTGGCTCTGACGTGATACAGAAAACTTTTTTGCACAGTGAAGTTATATATATTCATATAAAGTGAATCTAATGTTAAAAATTTTTGAAGGCCCCCAAACATGGTCCTTAGCGCTAATTTACGCAATTTCCAAGTATTGGTACAGCTGAAGCCGACTTCCCACAGGAGAACTATTGACATGGAGAAGTAGTATCAACATAGTAGTTTGATATTATGAAAAAACATTTCTTGAAGGTACAACTGTTTCCAAGAAAAATCCCAAAAAGTACCTCCCTATTTGGGACATTCCACTGGCACGCATGGGGGCATTTCGGCGCTACTTTTAGAATTTTAATCGACAGTGGCACTATTGAAAATTAACTTATTCTTCATATATCTCAAATATATCCTCCATATATCACAAGTAGTTACTTTACAGGGGCACTCATAAGAATTACATTACGCTATATGGGGATCTCTGTAACTACTGAACCGATTCGAAAAATTTTTTCACTGATGGAAAGCTACACTATTCCTGAGTATATAGGCTTTCAGCATGCAGCATAACTAGTTCTTTTACAGGGACACTCAAAAATTCTAGCACATGACGCTATTTCGACATGTCTGTAACTACTGAATCGATTCTAAAGATCTTTTCACTGAAAGCTACACTATTCCTCCACACTAGGGATGGTGTAGCTTTCCATCAGTGAAAAAATTTTTCGGATCGGTTCAGTAGTTACAGATATCCCCATACAGCGTAATGTAATTCTTATGAGTACCCCGGTAAAATAACTATTTGTGATATATGGAGGATATATTTGAGATATAGGAAGAATAACTGAAAAAACACTCAAAATACTGGTGTTAAACGATAAAGTAATTAAAAAACTTTGTAAAAAACACACATAAGAAGTAAAAGGAAAGAGGATACGCGTTTCGTTCAAAAATTGTTTTGAACTTCTTCAGTCCAAGCCCTTCGACGTAAAGAACACAGGGAACTGAAAAGAGAAAAACAAGCAAGATGTTGCCACAAGGGGCAAAGAAAAGTCGAACAAAACCACGGAGAGGGGAGAAAAAAAAATAAAAAAAATAAAAGGGGGATAAAAAGGAAAGGAAAGAAGCACAAAAAATACAGAAATAAAAAAGGAATAAAGAAAAATAATGAAAAAGGGAACACACAAGTACAAACACACACACAAAAAAGAGAAAACAGAACAAACAAACAAAAAACAAATAGCACACGATTTTTTTTTAATAAATAAAAACGAAAAAGAAAGACAGTAACACACGTACATACACATTAAAGAAACAGGGAAAAAAAAAGGGGGGGTAGACGAAGAAAGTGAAAAGAACCTTACAACAGCAACTTCCAAGCAGAATGAACGAAAGGAACGGAAGAACCATCGTTCACAAGACGATCTAAGTGCTGGGTAATGGAAAAACCTTCCAAAAAATCCAGATGGGACAAAGACTGAGGAGTGCACAAAATCTTAGCCTTAGAAAACTGAAATCGATGATTGGAATTCCAACAATGTGAGGCAATAGAAGATTTGGAAAGTTCGTGCTTAGAGACATACCTCTCATGCTCTTTGAGCCTAAATTTGAAGGCTCTTCTGGTCTGACCAATATAGCCCAAATCACAAGATTCACAAGGAATATAATAAACACCCCAACGGTTCTCAGTAGGAATAGGATCTTTAAGGGAAGGAAATTTAAGTTTATTAACAGGTTTAAAAATGACTTTGAAACCGAAATTTTTGAGAAGTTTAGAAATTTTGTAGCATAAAGGTGAAAAGAAAGGTAGTACAATTAATTCGTTGTGAAAATTAATAGTATTAGTAGAAGTATTAGGTTTATTAAATTTAGAAACAGCTTTATCAATAATAGAGGGGCTAAAACCACGAGAAACAGCTAAGGATTTTAAGTAACTAATTTCATTATTAAGAGAAGAAGAATCAGAGCAAATTTTGATAGCACGAAACACATAAGTGTAAAAAGCAGAAAGTTTTTGCTGGTAAGGATGATTAGATAGGGCATGAGGAGGTAAAGATATAGAAAAGGGCTTGCGGAAAACAGAAGTAGAGAAACCGCCAGGATTCCTAGAAACAAGAACATCCAAAAGAGGTAAAGAATTGTTGCACTCCTCTTCTAGAGTAAATTGGATACACGGATCAACAGAATTAACGATCAAAAGTAAATTAGAAATATCACAATTGGAATCCACTAGAACGAAAGTATCGTCAACATATCTGACCCAGCACGGAAAATTAAAGACCTTGAAGAGCTTCTCTTCAAAATAATGCATATAAATATCACATAAGAGAGGTGAGAGAGAATTACCCATAGCAAGACCCTCGGTTTGTTTATAGAAAGAGCCATTAAAAATGAAAGCAGTTTGTTTAATACAAACGCTTACTAAAGCTATAAACTCTTTAATCTCTTAAGAATAATGAAACTCGCGTAAACGCTTTTCCAAACAGTCAATCGCACCTTGGATAGGAACATTAGTGAATAAAGATTTAACATCAAGAGAAAGCATTTTACAATTAGTAGGAGAAAGAAGTTTAACTTTGTTAACGAAATCATAAGAGTTTTTAACAGTGTGGGTATTACTAGCAGTCAAAGGTGAAAGAGTATGCGAGAGGAAACGTGCAAGGTTATAAGAAGCAGTACCAATGTTAGAAACAATGGGGCGAAAGGCAAGAGAAGTTTTATGAATTTTAGGAAGGGCATAGAAACGAGCACAGTTAGCAATAGAAGGAATAACATAACGTTTAGTTTGAGTATTTAAGATTACAGAGGACTTCACAGTGTGTTTAATTTCAGAAAGGTGACTGTTAGTAGGATCAGAATTTAATTTAGTGTATGGACCAGTGGTTAGCATGTTATTGATACAATCAACATAAGAAGATTTATCAAGTAAAACAGTCTGGCCGCCTTTATCAGCTTTAGTAATGAGTAAATTAGGGTTAGAATTAAGTTCTTTGAGAGCATTTTTTGAGAACGAGAAAGGTTAGATTTGGCATGCATATTATTTGAAGAGATAGTATTAGCAATAAGATGTCGCAAAGTATCAAGTTGGTTAGAAGAGAGTGTAAAGAAGGTTTTTGGTTGGGCTGATTTAAATTTAAAGACTGCGTTGTGATACATGATAATCCAGGTTCGATGCACTTATGTTGCAATAAAATAAAAAGACGTTAAATACTGAAAACTATTTTATTAAACATATACTATTGAAACATTATTATAACGGCGGTGGTGGCTCAGCGAAAATAAAAATACGTCCTATATGGACAGTGAAATTAAGGTGGAATCATTTAAAAATTACGCCAGCACAGAATTACACATTGGCGAGAACAATAACTTGGCTGAGATTAATAGCGCCAATTCCAGAGCAACCCTAACAGTTAATCCAATAAAATTACAATGACGTAATCGCGAGCAAATAATTTTAAAGTCGTCGCAGGGGAACAACCAAATAACTTACGCCAGCAGGATGCCAAGAGGAAACTCAAAAAGGCCGTTGAATTTGCAAACGGACGCAATATAATCTATTTTTAGCACACCGGTCTGAAGAAGAGACAAAAAGAAAAAGAATAGTGCATACAGGGAAAAGTAAATATACAGATTTAAAAGACGAAATGACAGGAAAATGAAAACAGAAGTGATTTAGAATTCTTGAATTTTGGATAGATTACATTAAAGAAAGCCAAAGTAAATGATTATTAAATTAGATATGTGATCTTCATCACATATATACTCCCCTCAACCAGGAAAAAAATTTTGAAGAAATTTTTTTTTTATTAGTTACAATTAATGTCATTTAAAAAATTTTAATTAAATGCTCTGTTTGGCTGGCATAAACAATTAAGGAAATCTTAAACATATTCAGACAAAATTATACAATTGCAAAATTACTGCTGACCACCACCTAATAAATGTTTAGAGAAGAAAAAAAAAATGTCATGACACAATAAAAATATAACTGCTAGCAATACAAAGTAAATGTCGACAAAATAAAAAGGGAGCATTTAGCTCACAATACAAAGGGGCATTTTAGCTCATCCTTTTTTTCAACAAGGGGCTTTTAGCATACCTTTTTTTTTAAATAAGGGGCATTTCAGCACACCCTTTTCTCTTTAATTGAGCATCTCAAGCTCATGTGCACATCAAAGATATACTGCTTAAACTTGCAGTGAGTACTCAAAATTATAATTATAAACCAGCGCTGTTGAATGGTTTGCATATATATATATATCAATAAGGCCTTCAAATGTCAGAATTATGCATCAAAAATACTTCACTCAATTGACAAAATAAAACAATACATTCAAATTATAATATGATACTAAAAAAATTTTTGTTTGTTTGATGGTAATTTTTCACACAGTTCTGTACCATCAGAATTGTAATAATGTTGTAAATAGTACATGACATAACAGTATCTTGACATACATATCTGTATATCATAAGAAAAATAAGCACATTCAATTGAAAAAATTATACTTGCACAAAATGACAATGAAAAAAAAAAACAAGGAAATTGAATATCAATCTGTACAATACCATCAACGAACATCAATCTAAGTACAATTAAAAAAGGATCTCAGTAAAAGGTTTAAGTGTTATTGGACACTCACATATTTATTTATTTATTTTAAATTTTCAAGTTAGAGATAATACTAAATGAATCATTTAATTTTATTATTAATTATTATTTTATGACTGTGTAATTATTTACTTTAGAAGTCATCATTTAATAAGTGTTAAGTTTTAAGAACATTATTGAAGAAATGATATATTGACAGACACAGCATGAAATCCAAATACACAAGTGAAAACTGCTGGACCAGCCAGGCAGTACACAAAAGCAATTATACCTCCAAGCTTGTGGGTACCACACAAACAAGGAAACAAGCATTCAACACATGCACACAGCAATATATCCGTGAATGTCAAATAAACAAGTTATTAATTATGTGGAGGTAATAGAAAAAAATTAAGTTATAAAAGAATGAAATTAGTTATCTTGCAAGTCTTGAAAATGTAGGTTTAAAGTTGGTAACAAGTACGTAAAATATTAGTTATAGCTTAAAAAGAAAATTGAAGGCAATTGTGGTCATACGGTAAAAATAACAAAATTAATGATTTTTTTTTTGTTTGTTTGTTCAAGAAAGGAATGTTGTTGTGTCACTTACTAACACACTAATATTTTCAAAAGTGACAAAATTGGGAAAGAATAGCACACAAAAGTACAAATAAAAATACACTAAAATGCAATTACTAAAGTATACAATATACTGATACTCTGAAATTATATACCATCAAATTTCACTTATTAAAGTCTTGAGTTAATCTGATCACTACATATATATTTTATTATGAGCTTAACTAAACAAACAATATTTCACAAAATAATCACTAAGATAAGAATAAACATAATTCAAATAATAAATTAACTATAAGCACTCTGAAAATGTAAATCAATGTAATTTTTTTTTATAACTCAGTGAGTACTTGATACCTTAAAGTTGTATTAATTTATAGTAAGGTACAGAAGAGATTTAAATATCTCATAGTATAGAAAAAAATTTCAAAATAAAATGTTATGTTTGTGTATGTGAACACAAAAGAGTGACAAAACATATACAATGTGTTTAAAATATTTTTGAAATGCACTACTGTACACCATAGTGAAAATGTGGGAGAAAAAATGTAACAAATATTCAAAAATTTTGTGTGTAGCAAAATGTGGAAGGACAAGCACAATGAACTCAATGAGCAGAACATCAGTGTGAACATGTTTGTGAGTGTGAACATATAAGACATAAACACAAGTGTGATGAAAAAAAAAAATCAAGTATGTGAAAACGTTGAGAGTCAGTAAGTGTAAGCAATGTAAATAAAAACAACAACATGAAAAAAGAGTGTAATTGTGGACAAACACAGACTTCAAAGATCAGTGACTATTCAAGTATGAATCTTATTTGAAGTACAACAAACAATGTATGATATAGTGTATTTGTGAAAAGAAAAAAAAGGTAATCGAATGAATACCACTATACTCTTCCAAAGAATGCATGTATTAAACAGAGGCATATCAATGGCAGGAAAGAAAACAATAAAACGGTGTATCTAAAAAAATGTAAAAAAGTGTGAACTGTACAACCTATGATAAACATGTAAAACTTGTATTAAAAAGGCCAGAAATAGAGTGAAACATAAAAACATAAAGTACTCTTTAAAAAAAATGTTCAATACAAATAATGTGTAAAAAAATCAGTCAACATGGTGACTGTAAATAATAGCATGTTCAAAGAAAGAAAATGTGTAAAAAATATGACAAAAATAGAAACAGTATATTGTGAGAAGAAAAAAAAGCTGAAAGAATATGTATGTTGTGCCATGGACTTTAATATGCAAAATTGCAGTGTGTAAGAGTGAGTAAAAAGTGTGTGCCTTGGAAAGGCCTTGCCATATACTTAATTATTGCAGACTGTCATGATTATCAAAATAAAGAGTAAAGAAAAAATAGCGATGTATGTGTACCTCATAGAGGCTGAAAAATGAACACAAAAATGTAAAATACAATGTGAGCAAAAGCGAAAATATAATTTAAAATCACAAGAATGAATATGTAAGCAAATAGAAAATTAAACACACAAAAAGGTCTGTACACAAAAGTAAACATATAAAGCAATGAGTAATAATATTTATCGTGAGTGAACGAAACACAGTGCATAAAGAAGAAAAAAAACTAAGAAGTGTATTAAAATAATTAAATGTGTGTGAATTGCAATCCAACAATTGTATTAAACAGTAAAATATTAATGTCATATATACTATATAAAAGTAGTAATTTAGATTTAAACTAATTTATAAACATGATTGAAAAACAATAACAATTATTTTTTTCTTACAACTCCTTAGAAGAAGTAAAATAAAAGAAAAATTCAGCATATTAAATATTGTCCTTGACACGTTATGTCTAAAAAAACTACTCTTAGCATGTGCTATTTGCACACAAAAAAATGGATGCAAAGACAATATGAACATGATTATTATTATTATACAAGTATTAGAAGAACTGCACTTATAAATGACTTACCAAATTTCCAAGAATAAAATTTCAGTTATTCGGTAAATAAAAATTTAGCAAAAAACTTTTCATTAGTCATACTTAAAATATAATGTCCATTAAATTACCAGTTCAAATGGCATTACAAAGCATAGTATGAGGTGTCGGTGTATCAGGAGCGCGCACATTTAAAAACAAAACCAATTGCCATCACAGGAGGGAAAAAAAAACAGTCTTCGCCAAGTTCAGTTAATGGCATACCTAGCGACGCACGAAAAAAACTACTGTAGACTGCAGACATCCGGAATCAAAGTTCCAAATTTGCGGTGATCGGACGGTTTTTCGCACAGTTCAGCATTAGTTGTAAGTTTCAGGCGTAAAGCAAGGCAGGAAAACATAACGTACTCCATACAGGAAAACAGAAACATACTCCATACGCCGACACAATAGTCTCCAAATAGTCATAGGAACGTGTAGAACTCAAAGCGGTATTACGGAGGTGAGCAGTATGTGCTTTGGTAGAACTCACCTACAATTCGTCGGAGGGTGTTGCGTAGTAAGATCATCGATAATCCCTATATGAAATGAGGAGACGATCGGAAACTCATCATTAATGAATAGCCAGTCCATCAAGCAGCTCCGTGTTCCGTAAAAACGAAAGTCACATCACTAGAGTAATACATCACACATGTTCCATAAAACGAAAGTCACATCACTAGAATAAATAGCATTGTCGGGGCCGGAATGTGCATCCACAATGCAAGCAGACGGACTGGAGTGAAGAAGTGTCTTGATCGGGCTAGTTGATTCCGCCATTTTGCTAAGCCACCACCAGAATAAATGCAACTTAAGTGCCTGGGTAGGCACCAATTTATGTAAAGAAGGTTATTTGGTTGGGCTGATTTAAATTTAAAGACTGCGTTGTGATACATGATAATCCAGGTACGATATACACTTATGTTGCAAATAATAAAAAGACGTTAAATACTTGAAACTATTTTATTAAACATATACTATTGAAACATTATTATAACGGCGGTGGTGGCTCAGCGAAAATAAAAATACGTCCTATATGGACAGTGAAATTAAGGTGGAATCATTTAAAAATTACGCCAGCACAGAATTACACATTGGCGAGAACAATAACTTGGCTGAGATTAATAGCGCCAATTCCAGAGCAACCCTAACAGTTAATCCAATAAAATTACAATGACGTAATCGCGAGCAAATAATTTTAAAGTCGTCGCAGGGGAACAACTAAATAACTTACGCCAGCAGGATGCCAAGAGGAAACTCAAAAAGGCCGTTGATTTTGCAAACGGACGCAATATAATCTATTTTTAGCACAACGGTCTGAAGAAGAGACAAAAAGAAAAAGAATAGTGCATACGGGAAAAGCGAAATATACAGATTTAAAAGACGAAATGACAGGAAAATGAAAACAGAAGTGATTTAGAATTCTTGAATTTTGGATAGATTACATTAAAGAAAGCCAAAGTAAATGATTATTAAATTAGATATGTGAACTTCATCACAGAGAGTTTACTATTTTTAAAGGAGTTTTCCATAGGAGCAATAAGTTTGGAAACCGAAACATTACTAACACGAGAAAAATTCAAACCTAAACTAAGAGCATCTCTCTGAGAATCAGTTAAAACATGTGAAGACAAATTAACAACAGTGTCCTGAACAAGAGGACTAACAGAACCGAGGGAAGACCTAACCGGAAGAAGAGCTTGGAATTTCTTATCCAAAATAGCTCTGTGAGAAATAGAACGTTGTTCAACATAAGCGAAATTCCGTTTTTCCCAGTTAGCAAACGCAGGGTAAGACTTACTCAAAAGCAAATGGAGATCATAAAGATCAGATTCAAGAATCGAAACTTTATAACGAACATCCTGAATAAAAGCCCGTAAAACCGCCCGCTTAGACCTATTCAGAGCCTTATCAACACGAGAAGAACCGTGAATATTGCACTTAATGTCAATGAACTTAGGAATGACATTACTGCGTTTGCATCGAACAAGAAAACCTAAATGATTCAAGAAACGAGAACGTTTCAATCGTAAACGGGAAAAACGGTTAAACAAAGATGAATCCATACAGAAAACACAAAAACAGAAAAGAAATAAGCAAGAAAAAGCACACGAAGAAGGAAGGAAGAAAAGAGAGAACAAAAGTGAGTGTTAATAGTCCAAATAAACAAAACAACTGAAAAAACACTCAAAATACTGGTGTTAAACGATAAAGTAATTAAAAAACTTTGTAAAAAACACACATAAGAAGTAAAAGGAAAGAGGATACGCGTTTCGTTCAAAAATTGTTTTGAACTTCTTCAGTCCAAGCCCTTCGACGTAAAGAACACAGGGAACTGAAAAGAGAAAAACAAGCAAGATGTTGCCACAAGGGGCAAAGAAAAGTCGAACAAAACCACGGAGAGGGGAGAAAAAAAAAATTAAAAAAGGGGATAAAAAGGAAAGGAAAGAAGCACAAAAAATACAGAAATAAAAAAGGAATAAAGAAAAATAATAAAAAAGGGAACACACAAGTACAAACACACACACAAAAAAGAGAAAACAGAACAAACAAACAAAAAACAAATAGCACACGATTTTTCTTTCTTTCTTTTTTTTTTTTAATAAAAACCACGAACAGGACAGCACAATAAATATATATATAAAGAATTTTTTTTTTTAATAAAAACGAAAAAGAAAGACAGTAACACACGTACATACACATTAAAGAAACAGGGGAAAAAAAAGGGGGGGGGTAGACGAAGAAAGTGAAAAGAACCTTACAACAGCAACTTCCAAGCAGAATGAACGAAAGGAACGGAAGAACCATCGTTCACAAGACGATCTAAGTGCTGGGTAATGGAAAAACCTTCCAAAAAATCCAGATGGGACAAAGACTGAGGAGTGCACAAAATCTCAGCCTTAGAAAACTGAAATCGATAATTGGAATTCCAACAATGTGAGGCAATAGAAGATTTGGAAAGTTCGTGCTTACAGACATATCTCTCATGCTCTTTGAGCCTAAATTTGAGAGCTCTTCTGGTCTGACCAATATAGCCCAAATCACAAGATTCACAAGGAATATAATAAACACCCCAACGGTTCTCAGTAGGAATAGGATCTTTAAGGGAAGAAAATTTAAGTTTATTAACAGGTTTAAAAATGACTTTGAAACCGAAATTTTTGAGAAGTTTAGAAATTTTGTAGCATAAAGGTGGAAAGAAAGGTAGTACAATTAATTCGTTGTGAAAATTAATAGTATTAGTAGAAGTATTAGGCTTATTAAATTTAGAAACAGCTTTATCAATAATAGAGGGGCTAAAACCACGAGAAACAGCTAAGGATTTTAAGTAACTAATTTCATTATTAAGAGAAGAAGAATCAGAGCAAATTTTGATAGCACGAAACACATAAGTGTGAAAAGCAGAAAGTTTTTGCTGGTAAGGATGATTAGATAGGGCATGAGGAGGTAAAGATATAGAAAAGGGCTTGCGGAAAACAGAAGTAGAGAAACCGTCAGGATTCCTAGAAACAAGAACATCCAAAAAAGGTAAAGAATTGTTGCACTCCTCTTCTAGAGTAAATTGGATACACGGATCAACAGAATTAACGATCAAAAGTAAATTAGAAATATCACAATTGGAATCCACTAGAACGAAAGTATCGTCAACATATCTGACCCAGCACGGAAAATTAAAGACCTTGAAGAGCTTCTCTTCAAAATAATGCATATAAATATCACATAAGAGAGGTGAGAGAGAATTACCCATAGCAAGACCCTCGGTCCTTTTCTTCCCTTAAAGATCCTATTCCTACTGAGAACCGTTGGGGTGTTTATTATATTCCTTGTGAATCTTGTGATTTGGGCTATATTGGTCGGACCAGAAGAGCTCTCAAATTTAGGCTCAAAGAGCATGAGAGATATGTCTCTAAGCACGAACTTTCCAAATCTTCTATTGCCTCACATTGTTGGAATTCCAATCATCGATTTCAGTTTTCTAAGGCTAAGATTTTGTGCACTCCTCAGTCTTTGTCCCATCTGGATTTTTTGGAAGGTTTTTCCATTACCCAGCACTTAGATCGTCTTGTGAACGATGGTTCTTCCGTTCCTTTCGTTCATTCTGCTTGGAAGTTGCTGTTGTAAGGTTCTTTTCACTTTCTTCGTCTACCCCCCCCTTTTTTTTTCCCCTGTTTCTTTAATGTGTATGTACGTGTGTTACTGTCTTTCTTTTTCGTTTTTATTAAAAAAAAAATCGTGTGCTATTTGTTTTTTGTTTGTTTGTTCTGTTTTCTCTTTTTTGTGTGTGTGTTTGTACTTGTGTGTTCCCTTTTTCATTATTTTTCTTTATTCCTTTTTTATTTCTGTATTTTTTGTGCTTCTTTCCTTTCCTTTTTATCCCCCTTTTATTTTTTTATTTTTTTTTCTCCCCTCTCCGTGGTTTTGTTCGACTTTTCTTTGCCCCTTGTGGCAACATCTTGCTTGTTTTTCTCTTTTCAGTTCCCTGTGTTCTTTACGTCGAAGGGCTTGGACTGAAGAAGTTCAAAACAATTTTTGAACGAAACGCGTATCCTCTTTCCTTTTACTTCTTATGTGTGTTTTTTACAAAGTTTTTTAATTACTATATGAAGAATAAGTTAATTTTCAATATTGCCACTGTCGATTAAACTTCTAAAAGTAACGCCGAAATGCCCCCATTCGTGTAAGTGCAATGTCCCAAATAGGGAGGTACTTTTTGGGATTTTTCTTGGAAACAGTTGTACATTCAAGAAATGTTTTTTCATAATATCAAACTACTATGTTGATACTACATCTCCATGTCAATAGTTCTCCTGTAGGAAGTCGGCTTCAGCTGTACCAATGCTTCAAAATTGCGTAAATTAGCGCTAAGGACCATGTTTGGGGCCCCGTACCGGGTGGCCCTGGGGGCCTTCAAAAACTTTTAAAATTGGATTCACTTTATATGAAGATATATAACTGCACTGTGGAAAAAATTTTTTCTGTATCACGTCAGAGCCAAGATTTAAAGCATTCTTAAAACTGTATTTTTTATGAAATTGGGGGTATTTGGGGGCCCTAATTTGGGGCTCTGACAATTTTCGAATGAATTTTCAATTTGAGATGTTAATATACAAGGTATATTATAGGATAAAATGAAAAAATTCTCTGAAGCACCTCTGAGCCAGTCACAGTCGAGACAATAAATTGGCAAAAATCGCCCTAAATTAATTTGACGTTGCTCCTCTGGGGTACTTTGGCCCCCCATAACTCCATTACTAAAAGAGGCAAATCAAAAATATTTCAGATTTGTTCTTTCCTTGGGTAAGGCAACACAATAAAAGAAAATCATGAAATTCTGAGATGGTGATGGGAACGCCCTGCCCGATTTGCCCCTGCAAAGCCTATTAAGCAATAGACAAATAATTTTCTATCATTATCAAGGGATAAACCCTTAATCGGTAGGATTCTTATTTGATAAATTCGTAGTTCCCCAAAATATATAAAACAGTTTCACTTTTTGAAATACTTATTTTATTTAATATAAGCTACGAAAACAATAATAGATTATTTGAAATCCCAAAATCAATAAAGCAGTTTTAAATACACTGGAATACTTGAAACAAACTCACAGCAACAACAATAAAAATTACTTTAAAGCTATTATTAAATAAACATTAAAAGAATAATAACCAGTCTAAATGCGAAAGCAACGTAACTCATCTGAACAACGTATTGTTTTGAAAAATATCCACTTAAGCCCTCTTATTAAAACAAAGGAATCCTTTTTCCAACGTTCTTCAGAAATTCGACAAAATTAAAACCTTCTTTTATAGTACGTATATTTTCGTGGTGATAATATATTCCCTCTTAAATTTTTCTTTACATGCATGTGTAGTGAAATATGGCCTCGGTATTAAATTCTAGAGACAGGCCATTGCAGCACTTCAGAGCGGCTTTCGTTTAGAAATTTAAGACTGAACAGCCTATTGTTTTGCTGAAGAGGTCTTTGCGTTCTAGATCTCTAGAACTTTCTTGTCATTCATTCTGTCAACTGCGTTTTCAGCTTACTTCCAATTAATCGGTAAACAAGGAATTAGGGAGACATATGCTGACATCGCGGATGTCTGAAGATGACATCATTAGAAGCCGTCCCAATTGTTCAAAACCAGCGGAAGTTGCAGTTAGAAAAGTTTAGAGATAAAATGGTAGTAGAAGTTCTTTACAGAAGTTTAGAAAAAGGAATGAAAAAGTTAAAGTGCTCTTAAAAGGATATTTTCGGTTTAATTACGTTTTCTGTTTAAATGAGATTTCTGAAGGGGTTAACCATTAAAGTATTTAAACAATATTTTACGCATATATGAAAAATATATTATATACTTAATAGACACATTTATGAAAAAGCTACTTAGTGTATTAAAAATATTAATAAAAAGCATAATCTACATTGAAAATTGTGTAAATGGAGATATAAAAATAAAATCTCATTTTCAAATATATCTACAGCAATTTTATTGCATTAGAAGTTAATTCAATCATCTCATTTTAGTGTAATGTTTAAAAACACATTTTCAAAGTAATATTATTGCTAATTAAGAAAAAATTAATTAAATAGTAAATCGTAAATAAATAAATAAGTAAATAATTAATTAATAAATTAAAAAACAGTTACTCGTAGGGCTGCACTTCAAAAGTGAAAACTGCTTATCTAGCTCTTTCTAAAATTTATATTTATGCATTTAAACAGTTTTTCACACATTATTGTATTTTTATTAACAAAAAATAAGCATTTATGAACGTTTATTCACACTTTTATACATTATAAATTTTTTGTAAAAAAAATTCATGAATGTATTTTTAAGACTGTAAAGGCATCGCGCATTTATTTATGATATTCTCACAAATTCTCGTATTTTTGTACGTTTGTACACATTTTAACGCAATTTTCACTGGGTTAGAAATAGAAATTTTCGATTTTTTAACACAATTACATTTCAAATTATGCGCTCGATTTGTGTGCACATTTAAAATTTAAAAAGATAGAGGGGGGTGCGTGCGCAGGCCGCAAAGTGACACAGCAGGTATATGCGTACGGTATACATCAGTGATAGACATTTTTCTCCGTGTAAGATTTTGTTTGATTTAATTAATAATTTATTAATTATAAATAACTATATACTTACGTTATAATGAACAGTAATCGAACTTATTTGTAATGAATGATGGATTTATAATTCAAATTGAAATGCACTGTAGTATAACACTTATAATTTAAATATTGTGCAGTATATAATTATTAACGCAGTACGCATTATCTAAATAACTTTATTGCACAATAACTACATAATTCTCCAAATTAAGTACAGTTATTATATAAATAACCGAAAATTATAGCACCTACCCAGCTAGAAAATGCCTGCACTTTTTTTGCAAAAACATATATACTACGCACAATTTATACATAAAAAGGGGATATTTTTGAATAGTTTGAAAGTATACATTTGTTGTGCAAATTATATGCAGTTTTTGTGCATATTAGAACAAAAATTTACGCAGTTTGAAAAGATTCGCAGTAAAATTGCAAAATCTAATCGAGAAATTTTAAAAAATCCGTCGCCTATAGATAAAGTTGAGTGATCACCTATCATGTCACCAAATTTCATTGCTTTCTTTTTAGACATTGTTACATGATGTGCGAACAAAAATTTACGCAGTTTGAAACAACTTTCGGAAAATCTCAAAATCTATTGACCTTTTTAAAAATTTGACGCTTATAGTTGAGTGACCACCTATCAGGTCACCAAATGTTATTTCATTCGCTCCAATCAGTTTTATGTGATGTGCGAATAAAAAAAGCGTCACTGACGGAACGACAGACAGACAAACTTTTTTTATGGTCGTACTGGGGTCCCAAATGTTTTAAACGGATAGAAATCGCAAAATTTGTTAATACCAAAAGTGTGCAGGCAAAGTCTAATTTTATTTACTTAGTTACATAAAAGTTCTCATTCCGAAATTCAAACAACAATCACTTCAAAATTTAATCATTTCATCCGTGCCCAACGTGCCTAAAGATGTTTTCACTTAAAAAATATATATATATTTGAATTTCTATCACCTACAGAAATAGCTATAAATTTGTACTCATTTTAAACATTAAAAGTATATATGTATGCTTTAATAGGTGAAATATTTTCTTTCTCTAATTGTGTACAATCACTAGCTGTCTATATTCAGACAGTTGGAACAATAGTTCCGTGAACTTTAAAAAAAATTACATATACTAGAATCTTATACTAAGTATCTGAATAGATAGACTTCTTTATTTATCGTAATTTTGAGGGTCTGGAAATAATTCAGATGCATTATATTAAGAAGGATTCGTTGCTTTCCGTATACAATAGAAATTACTTTGTCAAAGCACTGCCTGCTTCAATGCCTTTCATCTAATCAATTCCGCCTTCTTAAATTGAAATCTAAAGTGCACACAGCAATCATCATATTGGAAGGACAAGAAATAATGAAACGAGATGAATATAGACGGACATTTATCATGAGCACTTATCGTGAGACAAGCGAGTGATTATTTTCTTCAAGCACATAAATCTTTTGACATTTCTTGAATCACTTTGTCAAAATCAGAGCTCTGACTTCATTTCTTTTCTTTCATAGCTGTTCATTTCTCTATATTTCATTCATTTCACCGCTCAGCTCATTAATGTATTAATCAGAGAGAAGTATGTTTGAACATAATATGACACATATTTTACGTTCAAATATTTTTAGAAAATCACAGTTCACCTAACTCAAAAAATAGGGTTTTGTGAACATTACAACTGTGGTGTATTTCAAGGAACTAAATGCCTTTCAATTTAATGAAAAAGGGATAATTTTCATATTAAAATGGTAAGTAAAAATTAATTTTATGATAACATTTTCTAAGAAGCATTATATTGACTTGTTGCAGATATTTTCATATATATTTCTGTAACGGGGTTTTTATTTATGCATATTTTTTTTTTTAATTTGAACTTCTCCCGATAGAACGTTGACTTTTAAGTGATAATCACAATGCGGTCACTTTTAGTCATTGTGACGGCGAGGGTTAGTCGCTGTGAGGTCGCTATGTCCCTTTCTTGCGACGCACCCTTCATGACCCCACAATGTAGTTACAATGTGACTACATAGTGCCCCGGTAGAAGAAAATGCTAGGCTAATAGGAGAATGAAAATGATGTGCTGTCAGCAAGCCTTACGTCATACAGCCTTGCAACAGTCCCTTTAAAAAAATAATTTCACTGCAAAAATTAGTTTTGAAAACTGAAATTTCAGTGGAGTACTTTATAATTAGTCAAAAAATATATATGTGATAATGAATAAAAATAACATACATTAAAATTTCTGATTTTTTTTCAAATATTATTTTTGAGATTTCTAGGAAGTGTTTTTATCTATTTATTATATATAATGCAAGTAATTTCTTATCTATTCGCTAGGTTTGGTACATTACTTTGGGGTACATTTTCAAATTCATTAAATTTCCGTAATTTAATAAGTTATAAATAATTTTTTTTCGAAAAATACTCCCACACCCCCTTTTTTTCATTTTTTTTTTCTGGTTCGAAAATTATTTTGTAAGACTCAGCGTGTTATTTTTTCAATTTATTCGTAAAAATTGAGCTAGGAATTCTTTCAGCATTTTTTTGCTGTTAAAAATTATCTTATAAAGTGTGATACTTTTACGGTATTTCATGCAATGCGCATACAAATGCAGAGCTGCCAAGTCTCTGGCTTTTTTCGGGAGATTTCCCACCACTAATTTTTACTTATAAATTTATACTTAAAATAAGTCCAAATATTTTATCGAGAATAAAACTGTCTAAGAATTGTGGTGTGAAATCTCTCGGAAGAAGCCGGAGACTTGGCAGCTCTGCAAGTGCATTTTAAAATTCAGAAAAATTTAATAATTTATATTCCTTGAAATTAATTAAAAAAAAGTCTCCAAAATTTTCCTATAAGAAGATTTCATCATATTTTCTCATGATTATTACCAAAATTGCAAACTAAAATGTGAAACAATCGTGTCAAATTTGAAAGTCGTAAAAACGATCACTGTGATGTCACTTTTGAGCTACAAGAATGAGCAACCACTTTGTGGCCTCATAGTGAAGTCTTTTGGTGGTTAGTCACAAAGAAACGTCACAGAGGCTGCTCAATGAAGTCACTTCACTTGCGTCAAGAATGTGACAATTTTGTGAAACTCGCTGACCACTGTGATTCACTGTGACGTCACACTGACTGCTTTGCAACCATCTGTACTATTACGGTCTATTAGGGTAATTCTTTTTGGACATTTTCTGTATTATCTTAACTTAGAGTATCTGTCAAAAACAATTTTAAAGGAAAAAATACTATATTTACCGGACATGACTAATTTCTTTGTTGATTTTCTATAATTTTTAAAAATGATACAATTTTCTATCTAAGGAATAATACCAGGTACTTCGCAAACATTAATAAGTAAAACAAATCTTAAAAATGAAAAAAAAAGTTAGAGATACCCTTTTTGCTTCGGAATTTATCATGTATATAAGAATGGAAGTCAACTTTTTTGTTAATACACTATCATATTACTCCAAAATAGTAAAACGCATTTTAAAAATTCTGAAGGTACAACCATTTTTGGATTTACATTACTAGGTAATTCGTATATAAATGTAATATTGCACAAAATTTTATTTTGATGCTGTGTACAACATGTTTTTGCATTGATCGTATGGCTATAGTATTCGGAGGAATGCAATCAACAAACAGAGTTCATAAATATTTGTTTAATTTTAAATTCGAGAACAAGCTCAAAATTCCTTTTAGGTTTTTAGATTTCCTTGAAAAAATAACATATCTTGCTAATAGTTCTCGCTACGCTTGTTCAATAAACGCTACTAATTGTAATTTTCTAATAGATTAGGCATCTATGCATATATAGTATAATTAGCCGTTATATACATATACCTTAACTAGCCGCCTTCAGCGATACCTTAACTAGCTGCCATACCTTAACTAGCTAGCCATACCTTAACTAGCTAGCCATACCTTAACTAGCCGCCTTCAGTTTTGGCCGTCGATGGCCGCTTCACGGCCAAAATGTGAAACCTACGGTACACGGGCCTCTTCGCGACTGAAATTTGGAACATACTAAAATAATTCCATAACTAACTTTTCCGTTTAAAATCGATACTTTATTAAATACAATTGTTAGAAACAAAATGTCTTTGAAAGGGCGGCTGGGGAAATTACCGTTGAAGAGTAAAATAACCTATCGAGATATATATTGCTATATTCATGCTGCAATTTATTGTTTCTTTAAAAATATTTTTCTTTGTAACAATAAAACTTTCCCTCGAACATGCATTTCTACTTAAATAAATAAAAGTAGTGCAAAATTAGTAAAATATGAATTATAATGAATGGTTTTATACAGTTTTTTTACAATAGTAAATTAATAAATTTGGCTAGTTAAAATATGGCCTCGAAATCATTTTGCGCAATTGTAAAATTATTTAATCTTTAGATTACTAAATTTTTGCAGTTTTATTGAATGATTCAAATAACTTTTCAATAAATTAGAAATAATTTACTGAATAAGTAATTAATTATACATGAATTTTGTATTGCATTATTCCTTAGTTAAAGCAGAAATCTGCTTTTAAGGATTTGGTTAAAAGCACAATTCAGTAGTAGTCGCCACCAAACAATCTGTTGTGCTTCGTCTCTCTGTGCTTCGCTTTTGTGTTCACTTTTTCAAGGCATGATATCTCGCTAGATATTTAGAGTTGAAAGTAGCTGTAAGTTTGTAAAAGGTTAATTTTTTAGAGATTTTTCGAACTGTACAAAAAGTTTTTGCTTTTAGTGAGAGATAAAAATGTCGTTTTTATCAAAATTTCAACATGGCGGCAGATGCACCGGCTTGTAGCGATGAGTCGATTCCGGAACGTTTCAAACAACATTTTTATTATTTAGATAACGGGTGGGCATTTGCCGATTAGGCATTCGCCACAATAACTGCCCGAGGATTCTGGCCATGTTATTGTGGGGGCATACTATGGGCGGCCAACATTACCTCTATGAAGACACACGCGAGCTCACACTCAAGCCCAAGCCGGGAATCGAAAAATATTATATAAAGTTTGGATACCAATTTATAAATTATAGCGTTTGTTATAGGAGAAAAGTGGCTTTCATAGAATAATTCAAATTTTTGCATGAAAATTATAAAAAAATTGTAATTTAGAAACGTTTTTTTAAATTTAAATTTTAATTTTTTATAAGTTCCCCTTTGTATATTCAGTTTATATATTGCTGTTTCTTTACTTAGTAATTGTAATACTGTGTATGATAAATACAAATTTTTCGTGTAGTACGTATGGATCTTTCTTTTTTTTTTCGTTTCCAAAATAAATGACAAAGGAAAATTGAAGAAATCACCGTTCTTCTAGTGAAAAAATTCAAAAGGAAACAAAAATGTAAGATGTTTCCTTCCACCTTCTCCTCCCCATGAATGAAAAAGTAATTTTGCTTATTATTTTTGATTTTAAAAAAAGTTACGGGTGCGTATAGCTCCCTCATTTAAAATGCATGCAGCCAATTTTTGCAGATGACGAAAAATGAAATCTTATTATTCAGTTCCTATTTACGAATCCAGAAAAAGTTTCCTTATGAAGATGGAAAGAAACTGAGTTATGATCTATACGATGCTTTAAAAAAATGATAATAAAGACATTTTCGTATCACTCGAGAGACTGTAAAAATCCTTACAAAGGAATTGAATCTTGATCATTTTAGTTTTTCTGAACATTTTTTCTTTATTAAAAAAATGTCTGGCTAAAGGAGAATGTGTTTTCTTCTAAAATAATAAATATTATATTTTATTACCTACATTAAAATTGATATTAATCCTTATTACTGAAATAGGAAACTCAGACAGATATTTTGTATACTTTGCTCAGTATCAAAACAAATAAAATTTCTAGATTTCAAATTTATAAATAAAATGTCTAGTCGTCAGTTTTAAAATCATTGAATTGAATTGAAAAAAAATACGCTTTTTAAAATTCTCACTGAATACTAACTGCCTCTCCCGACCTTAACTGGGGACAGTCTAACAAAGTTTTACAAACTTACAAAATTAATTTCGAATTACCCTGTATAATTTTGAGCAGTTAATGAATTTCACCCAAACTAAGAGTTTGTAGAATACAATATTATAACTTCCAAGATACATTTTGTAGTTTCTCAGAAAGTTGTAATTAAGCTCTAAGAAAATTGGCCGTATCAGTTTTCTGACACGCACATCTAATGATAGGGACAGCAGTATCAGATGTAGGAATGCTTGTAGGAATGCTTCATATAATTTAAGAATGTTGCTTCCATGTTAAAGAATATATATACGCACAATTATATACACAGGGTGGGGCAAATAAAAGTGGCCCGGACGACCGGAGCTGAATACATTTTCACTATTTTTCCTCCATTTGTGGCAGCATTAACGGAGGAGGAAACGACCTACAGCTACTTCCAACATATATTTTGCATACTTTGCCCAGACAGCCCCGCTAACAATGGATCACATTTATACGATCTCACTCCTGACAGAGTTGATAGCAGAGGTCAGCATGGTCTTGGCCCTTGCTGGCCACTTAGGTCACTTGATCTGTCTGTGTACGATTTCATTTTGTGAGGAAGTCTTAGGTATATCGCAATACTCGTCATAGTCTTCAATAACGGCAGTAGAGCATTTCCAATGAGATAGCAACAATTCCAGCAGTTCATCTTCAATTTGCCTTCAGCTAACCAAGACCTAAAAGAGCCAAGAGATGGTCATTTTCAACATCTTCTAGAAACAAGTTAATGAACTGTGTATGTAGTGTTTCTTTTCGTTTGCCGTGTTTCTTTGTAACCTGGAACTATGTTCTACGGGCACTTTTATTTGCTCCAACCCATATATATATATATATATATATATATATAGTATAACGGAAAGTTATACCATGTTTTTGCCTAGCCAAAACTACTGAAGTTTACAAAATTCGGTCCATATGCAAGTTTTTAGCGTAGGTGAGAGATTGAAGAGCATTTGAAAAATTCGCAACTAATGGGGAATAGAGGGTCAAAACGTTCTTTTCACATATATTGAGTGATCTCAAAGAAGGAAAGAAATATCCATAAAATTCTTTCTGCAAAATACAACACTGACGAATACCTAAAAATGAATTTCAGAGCCTTTGGAATTTAACCTTCCAAGGAGGGTAGACAAGAAAAAAAGGGAAGGTAGCAGATTTTTCTTGAAAGAAAAAAAAAATGGTCTATAAAGTTCTCGCCTGAAAATTTAACAAGTATGAGGCCTTTGCATAGGCGCAGCTGTCTTGACTTTCAGTACTTGTTGAAATTTCATTTGTTAAAATTTTAGGTACTTACGTTTTATCCCGGCGGCCATTCTCGCCAAACTATTTTTTCGTCAAATGTGCTGGCAAACTGTTGCCAATCGTATACCAAACCATAAACAATTTCATGTGCCCGGTATTTATCTTGGCGAAAAATCGCTGATCTTGGCGGACCGCCGGGATAATACGTAAGTACCAAATTTTATGTAAAAAATGGACATTTCTTACCCGTACGCCTAATATAGACATATATTATTTTTTATAACTTTCCATTATTATTGAATTACTCCCACATCCGTACCTCAAATAATAACACTTCTTATATATTTATATCTGTATTTTAAAGAATGCCATTCTACGTTAAACTTTCAGAATATTATTCTGTTGATAAAAATTTATTCTTCAAGAAATATTTTAGCCATGCTGACGTTTATAACAAACGAAAACAACCAACTTATATCTTAAAAAAATTGTCGCGCAGTCAATTTCTTTTCCCCAGGGATCGCTCATCCAAGATGTGGTAATCAAACTGAGTAGCTATCAGAAGGGAGTTTTTATTTTGGACGTGAGCAATCACGCAAACGTGGTCAGCCATCGAACTTTCCATTACGCCGCGTGTGTATGAGTGAGTGTGATCTGTACCGGTGATTAGTTCGGAATACGAGCTACTGGAAAACACGCCGAAATTGGATTTTATCAGATTATAGAACTGTCAGTTTTCTTTCAGTAGGTATCGCCGATGTTGTGATACACGCATACAGTCTGGGTGATTTTTCATAAAAGAAATGGGATAAGATCTGTGTAGGAACGGGGAAAAAGTAGATTAAGGCGTCTTTTATTGAAAGTGTAAGACAATTTCGGTTGATTAAATAAAAAGAATATGTTGTGGAAACGCTATAATCTTTGAAATATGCTTTTGTCCTGATTTTTTTTTTTCTACTTGGAGCGAAATGTTGTCTGTACAGGCATAAAGGCAGCAATAAGAATCGAATGCTAATAATTTTAAATATTAATTTTGCAACTTATTGCGACTTAATATGAAAATGATATCGTAACAATAATTTGCATAATCACAAGAATCAATGGCAGAATCAGCTACTAATTCGAATGACTGCATTGTGTTTGTTTGTATCTTTGTTTTTCTGGAAATGTGAAAATTAATAATTCAGGCGGTGCATTGATTAATAATTTGATTTAACAAACAATTTATAAATTTTGACAAAGCTTTTCCTATGAAAGAAATGTGATTGACAATAGTGCTTATTAAATTATCATTTGAAAGACTTTAAATGAATAATAATGAATATTATGGAAAAAAATATTAGGTTCAAGAAAGATTAAAAGTTAGCATACACTTTTTAAACATTTGATCTGAACACGCAACGGCTTAAAGAATTTCATCTTTTTACCAGTAAGTTCTTAGTACTTGCTTTCTGGCAATATCAAATATTGATTACCTTGATTTTTATAACCAGTCTTTGAATAGGTAAACTTACCTTACTACTTGAATAGGTAACCTAACCTCTGAATAAATAAGAGTCTTGCACAAACGTAAAAGTTCCCTAAAAAGTTAATACACTCATGTTCACGAAGTTGATTGTAAGATGTTTAATGTTTCCCGTGCTCCGTCTTTGCTTTTAACAGTTCACTTCTATTTTTGCAAGTTTACTTCAAAAATCTGTTTTTTTTTACCTGCTTAACCTCCTGTAATTTGTATTTAAATAATATGTGGAAAATTTTACTGCGTGGAAGATGCCATTTGACAAAGTGATAAATTAAAAACAATGGTTGAATAGTTCTGGGAAAATTCTACGACATTCAAGGATTTGTGGCTATTTTCGTCTATAAGATTTCCTTAAAATTTTCATTAGTGCATGAACAAAGTTCTGCTACCATATATTGCCGACTTTATACTTTTATACTTACTGTAAGACTTAATGAAATCCGAGACCTATTTTCGTAATGTAGAACCTACAATAGGGTTCGCAATAATATGGTTCGAAAATGAAAATGTTCAATTCCGAACTAACAATGACTAGATTTACTTTGATTCAGTTGGAGAAATATCTTGTGTTTACACATAATGGCAGGTGCGTAATGAGGAAAATTTAGAATATGCCATAATTCGGAAGTGGAAAAACGAATTTTCTGAAAGACATAAAATTTTATCTAACTTATACGAACACTGACGGGATATACATCCCGATATCTCTCCTGGCTAGTCCCTGTTTTATGTCAATTAATCACAGAAATAAAATTCTTATAGCTTCTATGAAATCTAAGCTGGCGTCACAGAATATTTTTTTTTCTGTAAAAATGTCGATACAACTAATCAGTTTGGTTGTGACATTAATGAAGTCGGTGAGAGAACCTCCAAAGCTTCGGGGAACACGAAACATTTTAATTTATGCTAAAGTGATGTATTTATTAATATTCCACATCATGCGAAATAATCCATTGTACACATTTTTTTTTTTCATACTGAGAGAAATATTTTATACACGAGTTTCGTAAAGTAATTTCTGTTTTAAAATCTAAGACGATTTTTTAAAATATCCGCAATTCATAAGACTGTTAAAATATTGACTGAAACAAATGGAAAAATTTATTAAATTTGTTTACTTCCGTGCAGTCGTCTGGGGTTTAAGGGTTTTGAAAGTATTAAATTTTTGTCACATAAAATCTCCATGCTGTATAACATGCTTACAGCATTAAATAGGATTTCGAATAAAATTTCCGAATCTCAAATGATTTTTATACTTGAAAGCGGATGAGAAAGAGAGAAGGGAAAAAATGACAATCTCAGTAAATTTCTTTTCGATTTACATTAAATCTTTTACATTCAAAAAATGCAACGTATATGTTAAGACCATCAATTCTGAGAGATAATTGAAAATCTTCAGCCGTCTTATACATATGTCATTATTGCTATTTTTTTGTCCTGATTCAAGTATGTTTAAGATAGTTTTATATTAAGGACGCAAATATTGTCTCAAATAAATGTAAAGAGGATGTCTGAAACAAATAATAATAAATTGTTGAAAATTAAGAACATCAAAAATGCACCCAATCATAGATTATTAGCTTAAAATTAGTTAATAACTTAAAAATCGTTGAATTTATATAGATTAAAAGAATAATGGGGGAAATCTGAATTGCGTATTTTTGCTGCTCTCTAATGTGTTAATCTCCCCGCTGTGAGGACCTCAAGAACCTCAACCATTAGCCGATTTTCCAAATTTTTATTAAGAGAATACATTTCATTTCAATAAAATACTCAAGGATGACGTATAATTACGTTAATACTTTACTGTTTAGCACATAGTTTTCAGCAAAAATTTTAATTATTTATCAAATTGATGTTCTAACTATATATATATATATATATATACTAGCTGCTACCCGCGACTTCGTCTGCGTCGGCTTTAGAATTAGGTACCGACAGAAATGTAGCATGTGTGAATAACAAATATTGTTGCGACAAAAGGAACTGCATTTAAATATTATTTGCTTTTTACTTGTTTCAAATGAAGTACAATGCATGTTAGTATACTTCATTTAAAATAAGAGAATATGCACAATGTTACTAAATTTAGTTTTTTTTTCAGGCATTTGGCGAAAAGAGACAGTTATGACAGTATTTGCGAGCTGTTTTGTAAAAGAAATATTTATGCTATATGCATGAATTTTAGTCTAAATCAGGAATAGAGCAGCTTTCTGTTAGTGAAAAGTTTGAGAATCGGTTCTGTAGTTACAGAGATACCCAGAGAGCGTAATGTATTAGAATTATTTTGAGTGTTCCTGTAAAGGAACTATTTATGCTACATGCATGAATTTTAGCCTATAATACTCAAGAATAGTGTAGCTTACTATCAGTAAAAAAAGTTTAGGAATCGTTTCCGTACTTACAGAGATGCACATAGAGCGTAATGTAATTCTTATTAGCATCCCTGTAAAAGAGCTATCTGTGATATATGCATTAAAGGTAGCCTATAACACTTAGGATGCCACCAGTGTCTAGAAGTTCTGCTCTCAAAACTGCAAGAGGGGAGGTGCCAGATTTAAACCCTGGTCGCGCCTGTCGACCTAGCCGCTCCCAGTTTTCCGTGGTTTTCTAAAAAACCTCGCATAAATACGGGCTAGGATCCCTTAGAAAATCCCCCACAGAGGAATTTTCCATATAGGCCTAGGACCCTAGTGCAGTCAGTCGGTCTTAATCCAAAAACAAACAATGATACTCAGGAATAATGTAATTTTTAATCAGTAAAAAATGTTTTAGAATCGGTTTAGTAGCTACAAAATGTCCATAGAGCGCAATGCATTAGAATTATTTTGAGTGTCTTTGTAAAAGAATTATTTATGCTATATGCTTGAAAGGCTGCCTGTATGTTAATCCAGGGCATAAGCTAATTTCATTACAATTTTTTTCAAATCCGTTCAACCATTTTTGTGTGATTCAGTCAAAAACATCCAAACACACAAACGTACACATTTATATTATTGGTAGGATTTGGAAATTTATGAACTTTAAGAAACACATCTGGATTTTTCTTGGTACTTACGTATTATCCCAGCGTTCATTCCCGCCAAACTGTTTTATCGTCAAATGGGTTGCCAAACGTATTCAAAACCATTAATAATTTCATGTGCCCGGCATTTATTCGGCAAAAAATAATCGCTTGTCTTGCGGACGCGGATAATACGTAAGTACCCTTCTTACTTATGCTTTTTAATTTGGCGTAAAATCAACATAATTTCCATGTTTTTCAAATGCATGTGATTTTGCAAATAGAATTTCTGCTTTATTTCAAAAGCATAAATCATTTTGTGCGGGCGATAAAACGGCTTTTAATTAATAGTTTGAAAAGTAGTTAAAATTTCAAAATTTTGAGCCTCAGGTGCACTTTACCGAAGTTATGGGCTCAATCATGCTCAAATTTTCAAAGCTCTGCTTTCTGTAGATTTGTCTGGAGAACATTCATTTTTATTATTACAGATAGATAGATTTGGCATAAAACTGGCTTAATTTTCGTGGTATTTAATGCTTTTCAGATGCACGCACGCTTATTTATTGAAGTAATAGCATTCTTGTTAGCTCAAAACATGAATCATTTGATACGGGCGAAACTCGCCAACCATGGCAATGTGAAAAAGGTTTTTAATTAATAATTAAAAAAGGAATTAAAAATCTAAAATTCTAATTAGCCTATAACCAACTCCAGGGTCCCCTCTATATCTAAACCAAAATGCATCCAAATCGATTCAGCGGTTTAGGCGTGAAAGCGTCATAAATAAACAAACAAACAAACAAACTCACTTTCGCATTTATAATATTAGTTAGGATATATATATATATATATATAGAGGTTTGTCCAAATTAAACTTCCCCAACTCAGAGTCCTATGCAGGATGTTGTATGAGTCATTATGTGATGAAATTTTCAAAACAGACACTTCAGATCACGCGCTCGGGATTTATTTAAAAAAAAAATATTAGTATAAGAAGTTGCCGATAGGTGGCGCTGTAACACTAGTAATTTGCATATTACAACAACGTGAATTGCAGAAATAAAGGTTCTGCGCAACGTATCCAAAAGACCAGCCCTACAAAAGTGGAAGACACGCGCTGCACAGGCAGTTGTTTCAAGCTCGCTGATGCACAATGGAGACTTTGAAAGACAAAGCTCTGTTAGAGAAACTTTTCTACCAGAATGACGAGAACTGCGATAAGAGCATTCCGTCGGCTGAAGAACTTACGCTGAGGACCAATGACACCACGCGCTTTTCGAGACACGATGAAGAAGTTCGAAAGAACCGGACAGCTAGGAATTTTACCAGATAGAGGACGACATGTTGTGGATTCTGCACGCGTACAAGAAGTTTCTTTGGCAGTAATGGACGCCACTAGCCAATGGCCACATGGTGTTGTCAGTGTGCCAACTGTTTCTCTTGCTGTTGATATGTCCTATTCGACCACGGCACACATATAGAACATCTGTAGAACATCTTATTGCTATGGAGCGCCACCTATCGGCAACTTTTTGTACTATTTTTTTTAATAAATCACGAGCGCGTGATCTGAAATGTCTGTTTTCAAAATTTCATCACATCATGACCCATGCAACATCCTGCACAGGCCTCTGAGTTGGGGAAGTTTAATTTGGACAACCCTGTATATATATATATATATCAGTGCTGAATCTGCTGAAATCTGCAGACTGTAGGGAAAATGCATCCGCACAGATGTACATCAGGAAAGACTGTCCAGATTGTCCCAAAGCTGAAAAATTGCATCTGCTACAGTCGCTCAATTTAACTGCCAGCAATATGGCGGTCGATCGAATCGACGGCTGATCTGTGCGGCACAGCCAGCTGTGTCAGAAATGTTCTTTATCTCGCCGAGGAAATGTCAATTCGATCGAATGCCATATTACTTGTAGTTAAATCGAGCAATTGCAACAGCTGCACTTTCTGGGTATTGAGCAGTAAGTCCAGTTGTTTCTCTATGCTGTATTCTATACCACATTATAGAGTATTCCCCACTCAAATCTCAAATTAATATATAAATAACTAAACTGACAAAATATAACGAAATCTTTTTAAATTTTCATCCTGCAAAACGGGTCCTAATAAATAAATGTTAAAAATATCATGTGAATTGAACACTTGAAAGAACACTTGAAAGAACACTAGCCTATGCTTCGTATTTACAGTTCCCTTTAATAAATTCAAAAGATAAGTCTTCTTCAATTGATTCAAAGGAAAATATTTTAATTAATTCTGAGAGGATATTACACAACACATACATCATCATCTTTACATACTAACTGGAATAGCATCAGTCCATCACACAAGCTCAAAAGAAATTAACTATGTCAACATTTCAAGATATAATAAAAACATCCCAGTAAACAAGACATTACATACAACTACAGAATATGGCATTTATTTCAAAAAAATCATCGATAGATCCTTCGACTTCAAAGATTTATACTTCAGAAAATTATCATTACCCCTTAGGAATTTTCACAGACGGTTCAAAATTTGAAGAAAGCTGCTATGAGGCCTTCTGTGTTTTCCAAAATAATTTACACATTAACAAAAACAAAATAAAATTGGATAAACATAACTCTATATTCCATGCAGAACATTTCGCAGCTTCAAAAACAGTGGACTTGTTTCATAACTCTTAATATAAGTCCTGTTTAAATCGTTCGGACAACGAATCCTGTACTTGAATTGCAAAATAACTTAACTACAAATAAAATTGTATCAAATATACTTGAAAAACTAAGAATATGTTTAAATTAGCTGAAGAGTTTGCTTTAAATGGATAAAAGCCCATTCCATTATAGCGAGTAATGAACCGGTAGACGGACTGGCCAAACGTGCGGCCATACACCAAAGTACTCATGATAACAGTATCCCTTTCCAAAATATAATTATCGTTTTCCATCACTATCCTTTCTCGTATATCAAATACACCCTTAACAACAGAAAAAAAAATAGAAAACTGGCAGACAGAATGGAGATTAGCAAAACCTGGACGATACACATATGGATATTTTAAAATACCTTCAAAAAACTTCATACTCGATCATAGAAATCTACACCTATTTTTTTTCCTAAATATGGATCTTTCCCACAATATCTAGAAATAATTGAAAGATCTTAATCACCTAACTGCAAGTGCAACCTGTCCGAGCTCGTAATTTATTATTTTTTTAAATTCTTGTCAATTATTTAAACAACATCAAATAAAAAAATACCGTTATTAGATAAATGAGCAGTGGACAAAAGATGTATTAGATAAAAAATTTCTTCGGAGTAAGAGAATACAGGGTATAGATAGTGTAGAAAATAACCTAATAAAATATATTTTTCCAACATCAATTAGACGTTCTCCAATATTAAATGATATATATATAGAAAACTGGCAGACAGATGGAGATTAGCAAAAACTAGACGATACACATATGGATATTTTAGAATAGTGCAGATTTGTGGTGATTGAAATATTTTCTTCATAAATATTGCATGAGAAGTAAGATGCTTTAAGTAATGTATATATATACATATATATATATATATATATATATATATATCACTTAATATTGGAGAACGTCTAATTGATGTTAAAAATATATTCTATTCTTCTAAGATTATTTATTTGCATTTACATCTGTTTTTCATTTTAGATAAAAAAAAAGCAATTATATTATTTTAAAATTAAAACCTTTCACCCAATTTTTTGCCTACATACTTCAAAAAGGCTAAGATTGAATTTTCAATTCAACGCCAGCTGTAACTGTTTATCAGAGATTGGATTGTAACGTTATCAAAATTGATGAACACACGTTCTCAATAAGTTATAAATGAAAGAAATAGTTAATCGCATTTATCTCAGTTTCGTGTATTTTGAAAGTTTATTTCTTTTGAAATGATAAAGCTCTGTCAAATGTTGATGAAAATTTTTTGACTATTTTCTTCGTAAATATTGCATGAGAAGTAAGATGCTTTAAGCATCGAATTAACTATATGTTCTAAACTTAAAATAATATGGGACTAATCATGATTTTTCCAATTTTCTGTGCATACTTGTACTTTTTTCCTCTGAATCTAGTACAGACAGCCAAAATCCAAAACTTAAGTGTGTACAAAATATTACCATTTATAACACACATACACAAAAAAAAATTAGAAAAGGAGTAGTATTTTAAAATTAGTAGCAAAATTGTGACCTTTTTTTCACTAAATTGATTAATTATTTTTCAAGTTCACATTAATTTTAAAAGAATGTTTTAAATGCCGAATGTCCTTAAAAAACATAATAAATGCCTTCATGTATTAAAAAGTCATGGAGATAGAGAGGAGAGAATAAGAGAATCCCGAGGTTGATGATAAACGAAAGTATCTTATTCTCAACACTCTTAAACGTTAATTGCTTCACACAAATTGTATTCGTTGTTGCGTGTCGCACATCTCATAGAGTTTTTGAAGAATTTTCAGGCGAAACATTTCATAATGCTTTATATATTTTCTGAACGATGAAGGAAAACGGCATTTATCAATTACTCATGCCTGAGCGCAAATCAAGTAATTATATTCAGAAATCTAATCTTAAAAAGTACAGTTCAAATATAATTCTGTCAGTAATTTTTATTCGAGAAAAGTGCTTTAATAATCTATCTTCCAATTTACTGATTAACATTAGACATATAAAGCATATAAAATAAATCTGACTCCCAACTTGGATTTTAACTTAATGTTTCTATTTAAATAAAATAATGAATTTTGTTCAAGGAATGTCTTAACTTTAATATATATTACGCCGAAATTATATTACAAAGATTAGAAATTCTATTAAGGTTCTCAGGCCTTGGAAAGTTCGTGTAAACTTCCACTTCATTTCGTGTATGCGGATTACTAATTTAAAAGCCATTTATTCATATAATTAAAGAGAAATGTTATGTTTATTGTACTTCCGTTGATTCCCGTTGTCGTAAATTTTCTTTAATGTGCTTGTTCGGAGACAACGTCTGGCAAACTTACTGCAATTACTAAATTCGCTTAATTATTCAATTTTAATAATGCTTTAAATAGTTTAAATAATTTAAAGTTATGAATATTGACATCATTAAACTGGTAGATCTAAGATTAATAATTATTCAGTTTCAGTTTAAACATTGAATACTTATATATTTAATATATAAAATATTAAATATATATTAAATATATTACATGTATATTTAAATGATTTCAGTGTAAAATCGTTCTGCATTCTGTATTCTAAAAGGAAAGCCTTTTCCAGAATTCACGGTTTTTTCTTTTTTTTTCCAAATTGTCTCAAAAAGAATTGATTTCTTCATATATTGGGTATTTTGTTCCTGATTCATTTTCGAAATTCTTTCAAATTATTTTCCGTACCTAGTGTGTCACTACGGCTGACAGAATATCTCATTGTTATCTCATCGGTATATTCCCCACCAAAGCCTCATCTTCGGTTCAAATATTGTGATTGCTGTGTCCAATCAACGCCGTTGACGTCACTAAGACTGCTAATCGTATTATTTGCAGCCACGCAGTGTGTCTAGTTTTCTCGAAATATTTAAGCGGTTGCACAGAGCAAAGTGAGCTTTTTCCATGCTTGTACTGCTTATTAAACTATCTTAAGTATCTTTCTTCTCTCCCGCCCTCCTATGCGAGCATTTGAGTAACAGATGTTGATTAATTGATTGCTTAAACTTCCAATGTTTTGTCACCCAGGGATCTACAATGTTTGCGTGTGACGTAACCTGCCCATTTAGAACAATCCAATAAAGACATTTTGAGCTTTCACGATCGTCTTCTCTTTAGTGTCCACTGCTTCTTATACATACACAGCATGCCCACTAAACTGTCTTGCTACCCTCTTACCTTCGGAACGTTTATCGTAAAGTATGAGTACGGTTATACCTTAGAACAGTTTTTTTATATTTCTGTAGAATTGTGTGTTTTTCAAAAATTAATTAAATATTCGAAGACCCAAAATACGAAATTTCGCTTATACTCGAATACTGTTATGAGAGGGTGTACTGATTGTCTTTATAAACAGAGTAGAGAATGTGTAGAACGTGTAAAACTGTGTCGCATCATCATCGCAACTTGCGCTTGGTGTTCCAAAGTTTTGCAGTATGTAAGAAATGTCATACCTGTTCACTTGAGACAGCTATAAAAGAGACATCTTCTTCGAGTTGTAGTATGTGTTGGTGTTGTAGCATGTGTTGGTATTCTAAAGTTAATTTCTGTTATATAGTAATTAGTATTTAAATTTAGAGCTCTGTGCTGAATTTTCCATTTCAGACATACTTCGAGAAAAAAAAGCTTAATAAACGCTGATATAAATGTCAAATGAACTGATGTTAAAATGTTGTCTGTGGGCAGATAAAAAAAAATATTGTTCAAAAAATCTTAGCACGTCTGAAATGCATTATTCATTGCAAAAATATCTAAATAAAGTATACGTGCTTATACCAATGTATAAATATTTCACAAGTTCAGAATACTTCCGGCAAATAACAATATTAAGTCAATAAACGTGATTTCTTGGTCAGCAGTAATCTGTTATTTGTGTAAAAAGCTATGAGATAAAATTTCAGTTAAATTAAGTATTTGTCTGATTGATTCTTTCGTGAATTTTCCAACTAAATTTGTTGTTTTATTCAAATCACATTAAGAATGGAATGCTGATTTGCTACATTAAATTTAGGATGCAGCGTATTTTTTAAGTTGCAGTGAGGATTTCAAAATTTTATCATACTAGGGGCCAAGGCCCCTATACTCGCTACGCTCACTTTTCGTATGTGGCATTCGGCCCCTAATAAGGCTTATTCGTAAAAAAGACAGAATTTCAACAGACAAATCCCAAAGATTGGATCAGATAGAATGTTACTGAGCTACACGTTGCTTGGTTCTTGCATGTTCATTGGAACATAAAAATTTAAACTTCACACTACAGTAGACCACTCCAATATATCACAGTAGATATTTTGTTATTAGCAATCCGTGTTCTACGGGTCCTGAGCTATACTCCACCTGGAGTGCGGACTCTGCGTATAATCGCTGGAAAAATTATTTGCACTCCTCAGAAACACAATGATATTTAATGTTGCCATGCAAAAGTTATATTAATTAGGAGTTAAAACGTAATAAAATCAGAACATCTGTTTCAGCTGTATTTTATTTATGTAAAACCTATTGGACACCTTGCGTATTTGCCACCCACGGCGATTTTTCATTATTTGGCTACTTGCGTATATGCATAGTTAATATTCAGCTATAAGAAAACATTAATTCACATGTTTTCTTTGATAAAAACTACGGAACAGCTAGGATAGCTTGCCACCAATGGCGACTTTTCATTATTTGTCAATTTACACATGCTCACGACCTATAATTACTGCTCATGCAAGGTTCCCGGAAAACCGTTATCCATATTTTCTTATACATAATCCTTTGCAGATTGGCGTATTTAGCACCACGAATTATATCATCTCGCCGCGCTGGCAAATAGGCATAGTTAACGCCACCAAATATGCCTACTGGTAGGAAATACTCCAGCTGGACCGAACCGCTTTTAAAATAATCTGCACTTTAATTATTTTTCAATTTCAAGATACTGGGTTCCAGCATTCTGGAACTCGAAGCTTATTGACCCTGCTTGGAAAGATACTATTTTGCCAGATCATTCCAAATGCCAAGATGGCGCTTTTAAAAACAGTTACAATTAGTTATTCTGTTTTAGAAAAACGAATAGTCGCTCATTCTAAACTCCTGTTGTCTAAGCGAACTTACTATTTGAAAATTCTAAACTTTGTGTAACACACTTTGAGTTATTTATTTCATATACTTTTTAATTTGGCGTAAAATGGGCGTAATTCTAACTCATGTTTGTGAATTTCACGCGACTCTACATACTTGGAAAAGCTTTGTTGCAAAGGAATGAATGATTTTATGGTAAATCTGGCAACCATTCTGTTTATTTTTTCAATTTTTTATTAATATCATCTAAAATAATTCGATTTTCGAAATTTAAGACAGCTTAGCAGGTTCCTCGGAATTTTTCGAATCTGTGGGCAACCTAGTCGAAACTCAAATCCCCACGGTTTAGGAGGAGACAGGCCAACAAGGTATTAAGAGCGCCAGCGGCCTTTATTTTTTTTTTTAGAATAGAGAGATACCAAACTAAAGTTCTTATGTTTCAACATTGTTCATATTTATATTCTTATTCTTATTTGATATAAAATATTTCAAAATTTAATCCATTTATTCTAATTAAGAGATGGGCATAATATGAAAATGAAATGAATCTATTAATATTTTTGGTTATTTTGCTAGCTTAAGCATTATAAAAAACAAAAAACATCATTTTTTGTATAAAGTGCGCATATTTATTTATTATATATATTTAGAATTTAATCAAAAATAAAAAATATAAATCACTGATTTTGAAAAACATACGATTTCTTTATTGTGATGTGTTTTATGCTAATTTATTTTCATTTTCTTTTTAGGTAACACTTTTGAATATTGAAAGATTCCATGATTTTTACCCAAGATTGTGATTTAAATGCACTTTACAAGATGAGTAATAAAGTTACTTGATATATTGCACTATTTTTTATCTTTTATCTCTATTGTATATGCGACTAACTTGTACGACTTAGTATATGAATGTAGTTTGTACTTAAGAATTTTAAATCTCCTTAAAAGTAAATAAAATCCTAATAAATCTATAAAATATAAGAGTAAAAACACTATTGTACTTTTCTATAATAATATCGTACAGATATAAAGATGAATAATGAATGAAAGGGAGACAGGATATATTAAAAGCATGGCTCGGAAGTCGGTAACTCAGATAGGTGTGTGCATAGTAGTGTTCTTTTTTTAATGAGGAAGGTACAGTACGAACGGTAACTGCTGTGCAAGTTGTGGAGGGAATGAATTCATGAAGGAAAATGTGAAAAGAATCATTTGGTTCATCACTCCTGTTTGGATTCGAATTCTAAAAAAAATCTGAAATTGATTTTTAGGCATTTATGTCCGTTACATTTTAAAGAAAAATGTTTTTCGGATACCGCTATTTTAGATATCTCTCTCTGAGATATGAAGGTAAATGTGAAAAGAACCAACCTCCTTCCAGTGATAATGTTTAAAAATCGATTCTTAAATGGTCTCCTGGGAGCAAATAACATCCAAAAATTTAAGGTCTGTGACTGAAATAGGTTTGCCTGGGCTTCGATGGGTTAATCAGTCGGTCAGTCAGTCATTCCTTCATTCAAGACATCTACTTATATATAGAGATATTACACAATTTGTATCAATTACTTCCGCACCCGGGTAACTTTAATCATTAACAAAAACTAGAACATTATTCTCAATTGATACAGCAAGTATTGTAAGCGTAAAAATAGAAAAAAAATATCCAGTGGATGTAATTAGTCCAATGCTGGTCGTAAATTTTTAATGCTTTTTTCAGTTTTGTGATTTTGTTTGGGTAATTACAACCGACTTCTCAAACTTCAAGCAAATAATTCTAAGGAAGCAAAAATTTTACTATGTTCTCTTAAAATGTCAATATCTCCCCCCTAATTAATGAAAATAATATTTTTCCTATAAATAAAAGCCTTAAAATTTCACAAATTTGAAACTTCCAAAAAGTATTTGTGATTATCACACCTGGACCAATTAATTTCAATAAAAATATTCGGTTCTTTTTCGAACATTCTGTTCTCCACTAATTTTTGCAGAGTTAGTCATATTTTTGGGAGGAAAATATAATCCATTTTTATATTTTTATATGTCTTTCGTAACGTCATTTATGAGTCACATCTTTGCAAGACCATAATTATGTGCAGTGTACTATAAAAGGACAAATTGAATTTCATTTGCATAGAAAGCATTACAGAGATTTCGGATTTTTTTAAATGGGAAATTTGGTTTCCATTGTGCATGTCAGCACCACCTACTGGTAACATTTGGAACTACAAACTTTCTTGCCATTAAAAAAAAATCCCATCATACCCTAAACCTATTTGTGCAAACCGCAATTTTCTATCAGTATTTGCTCTTTTTTAATGAATTTTTAAAGTTTGTCCTGACCTTTTTATCACCCGGTACATTTATTATTATGATACTGAGACATATTTAGCGATTATTATTTTTACCTGTTTCGTATTATTTTTATTTAGCACATTTTGTCCTGTCATGATACGTAGTGAGAAAGAAGATGTACCTTTAAAATCAGATTATCTGAGGGAGGATTTTGCCAATAATATATAAAAAGACCACTAATTAGTTTTTCTTTTGAAAAGCAATCCAGTTTAATAAATAAAAAAACAACTTCTTTGTTAATAATTCATGTTAACGTTTTCCAGACTAATGTTCATATCCTACGGGAAATCAAAATTTCATAAAAGGACTCAAAATGCCTTGCAAAAGTCTCTTCTAACAACCGCTTGTAGATATTAGATTTTCTCCAACTTTTGTTAAAGTTAATTGGTCATGTCTGCAGAGAACAAATAAAGATAAAGTTGCAGTGTTTGTGACTTCATGAAATATGAAATGCTGTATGGACCAATAGCAAACTTTATTGCGTTTCTTCCTTTCCTCTAATTTTCTTGTTGCGCGTAAATGATTTTTTTCCTTGGTATTCAGTAAATGGTTGTGTCCCTTAAGTATTATATTGCTGAAAAAGCCATTTCTGCTGCCACTAAACCAGATCTTGCAAAAGTACTTCTTTTTTCTGATCCCATTCAGTTAATTTTATAAAATCTGACACCTTCTACTTCTAAGTTTTATTGATTGCGTTTTCATTATTAATCAATGTTATAAATATATATATATGCATGCATATAATATATATATACAGGATGGACATTATTAAACTGCAAATGTTCAAGGGGTGCTGGAGAGAAAACTACCGAGAATATTCCAGTGAAATGTGGTATCTACACGTTTCAGAACATGCGCAAGTCAAATATGCAAAAAATCGTCATGTTAACTCGATAAATGGCGCTGTACCGTATTTCAAAGCTCACCGGTGGCATATACAACTTCCAAAACCGATAGACAGAGCATAGTGACATTCTAAGAGGCATATAAACAATATAAAGCATCATTTACAGTTTATCAAAATTCTATACAATTCGCTTCAGTAATGAAATTTTTGCAGTAACATGTTAACAAAAATTAACGTAAATTAAGATCAGAAATTAAACAATTCATAAAGATGCTTTGGAAAACAATTAAAACCATTATTTATTCTCATTGACACTCATTGGACCTCTTCTTAATCGTTTCATACGCCGGTATTCTTTCAGAGTAGCTGAATAATTGCTACCATTCTGATAGAATATCTTCACATCTTCACTAACAATGCACGTTCCTTCTTATTCAGAGTCATGATTGATCATCACTCAATGTGGTCTTGTTTTTACACTATTCGATGGACTTAAAATTTGCATATATGACGTCTGTAAGCATTGAAACACGATATAGCGCCATCTATCGGGTGAAAATGGCATTTTTTTAATTGCATATTTGCGCATGCTCTGAAACGTGTAGATACCAAGTTTCACCGAACCTTGAACACTTGCAGTTTAATTATGGCCACCCTGTATATACATCCATTAGGGTAATCCTTATAAGAAATAATAATTTTTGGAAATTGAATTGGAGCACACCCTAGGTCTGTGCGAATACGTTAATAAATAATGTGTGCAAAATTTGAGCTCATTTGGACATGAAGAACACGTGCCCCATCGACGTTGAAAGTTAAGAAAGTCGTTTAATTTTCCCAAATTCATGATCATTCACTTTATGTAGTATATGTTTTTAGATAAGACTTATTAAATGAATTTCGCAATCAAATAAAACTAAAAATTGAAGAGTTAAAGTTTTTATATAACTACTAGCTGAAGTACCCGTCCTTGACGGGTTAGTGAATGCAAATTTCCAAAAAGCAAGAACTTTCGTCAGCATTGTAGGAGTACACAGAATGGAAGGAGTATGTTGCCAAAGTAAAGAAAGCGAGGTTATAATTTTTATGTATTGTTAAAATATTACAGGATAAGAGAGTCACTAAGTAATATCATTTCATTCGCTTTAGTCGTAATTATGTAATGCGCGAACGAATATTTACGAATATAGAAATAATTTTCGCAAAATCTCAAAATCTAATCAACATCTTTGAAAAATTGGAAGCCTAGAATTTAAGTTGAGTGACAACCTATCATGTCACCTAATTTCGTTTCATTCCCTGCAGTCTTCATTTCGTGATGCTGGAACAAATGTTCAGCATTTTAAAACGATTTTCGCAAAATCTCCAAATGTAATCAAAATATTTTAAAAATTCAACGCCTATAAATTAAGATTAGCAACTACCTATCATATCACTAAATTTCGTATCATTCGTATATGTTATTACGTGATGTTTGAAGAAATATAAACGTATTTTGAGAGAATTTTCACAAAATCTCAAAATCTAATGAAAATGTTTAAAAAATTGGATACCTATAGTTTATGTTGAGCAACCATCTATCATGTGACCAAATTTCATATCATTCGCTTTAGTCGTTATTACGTAATGCAAGAACAAAGATTCACTCAGTTTTAAACGATTTTCGCAAAATCTCGAAATCGGATCGATTTTTTAAAATTAGATTCTTATAGTTTAAGGTGAGTGACCACCTATCATTTCACCAAATATCCTTTTTTCACCTTTGCAGTTATTACGTGATGTGCGAACACAAATTTACGCAGTTTGAAACGATTTTCGCAAAATCTGAAAATCTAATGAAAATTTTTAAAAATTTGACGCCTATGTTTTAAGTTGAGTGACCACCTATCATGACACCCAATTTCATATCATTCGCTTCAGTCGTTTTTACGTGATGCTCGAACACAAAATTACGCAGTTTGACAGGATTTTCGCAAAATCTCCAAATCCAATCAAGATTTTTTAAAATTGGACGCCTATGTTTTAAGTTGAGTGACCACCTATCATGACACGCAATTTCGTATCATTCGCTTCAGTCGTTTTTACGTGATGCTTGAACACAAATTTACGCAGTTTGAAACGATTTTCGCAAAATCTGAAAATCTAATCAAGATTTTTTTTAAATTCGACGCCTATGTTTTAAGTTAAGTGACCACCTATCATGACACCCAATTTCATATCATTCGCTTCAGCCGTTTTTACGTGATGCTTAAACAGAAAAAGCGTCACGGACAGAATGACAGAATGACAGAACGACAGAACGACAGAATGACAGACAGACAAACTTTTTTTTAGGGTCGCATCGGATTCCCGGGTGCTTGAAAAGGATAGAAATCGCAAAATTTTTGAATTCCAAGAAATGTACAGACAAAGGTCTAATTTTATTTATATAGATAAATTTCTACAAGCTGAACACATTAAGGGAATAGATCTAATATATTACGTTATCTAAACTGTATGGGGCACCTAACGCATCGAGATTGTGTGTTAGATATTTTTTGTGGTATGATTTCACTGTCTGTAAAATAAATTGCTCTTGAGAATCGTCTTTTGTAAACTGGGAATTAAATTCTTCAATTAATTTTACACCGCGTTCAGGAGAATCATTAATAATTTGTATGGATTTTGCAATATCCTTTTATTTTACGTAATTGTCTTCATTTTGCCTGTTTACAGGATCCATTTTGAAATAATCTGTTAGAATTTGGAAACTATCAAAAAAATTTGTTAATTTACTCGTGATATTTATGCAGGAAGATCTTTCTTCAGTAAATATTCGAAATAATATATTTGAATTTGAAGCTTTTGTCTAAAATCTTCGAATTCATTTGCTTTTTTTCAATCCGAATTTTTTAGCAAGATTCTTCGTATCTTCCAGACTTCTTTCGTCTGCTAAACATTGTCTGCTAAATACTATAAATGGTTAATAAACTTTGCTATATATGCAACTTATCTAGCTAAATATGCAAATTGCTATATCTGATTTGTCATCTTTTTATAAGCTACCAGTTTCTTTTTAATAAATGTATCATTCATAGGAGCCTCGATTGCGTTTGTAGCCGAAAACCATATTTTTTGCATAACACTTGATTATGAAACGATAAAAACGTTTTACGGCGCTTTCTTCTCCTACAGTTAATTTAAAGTGATTCCTGAACAAATGGATGTTTGAATCTTTTAAATAAGGGTACATCCGGTACTTTGTGTAACTTGTACATCGCTAAGAACACCTTGTAGAACATACATGGCAAACCTTTTCAGCAGTCGGGCCAAATTTCAGGAATACAATTTCTTAACGGCCGCAGACCTATTTTTTAACAGTTTTATTGTTAACTAGCTGAAGTACCCGTCCTCGACGGGTTAGTGAATGCAAATTTCCAAAAAAGCAAGATCTTTCGTCAGCATTGTATGAGTACACAGAATGGATGTAGTATGTTGCCAAAGTAAAGAAAGCGAAGTTATAATTTTTATGTATTGTTAAAATATTACAGGTTAGCGAGTAACTAAGTAATATCATTTCATTCGCATTAGTCGTAATTATGTGATGCGCGAACGAATATTGACGCATATTGAAATAATTTTCGCAAAATCTAAAAATTCAATCAACATTTTTGAAAAAATGGAAGCCTAGAATTTAAGTTGAGTGACAACCTATCCTGTCAACCAAATTCGTTTCATTCCCTGCAATCTTTATTTCGTGATGCTGGAACAAATTTTCAGCATTTTAAAACGATTTTCGCAAAATCTCAAAATGTAATCAAAATATTTTAAAAATTCAACGCCTATAAATTAAGATTAGCAACTACCTATCATATCACTAAATTTCGTATCATTCGTATTAGTCGTTATTACGTGATGTTTGAAGAAATATAAACGCATTTTGAGAGAATTTTCACAAAATCTCAAAATCTAATAAAAATGTTTAAAAAATTGGACTCCTATAGTTTATGTTGAGCAACCATCTATCGTGTGACCAAATTTCATATCATTCGCTTTAGTCGTTATTACGTAATGCGGGAACAAAGATTCACTCAGTTTTAAACGATTTTCACAAAATCTCGAAATCTGATCGATTTTTTTTAATTAGATGCTTATAGTTTAAGTTGAGTGACCACCTATCATGACACCCAATTTCATATCATTCGCTTCAGTCGTTTTTGCGTGATGCTTGAGCACAAATTTACGCAGTTTGAAACGATTTTCGCAAAATCGGAAAATCCAATCAAGATTTTTTTAAAATTCGACGCCTATGTTTTAAGTTGAGTGACCACCTATCATGACACCCAATTTCATATCATTCGCTACAGTCGTTTTTACGTGATGCTTGAACACAAATTTACGCAGTTTGAAACGATTTTCTCAAAATCTCAAAATCCAATGAGGATTTTTTAAAAATTGGACGCCTATGTTTTAAGTTGAGGGACCACCTATCATGACACCCAATTTCATATCATTCGCTTTAGTCGTTTTTACGTGATGCTTGAACACAAATTTACGCAGTTTGAAAGGATTTTCGCAAAATCTCAAACTCCAATCAAGATTTTTTTAAAATTGGACGCCTATGTTTTAAGTTGAGTGAATACCTATCATGACACCCAATTTCATATCATTCGCTTCAGTCGTTTTTGCGTGATGCTTGAACACAAATTTACGCAGTTTGAAACGATTTTCGCAAAATCGGAAAATCTAATCAAAATTTTTTAAAAATTCGACGCCTATGTTTTAAGTTGAGTGACCACCTATCATGACACAAAATTTCATATCATTCGCTTCAGTCGTTTTTACGTGATGCTTAAACAAAAAAAGCGTCACGGACAGAATGACAGAATGACAGAAGGACAGAATGACAGAATGACAGACAGACAAACTTTTTTTTGAGGGTCGCATCGGAATCCCGGGTGCTTGAAACGGATAGAAATTGTAAAATTTTTGAATTCCAAGAAATGTACAGACAAAAGTCTATTTTTATTTATATAGATTTAAGGTAGCACTTTTGACCACATCCTCACTTCCAGCAAGGGCAGCTCCAGTGGGGGGGCATGACCCCCCCGAAAATTTGTTTTACAACTTAAGATTCCTATACTTCACGATTTCGCTAATTCAATTTGTATTTTGAACAATGTATAGACCTATTAAGTAGTTCAATGGGCCCCTACGAGAATTCAATCTGGATGAGCCGATAATGCTTCCCAGAAAGGGATAACATGATAATATACTTGTGTGTTCTACTGTTAAAAAAAGTGAATTTACATATTTGTTTTGAGAAAATAAACATAACTGAGAATCAAACTTAATTTATTATAGAATTTAAAACTACGAATGAGACGTCTGATATTGTTTCTCAGAACTGAGATTATCAATACTGATTTCGATTGAGGTTGTTGCAAGTTGTGTTCTCTCTTTTCATTCGATGTGCTTCATGCGTCTAATAAACTATTCACGCGCATAGGCCTTCCGAAACAGTGAAACAGACGATAGAGCATTTTCGTAGGACATAGGATAGTTATTCTTGTCCAACTAATTTTTTAAAAGTCTTCCAAACCAACTAGATGGAATTTCTCCGTTGACTGTGTACCACAAAACAATTCACAATGTTCCTTTTGTAATTCTCCTGGAAATAAGTTCACATCCACAGAGAATGGATAGGCAAATTCAGAAACAGCACACGATGTCTCTTAAAATCTTCACATCGATTTTCAAATACAAGTGTCACGTCCGATATCAAAGAAGCATATATACCCTTCGCCTCTTGTGTGATATCTGGTTGCCATGACAGTGTGGGAAAGTGAGTGAAGTTCTTATCTTTAACTTATGTTCCCTTCTATACTATTCCTTAACTGTTATCCCCTTGTTGATCGTTCTACAATGTAGAACGATCAACAAGGATCGTTTTACAATTTCATATCTACAATGTAGAACGATCACAAATGATGACGACAAGTGAAGTATAAAACATCACGACTCAGCTTTGGTTCTAGCAGATGTAAAGCACCATACGAACGAATTGTATTGGTGGCCGTTGGGTTCAAGGCCAAGGGTAATTGGCCAGTATATCAAGTTAGCTTGAACAGCATCTAATAATGACCAATCATGTAAGCGGTCTTATACAACTAAAGCACTTTCAAGTCCAGTTTTGAAGGAAGTTTGTTATTTTCAAATGTGGTTTCTATTAATGATTTCATTTCTACAGGGAGTTCTTTTTTTCCATGATAAAATATATTAGCTCAAAATTCGCCGATGGGGGCGCTTTAGACTAATAAATATAAAAGAATGATATTTACTCTAATCAAATTTATTTATTTATATTCGAACTCCAATAAAATTAAAAAAATAAATTAATAAATTTTATATGCGCATATATGTGCATTTTTATTAAATATTTTAGTCTACAGCGCCCCCATCGACGAATTTTAAAAACTGATTTTTTTATAATGACCACAAACAAAACTCGTACAAATAAAATCATCGGTAAAAACCACACTTGAAAATAATAATTAGTCCCTTTTTTATAAATGTTTGAAATTTGCACGAATTTATGGGGCATCCTGTATTTTTGAGCCATTTGGGGCACGTGTTGTTTTTATTGGACCAATCTTGAATTTTGCAGGAAATAATTATTTATATAAAGGAACCACCTGAGGAGGTTCTGCATAAAATAAACATTAAAAAAGAACAAATGGTGATAAAAGAGTGCGATTTCCACGAATGACATCAGAAAGTGGTTGGATATTTTTTAAGAACAAAAAAAGATTAGTTCAAAAATGACCGATAGATGGCGCTGATGTTGAATATGTGAAGCTAATTAATGCAGATGAAGTAAGCATTAAAATAAAATGAGCAGAAACACAGCACCAACACATGTCTATATTTTTAAAGATTTATTTTGCAGTGCGAAATTCCCTCAGTGCGTCTGCTGCTGCATTCTTATAACAGAGCTTCATAATCAACGCTTTATCCTGTAACGACAGCATGATATTGGCATCGATTGAAGAGTCCACGTGCATTTAAGTGTTTTATTGACAACCTGAATTGGATAAATCATCTTGGTGTATGCACAGTAACGCCACCTATCTGTCATTTTTTGAACTTTATTTTGTTCTTTAAAAAATCCAACCACTTTCTGATTCTCGTACAAACCGCACTTTTTTATCATCATTTGTTCAATTTTAATGATTTTTAAAAAAGTTTTCACGAACTTTTGACGCACCCGGCATATATATAACTATTCAAAATTTAAAGCTTTGCTTTTGTTAATGTAAGCATGTTTTAAACATTTTAATTTAAATGATATTGAAAAATATTTTATACAATTTATGCTAAAAATAGTTCATATGATTATTGAATCGTTTTAGGTGCAATGATTTGATAAATATGCTAAATAGTATTATGTATACCATAAACATGTACTTCTTTTAATAATTTCAATTATTTATTTTGTAAGAGTTATAATTAAAAACAGACATTCTTAAATGATTATGGTAATTAAATTTGTAAATTTTAGTTAAGGGAAAATAGCAGAAAATTTTCTAGAATTACGGTAAAATAACGTGCAATCTCTATAAAGATTATATATTTTACTAATATTCAGTTGGAAACATGAAGATTATGCTCCATTTACTTATTATTTTGAATATTTTGTTGTAAATATGATTTCTATTATTTATTATCTCAAATATAGTTTAGAATTTTTATGCAATTAATTGGACAAAGCCTTATAAATCCGCTGACGCGTATTATAAAAGAGAAATGTAGATATTTCACCCCTAGTAGATATTAGTAGGCGAAATAAAAAACATGGATTTACATCACCGAAGAACTGGAAACTAAAATAATGCTTTCGTGTTGTAATGTTTATGTTTTAATTTCCTTTGCGACTAAAGAATTATAGCAAAATAAGCTATTTCGTTTTGTGCGATTTACAAATTAACGACGGTATAACTGTAAGTATGTCTGTGTTTAAGTAATTAGAAAAACTGTTTAATCGCGAACACGCTCTACCCTACTGCACAGAATAGAACATATCCCCATAATTTATTCAGTTATTTGAAACTTTCATTTAAATATATACGAATTTAATTCAGCTCTACGTCAAAATGAAAACGTTCTGCTTCCTAAATTGGGGAATCAGGGGGAAAGAGGGTGGGTCTCGCCACTGACAGATAAAACAGAATTCTAAATGATTTCCTACTCACTTAGGAAGCAGGAGGGAGAATGAATATATATATATATTTACGGATATAAATTAAAAAGGGGAGCTAGCATATGCTATTTTACCATAAATATGAGATTCTTAAATTCTCGTCATTATAAAACGTTAAATGAATGATGAAACATTGTAAGGTAGCTGTACCCTGAGAATTTTAGTCTGTGCAATCTTTGACAGGGTTAAAAGACTATACGTGGCATCTATAGTATTTAATCTATTGTCATACACAATATTAGTTCATCTGTTCAAGTATGGCGTTTTCTAACACATATAGCCGAACATGTGAGCTGAGAGAACGGCGTTAATATCCCTTTATCGTTTAGCGGTTTGGGAAATAAACAATTGACTGAAGTAAAAATTTAGAAATACAGATGCCAGATGTAGAAATCAAGAATATATGCAAGTGCAACAGAAGATAAAAGGGTACTTTGAAAGTAAACTTTGCTATTCTGATTAAGATCTAAATGTAGATAGTAGAAACTGAGTTTTAAACAGAAATCCTTTGAACGGCAAAAATGATCGCTGCACGGGTGTATAGTTAGAGCACTTATTATTATGTCTTGAAAATAATATATTTTAAGAATTACATAATTTTTGTTTCCATTTCTTCAAATATAATTATTAACTTGATGCATTTGATGATGATGAATACACAATTAATTTAAACATTTGAAATTATAATAAGAACTATTAGATGCACACATAATATAAAACAAATTATCTTTCGTAAATTATAAATTATGAACTTCGAAATAATAAATGAGAGTAGGTTTTACAAATCTAAAAACTCACATTAACCTGTCAAAGTAGCTAAAGTTTCATAAAATGTATTGCCAAATACAAATTTTCTGAAGTTTCTGGCTTAACTGCATAAAGAAATTCTCGATATTTTCTGAATAAGTGCCTGATATTGCAAGTTACTCAAGATACAGTTATATTTAAAATCTAGCTGTGCCCCTAGCCCCTTGGTTTCAACCGAGTTAAATTTGAAGTACACATACCAGTTTTGTGTAAACGCTCGATTTGCATTGGATTTGAACCCAATACAAAGTGTTATTTTAGTGATACAATCCACTGTCCAAAGAAATTCGTTAGTGTTCTTTTTTCTATTTTGAATTGGTTAAATTGCGATTGTTCGAATAAAATTGAATCGAATGAGTGATCCAATGCGAATGAATCTTTCGAAAAATTTGTCTGTAATGAATCACCACTGTATCTTGTTTTATTATATAATACCCGCGTTGTAGCATGATATTAAGTAGCTGATAATAGTTCTCCAAACATTCTATTAAACGGCTAATAAAAATTCAGCTAGTCAGAAATTCAAAATTAACTAGTAGTTTCTGAGAATGAGACATTGAAACATAAAGTAAATAAAAAACTTTGTAAAATACACACATAAGATGTTAAAGGTAACCTTTAACATCTTATGTGTGTTTTTTACAAAGTTTTTTATTTACTTTATTGTTTAACACCAGTATTTTGAGTGTTTTTTCCGCTACATTGAAACATACTTGCTAAGAAATTCTTTAGATTTATATATCAGTGTTTTCCAACCTTTTCACTTCTGACGACAGGTGGAAATAGGGAAAATATTTCATGTATCATTCGCCCCCGAAAAAAAATAAATAAAAATACAGCGCAAATGAACATAATCTAAGCATGCATTTTTTATTTATCTAACCAAGTCTTAAACAGATATATATTAGAACGATGTTTGTTGGTGACTATCTATATAAATAAAATTAGATTTTTGTCTGTACATTTCTTGGAATTCAAAAATTTTGCGATTTCTATCCGTTTCAAGCACCCGGGAATCCGATGCGACCCTCAAAAAAAAGTTTGTCTGTCTGTCGTTCTGTCGTTCTGTCATTCTGTCCGGGACGCTTTTTTTGTTTTAGCATCACGGAAAAACGACTCAAGCGAATGATACGAAATTGCGTGTCGTGATAAGTGGTCACTCAACTTAAAACACAGGCGTCGAATTTTTAAAAAATCTTGATTAGATTTTCAGATATTGCGAAAATCGTTTCAAACTGCGTAAATTTGTGTTCAAGCATCACGTAAAAACGACTGAAGCGAATGATATGAAATTGGGTGTCATGATAGGTGGTCACTCAACTTAAAACATAGGAGTGGAATTTTTAAAAAATCGTGATTAGATTTTGAGATTTTGTGAAAATCCTTTCAAACTGCGTAAATTTGTGTTCGCACATCACGTAATAACTGCAAAGGTGAAAAAATGATATTTGGTGAAATGATAGGTGGTCACTCACCTTAAACTATAAGCATCTAATTTAAAAAAATCGATCAGATTTCGAGATTTTGCGAAAATCGTTTAAAACTGAGTGAATCTTTGTTCCGGCATTACGTAATAACGACTAAAGCGAATGATATGAAATTTGGTCACATGATAGGCTATTGCTCAACATAAAGTATAGATGTCCAATTTTTAAAACATTTTAATTAGATTTTGAGATTTTGTGAAAATTCACTCAAAATGCGGTTATATTTCTTCAAGCATCGCGTAATAACGACTAATACGAATGATACGAAATATTTTAATAAATTTGATGCTTTCTGCACCACAAAGTTCTTTCTGCATTTGTCATTTTTTTTTTTTTTTCCATTCATTCATTCATTTATTTATTTTGTCGCTCAGACAAACAAGTAAAGAAAAAAGAAGACGGAGTAAGAGAGAAATAACTTTTAAAAGCAAATAATTGTATGAATTAAGTACTTTCCAAAAAATCATAGATTAATCATATGAGATGACTCTGAAAAGTATAAATAGCGAATCTACATATCAGAAAAAAATTAGGAAGTTATATATATGGAAATAAGGAAGTTATTATAGTTTTAGGAAGTAATTTTCGAAAAACTTCTGAAATACATAGTGGGATAAATTTATTTCTTCTAGGAGCCAATGTCCTACTATTAGAACTCATATAACTACAATAGACTCTCCATTAACAGGGATAGTCAAGAAGTGCCTTGTACCGGATAATCGAATATCCCGGATAACCAAATTTATTCAAACTTTGCGGGAAATGTTCGAAAAAATATAGAAAATGTAAAAATGTTATACAACAGGGAATGAATAATTTAATTAATAGAAAAGAAAAGAAAAAAATGAATATCAATTTTAATGTTATTAGGCTTAAAATTAGTAAATTACTAATATATATATATATATTTTCTCTCGTTGTTTTGTGAAGAATGAAATGATAGAATTTGTTTTCGTTTCTGATTTGCTCTTGACGAATTTTACTATGCAAATTTCTCAGCATTCTTTTTTCATCGGGCATTTCATCTTCTTGTTACATGTAATTAATTAATCTTCATGTACTGATAAGTCACCACGATTCAATTTGGATTTCCTTCATCACTTCACCCCACTATGGCCGAGTGGATAAGACAATTAACATAGCAAATGGCTGAAGTGTGAATTACTTGTGTTCTGGTCTACCGTGCAGGAGTCGATCAAACGCTTTGCAATTTTGTGCGAATTTTTCGAGATGTAGCAGGAATATGCCTTAAAACTTCAATTTTGTTAATCCATTGTTGCACTGCAGTTTTCAGAATATCCTCACTTTTTCAAATCTTCTAAGATTTTTCTCTGTAGTTCAGTACTATCTTCGTCGACTGTACGAATTTCATTTTCTTCATTCGATAAAATTGTCCTTAATGATTTTTTGAACCCTGGTACTTTATACTAGTTTGCATGCATCATCAACATAAAAAATGGGGACAGCCTCAGATAAGCCGATATCGGTTAATTGAGTATCTACTGTATATCCCTAAATCACAAAATGCTATCCCTTTTTAAGACAAAACTACATTAGTTAAAGCATGGCTGCCAACTTTTGCGGCATGTAATTAACCACTTTTTCTAAACAATAATTTTCCTCTTTCAATTCAGCAAAATTTTGGAATTTAACATCGAGCTCGTTGCAATCTTGAAAAAATATTTTTAAAAAATTTACCGTTTAGAAAAAGTGGTTAGTGATATTCAGTAAAAGTTGGCAGCTATGGTTAAAGTAATCTACTTAAAAAGGATAAATTCAAAAGTTACTTAAATCCGATTATAATATTAATATCAAGAGTAAACAAAAGTGATTTACCAGAAACACGTGATTTCCTAGAGACATTCATTTTAACTGAATATGTATGGTTGTATAAGTATCGCCCTCTTTTGCTTAAAATATGAAATACAGGTTTGAAAAAGAAGTGATTTTAATAGAACAGGGGTCTCACGGAGAGCATTTTATAAAGATCACTCGATTGAGACAATTCAAAGATTTGTACTTTTAGTAGGACGCCAGATCCGAAAGTTTTAAAGCATTCACACCACTTTTTTAGCTCTGCTAAAAATCTCTTGCATAAGATAGCATGTTGTCTGTAGCCGATTGGTATTTGAAAGAAGCCAGTAACCTACATTGCAACCATATTTCAGTACTTTTGCAACGGATTTAAAATGTCAGATACTCTGTGGTGTCTTTATTTAGAAAGATTTTTTATAGACTGTTTACTACCATTTGTATATATCAAGTGATCTACTCAGTTTCACTTGATCTGATTAGCTCTCGCGGACTGATGCTTAACTCAGTAGGCAAACTTTAATTATTTACTCCTAGTTATGATTCCAAATATACGCAAAGGAATTTAAGCGATAGGTTTTTGCGACATCAATTCCTAAAAATGAAAAAAAAAATGTCATAATTTCATGCATTGTGAAAGGTTGAACATTTTATGAGGCAACATTATTGGAGGGTGGAGAGGGAAGGAGGCACAGGGGCACGTACCCCGCCTCCCTCGGACAAACTAAGTTTTTACTATGAAAGAATGACTTATTTTGTAAATTGAAATGAATTTACAAGAAAAAGGAGACAAAAAATTTTTGTTCTGTCTCCAGAATTTTTTTCTGGAACTGCCACTGGGTAACATTTTCCGTTTTTTTTTTCTCAAACATCATCTCAAAATATATAGACCGAAAAATATATTTACAAAGCCTAGACTCAGATTTTCAACTGCGCACTGAACGCTTTCCTTTTCCCAAATTCAGAACTTATCTTTAAAACTTCGGTCTAGAGAAAAAGCTGAAAAGAAGAAATTCCTTAACTTCTCAACAGATACCTTTCTATTTTTCGCTCTTCCTCACAACCTATACTGATTTTCGCCTTTTCTCCACAGTTTAATCTCCAGCCAATGCTTGTACGGCATTTCAATGCGTTTCTTACGATTCTGTCATTTTCCGACTCACATACCACAAAAAAAGGAAAAAAAAATACTTTCTAAAATATTCTGAATTTGAAACCAGATAAATGGTTCCTTTGACATGGCATTTACAAATAGATTTCGTTCTCACTAAACCTGGAAAAAGGAAGTTTTCTTTCTGGAATAAGGGCACTGTGGAATACTTTAGAACTTTTAAAGTTTGTCTTTTCAAGAAATACCCTCGTATCAAAACCGCAGTTTTCTGGATAACGTTCTATGATCAAACTTTTTGGACTTTATTTTGAAATTTTTAGGTATATTAATACTTTTTAACGTATCAAAATACGGTCGATAGATACCGCACGGAAATAATATTCTTGCATTAAGAAATCTCTTACAACACATGGAGAAACCACAAAACTTGTATATTTTGCTTTGAAAAGGCTTTTGAAAGAATTCACGGTTTTCGAAATATCGAAGTGAAATTTCAAAAGAACGCTACATTTTAGTTACACAAGAAGAATAACTTTTTCGTCTACACATCAAATAAATATTTAAATACCTACAGTAAGTTTTAGCTGAAGCTGAAACTTTAACATAATTCCATTATTAAATACGAAAGTTGTTTCTGCTAAATGTACGTTTTAAGGAAAATTTTCATTATTTAAATGAATCCCTTGTTGTTGTTGTTTTTTCAGCCAACAGAGATGCACTGTAGCAAACCATTTTACACTACTCCAGGAAACACAAGAGGAACCACTTTACTATTTTTTGTTGGATTCTTCAAAATAATTTGGAATCAGTTATTTAATCTAATTTTTAAGTGCATGAATTAAATAAGTAAATTCCAGTTTTATCAGTGTCAGTTCCTAATTATGTGTATAATTGGCGTCGACTGAGCTTAGTTTACTACTGTTGAACTTTTTTTATAAATTACATTCATTATCAGAGACATTCAAATGCAAGAAAATGAAATATAATGTATTCTAAAGAATGTGAATGACAAATTAATAGTAGAGCTCGGTATTGCCACAAATTTCTTTAGGCGCGTTGAGAGTGAAATTTCAAGGTTGCGTCACAGCAATAGCGTCATGATGAGGCTGGGATGATTTTGGATTTTCACAGACGGAGAGAGCTACCGGATAGATCGCCAGAGAGAAAGAGACAGAAATAGTAAGCATGCTATACTCTATTGCTGCAGAAAGTTTTCTTTTGCCTCTTTGTGCTACATTCGTTCTTATTTAATTTTTGAATTAGTCTTTGAATTATTTTATATTTTACGTTATTTTCGACCGTTTTCTGTGTTTGCCCTCCGAAAAAAGAAGGCTTCCGATCGTCCAAAAGAAAACATAATTACACGATAGGAAAGAGGAAAGAGTTTTCTTTCTAAAGAGACCTTCATTTTTGATTTAGCAGCATTTACCGATTTTTGATAAATAAAAATTCGACAACCCTTTTCTCCGGCAAATTCGGGTGAATTTCAGAATGAGGAGCTTATCAGAGCTCGCATCTAAAAAGCTATGGAATATTTCGACTAAAAAAAATACTGTTACGGACAAACTGCTCGGCTTTCGTTTAAAAAAATCAAGCGTCTTGGATAACATTTTTGATCAGCTAAAAAATTAATTAGCAAAACTCGTACGAAAATAATTTGAATTTTCCGAAGACAGACGAAGAGATTTTTCGACTAGTTTCACGTGACATCAAAATGAAGAACCAGTGAGGGAATCATTCTTTTCTCCGGAGAATGTGTGGATGGAGGTCCGAAAAAAAAAAATAAACACCCTTCTGTTTTTTTTTTTTTTTTTTTTTTTTTTTTTTTAAGTGAAACTTTCTAATACTATGCCTCAATCCTTTGACTACCTACAACATCTCACTTTTGATCTGTTTTCAAATGTTATCTTTAATTTCAGTCTTTAATTTTTATCTCTGACTACTAATTTGACAATCGAACAGATTTTAATCAATCTCGCCAAAGGTGTCTCACTTCTGTTACGTGTACTCTGTACACACGCTCTTTATATGCATATATATATATATATATATAATGAATTACTACAAAAAGGTTTTAAAGACCGATTTTGTGTATGGAAGATGATAAATACTAATGAACAGCCACTTTTAGGTTGCAACTATGACTATAGAATGACATTTAAGACTTCACAATTTTTCAAATATTTTACGATGACTACTAGTAGCTTTATACAGAGCTTCATATTTATTAATAAATCCAGGTAATTTTATAAAAGTTACTAGTGCTAAGTAGACTGTGCGTCATTCTTCTCTCACTGTAGGAAGTAGAGATTCACCATAAATTTTATCTACTTCATTGCACTACAGAAGATTTAAAAGCAAAATAATATGCTTTTAATAATTATCTAATATTTATTCTTGCTAAAGGGTAGATTATAATTATATTGCGAAATAACCAATGTTAAATAATGCTATATACATGCAAATCTTTAACCATTCGGGAATTCTGAAACAATTCATCATTAACAATGTTTTTATTCGAAATGCAGCAATTAAAAATTTGACATTCTCTCTTAAAAAGGTTTCTTCAGAGAGTGGTTAAACAACAAAAAATATATAGGTGGAATGGCAATGATTTCTCTTTAGCAAAATATACACAGCAAACTCATGGCATATTGACATGTTTAAAAATAAATCAACCTTATTATATCCAGTATGTTACCGAAATCAGAGCCTGTACTATGTACCTCGAAATTATTCTCCAGACTTCATTGACAGTTAGCAGTTGCTATGACCGAAAAAATGTTATCAATATGATCTTGTTTAGATTACTTAATGTAGTTAGGAGAATTGCTCTTAATTTCAAATTCTAAAACACCCTGCTCCAAAGACAAAACAATCTGTACTTATCTTTAATTGTATGTCTAAGCATTACAGCTGATTTTTTAATCATGTTATTTTTTAAATATTCGGTCAAAATAAAATGTATAAAAATAATAGAACCTAAATTACTGAATAACTCAAATAATGTTGAGAAAATTTACAAAATGTATTAATCTTAAAATTTTATTTTCCAGGTGCAGCAATTTGATTTAAGTAATTAAACGCGGTGTGATTTTTTGGTAAATACTTGCTAATTTCTCATAAGCTTATGTAGCATTATGTTTCTTATAAATTTTTTTATTCATAAATATCTAGTAAATAGTGCTTTCTAAAAAGTATTGATATTTTAATTTCACCGATGCAATATTTGCTTTGAAATGCATTTCTGCTTTTGTGCAAATACAATACCAAATTTTAACTTCTAAAATTTATCATTCAAAAGTGAAAACTTAGAAAACGGCAATAAGCAGCACTTTTGAAAAATCCTTTCACCCTAACGATAAATCGATGCATGGAAAACTTTCAAACCTGGGCCAAATATATGTTTTAGCACAATTTATCTAGAAAACCAATGAATTAGCGCAAACCACCATCACAAAAGCATTCATTAACGGCATTCAACTTTTAAGTGAACCTTTAAATTGCAGAATAGTACACGTAATGTATTTTCCAATAGTTTGTTGTAAATCATTTCATTTCTTTGGGAGCACTTTAAACTGCAAAACGTTTCATCCGTCAATAGATAAGTCGCAATTATAAAAAAAAATGTGTTTTGACGAGAAGATAAATTCAGTATTTCCAACGTCCAAGAAAAATATGCCGAAATTTTATTTTCTTCTATTTAATCGTTCATTTGATAATTCAATCAAATATAGTTTCTCGTTGAGATAAATGCACCGATGCAATTTTTCTTGAATATTGGGTGAAATCCAGATTTTTATCAGAATCATTTTATTCTTTAAAGTCTGAATGGGTGATAGCACTAAGCTAATTTTTTAAAAACACATATGATTTATACTTTTCAAATAGTAATATTTTTACAAAATTACATTTGTTTTAATATATAAAAAGAACTTTAACATGCTATACTTAAGTATTTAAGAATTTCGCTCTGGCACTTAGATATCTAAGCTTTACAGAAAACACATAGTATCTTTACCGAAAGCTGAATGCAAGCAATTCAGAATAAATGTCATTATATACAGGGGGATTAAACATTTTGAACTGTCACGATTTTTTGGTTTAATTTATGAAAAGTGTAAGGCTAAAATCTAATATATCGAAAATTTTACTTTCTTCTCAAGTTGAATGCTCTAAATGGTAGATAATTCAAATTTTTAAAAATAGTGACTTGTATTATCAATATGTATATTTCAGTACTCACGGCTTATTCAGCCCTTCGCATCGAAGTATCCAGTATGATTTCTAAAATCATCATTTAGTATTTTCTGCAATCCTCGTAATCAATAATAAATCGTTCTTTACCTCTTTGAAAGTACAACCAATTGCCATGAAAATTTTAATACACACCTAGTAGTATTACGCCTTTGAATAGTAAACTTCAGACTTGTAAGAATGGTTATTCAACTTGTTTAACCATTCAAGGGGTCTTGTACTCTTTAAAAATGGTGAAAATCGAAAAAGTTCTTTTATGTTTATGATTCTGTATTTACAAAAATAATTTATTTACTAATAAGTTGATTACGAAGTATTAATTTATTCACTGATTAAAAGCAACAATTTTTCATATTTGCTTCACTGCGCGCAGCCTAACGCACGTAAAGATCATTTTACAGACTCAATATTTTTCTGTATACACTCTAATAGTGCATAATTAAAATGACCTATTCTTATGTAGATGTGATATACCTATCTTCAGAAAAATAATTATGGATTATTTTTCCGAAATTAACAAATTAAATCACTTGTAAGTTGAAAAATTATATAACGTCGGGTATAAAAATATGTCATTTTAATTATGCATTATCAAGGTGTACGTAAAAAAAATATTGAGTCTGAAAAATGATTTTTATGTGTGCTGGAGCTGCGCTCAGGGAACCACATACAGAAAGTAGTTGCTTCTAATCTGTTTTTTAATTTAAATTTCCTAATAAACATAGAAAACTTTTTGAGACATTGAAATATACATAAAATGTCATTTCATTGACATACAGAATTTTTTATGTTGATAAAGTATTTATGTCAATATGGAATTCGATTTTCATCTCTTTTAAAGGGTACAAGACCCTTAATAAACAAATATTTGAACTGAATTATCTACTTTCTATCCCTTTCGTGATGAATTAATTTCTTACATTGATTTGCAAATAACTGAAAATTTACCTTTAGAAATCTGCATAAAAATGTGGGAGATTACGTGCCTCGTTGTTTACATTCAGCATTATTTGGAAATCAGATTTATCAATCTTAAAACAGACATAAGACTATTCACTGAATAGACGATCGAGAGAGAAACTTTTAAAACTGGGCACTTTAACAACGGAACCACAGGACTTTAACCCTTTGAGGCGCAACCCTTTCCCAATGCTGAAAAAAGGTCAGCCGTTGCCATCGCTCGACTTAACAACCACGAAAGATGGCGGACTACAGCTGGCTGTGCAGCACAGCTGGCTGCGTAAAAAAGGGTCTCTAGATCTGTGGCACGCGATGAACGTTTCGATCGTCCGCCATCTTGCTGGTAGTTAAGTCGAGTGATGGCAACGGCTGCCCTTTTTTCAGCATTGGGCAATCTATCTAGCTGTTCTCGCATTCTTCCATTTTCCAGCAGATGTCAGTGCTGTGAAAAATAATCGTGACAATTTTTTTACAGGAAATGACGTGCTAAAAGGCAAAGGATTCTCGTGGAGCCATGTCACCCGCAACTATTTTTATAGAAATCATATCTATTCTTCGTGACTGGCAACAGTCAAAACGTCAGAGTTTGGTGTTCCCAGAGCGGGAGCACTGCTCGTTAAAGGGTTAAGAGTTTAAACACAAAATATTGATCTTTAATTCTTTCTAAAAAAGTGTCAGACACAGCAAAACAGAAATCCTCATTCAGTAATTTTATCAAAATGAAACACATCGAGTACTTTTGCAGTTCCGTGGTACATATACTTAGACAAATATCCTTTTTATCCCGAATATTCTTGTACATATTTCCCAACCATCGTATTATGTGGATCATCATTTACGCCACACGGATAGCTTCAGAGAACTATCAGAAACCTAGCTGTTTGGGTTTTCTTTCACAATCCTTTCTAATCGCCACGGGCGATATTTGAAATGAGGCGACGCTGCAGAGATTATTTTCCTGCTCTGCGACGCCGTACAACGGCGGGCGAAAGTTCATTACCTAAACGAGAAAATTCCAGAAGTTTGTTTGCTTTAAAGTAACAAACAAATAGACATGGGAAAGGAGCTAAAGAAAACACGGAGAAAGTTCTATTAGTGTTATCGTTGTTAAGTAAAATGTGTTTTAAACAGTAATCATTTCTGTTTACTGAAATTTCTTTTTTAAAGGAAGGTATGCTGTGTATTTAAAAAAACATTTATGAAGAATGTATAAAAATACAGGGTGATCATTCAAAAGAGTACACATTAGTTTTTCTTATTACCTTTAAATCTGGAGGATGTGGCAACTAGAGATGAGTTCGGGCTCGTTTTTTGAAGCCCGGGCCCGCCCGAGCCCGAGGACTTCTAATCCGAGCCCGTCCGAGCCCGAAGTTTCAGCTATGATAAAAAAAATCCAATTACGTCATTGACAGAATACAATGAATTTTGTCGTTTGTGCAAATTAAGGACAAATATTGTTGCAAACTCTCTATGCACTTTCTGATTCTTTATATATCCATGTTTATCAAAAAATGTCGGATCTCATGATTAACTAATCAATAGAAGCCGCCGTTCTGAAATATCCAAAGAGCTTAACGCACCTTCTAGGCGCCAGTGCCGCTGTCTTTTTATAAGTATAGTCAACTCCGGTTATAGTGAACCCGGATATAGTGAACCAAAGGCTACAGTGAACACAAACCATTAGTCCCAATTCACATACAGTATCTATCCATCATGAAGACACTTGGTTTTTAGTGAACTTCGGATACAGTGGACGAAATTGGATGGTCCCCAGAGGTTCACTATAACCGGAGTTCACTGAACTTTTATTTTCCTCGTGAATCACTTTTTAAAATATGTTTCAAGGAGTATGTTCAATAAAGGAGAAATTTTTCACGAGCCCGAGCCCGAACGCAATTGTGAATTACAGAGCCAGAGCCTGGTTCGGGCGCGGGCTCGGGCTCGGGCTGAGCCCGTCTCATCTCTAGTGGCAACTATTCTAACACTGAAGTATAACTGTTATTTGAGCCATGTTTAAGTGTGGGACACAATTTCCAACACTGTTGGACTGTAACAACTTTATTTGTGAGGCAAAATAGAAATAGTGACGCGAAATGTTACTTAATCCTGGGAAAACTTTATATTTGAAAAACATAATCACAGAATAATTCCAATATTTTACATTATCATTCTTTACAGGAAATGTTAAAATGCTCGCCACCGTTTTTGATGCAAACATGAAAACGTTGAACTAAGTTTTTTGACGCACTTCGCAACAATGCTGGTGTTATTGAAGAGATTTCTTCTTATGGTTTGATGTTTTCAGACGTTCTCTGAAAAACCCGATATTAGAGACATCTCAACAAAAAGCAAGGAAAAAAAAGGAAAATAAATCTAATGGGATGATAAGAATTGTAATTAAATTATGTTTTACAAGAATAAAACTATCACTGGATTAAGCAACATTTTGCATCTTCATTTCTGTTTTACCTCACAAATACAGTTGTAAATATTCAACAGTGTTGGCAATTGTATGCCGCACTTAAACAAGGTCCAGACAATTACATTTTAGTTTTAGATAAATGCCACATTCGTCAGATGTAAGAATAAAGAGAAACCAAAAAGTACTCTTTTAAATTGATTACACTGTATAATGTATGTACATAAAGTATTATTATTAAATAACATTATTATTAATTGACATTAAATTAATGTTTGTATTCTAGTTACAGTTGGCTTCATTTGTATCGTACTCTTATGATTCTATTTCTATGTCTGGAGCATGATTTGGAAAACAAAATTCTTGTTAATTTGTTAAAGAAGATTTCTGAAATAATTTATTGATATATTATATGCATTAATACATTTGCCACGCTGGCTACGGTGTTACGAAATTTAGTGCAACATTTAATGAAAACACCGTACTGAAAAGGATGGCTTTATAAGATGGAGAAAACTTTTTTTCAAAATTTGGTGCTGATGTTGAACCGTAAACTTATGAGCATGTCAAACTGTAAATTGGATTAAGATCGAAAGCATTGGTGTGTTTTTTAAACGCTCAGTCAGTGACAATCGTGCAACTAGATTTAGTTCTAGGAGTTCTTAAACTCTCAGTTTTTAAATCTAAATTGGTTGATCCTGGTTCTTAAAGTCGATTGAGTAAAGTTAGATGAAAACGAAAACTAAATCAATTGAGACAGGAGCCAGTTGATTCAGTTTTCGATAGTTCGCTTAAATTTCCTCCGAGCTCGCTCTGATAAATAAACGCTCCACCCATGTGACGATACTGAATATGTTGAATTCGTTCTTAACCAAGAAAGAAGCTAGGACCACTAATCACGCCTGTTCCAGTTTTTACAAGGAAACTAATAACACGGAGTGGTGAGTTACAAGCACAAGGATTGGTAAAATTTTGAACCTTTAAGTTTGTTTTCTATGGCAAGCGTGTACGAGGATCATCTGCCTAGGGGGAGTGCCTTGGTCGAATGGATTTTAATGGATTCTAACGCGTATTCACTTTACATCTTGGAGAAATCGACCGAGACTCCACACCGTTAGATCAACAGCCGCCTGGCCGAGCCCAATTGCAGGCCCCTCACATTTCAGACGTTTACCGTGACCACTGGCATTCGAATCTTTAAATGGCAAATATTTAAAAACGGTAGAGCCTATGGAAGCCACTTTCCAGCAATAGCAAACCTTACTTTGAAATCGCTTTTTCCTTGCTGTTAAATACACCGTGTGGCATAAACTTCACCTATAAACATTGTTTTCTACAGCTAAAACGGGAAGCCGAATAGTAATCAAATTTGGTATATAGACTATACATGAGATACGCTGAAGGAATATTGAAAAGTAAATTTACTGCGGAAAATGTTCACCAGTTGGTGCTTTGCATGGAAAAGCAACAAATGTAGCAATTGAAACGCCTAACTCGAAATGCACAAACGATTTCAACATCCATTCAATATTTTTTGACATTTATTACTAATTTGTGTAATTTATCAAGCTGTATTTTCATACAAAGTGCCACCTAAGAAACATTTCTGAAACTAAACTTTTTAAAAACTTCCTTGAGCTTACCTCGTGTACAATCCATAGTCGAAGACTAGTGGCTGTTTGCTCAAGCATTTCTGCTGCAGAATGTTGTTTATAGAAGAATTTTAATTATAAACAACCTGTATCTGCGACATCAGCGGGAATAGAATCCGGGGCTATTATGTGAACAATTTGCACGTTAGCTACTAGACACACTTAACACATTGAGTACTTTTGCTTTTTTGTTATAATTGGGCAGGGTGATCTGTGCCATCCGTGTCCAATGGCTATTTTCTAAATTGTAAGCCAGAGGCTCATAGCTCCATGTGCAAAAATGCTTTAAATTGTATGATCCGTTATATCAGAAACAATCAAATCAATAAATCCAATTATATAAAAATTAAGAAATTCAAATTTTTATGCGGTCCCGCAGTTCGATCTGTTAAATAAAAAAAAAATTCCGTATACAAAAATTCCGTATGCAAAATTATATCTATCTACCTCTCTCTCTCTCTCTCTCTCTATCTATCTATCTATCTATCTTAGGGTAGGCCGAAAAATCTTTTTTATTTTTTCAAAAACGGCTAGTGTAAAAAAGTTGTTACACATTTAGACAAGAAAAACCGTAAAAAAAATTTTAGGAAAAAAATATATCTTCCGATCATGCATTCACTTTGAAATATTGAAAAAAATAAGAAAATGAGTTTTTTTTTTGAGAATTTTTAAAAATACCTAAACGTTTCAAATTTGAAAAGAGCTAGGCTGTGTATGGTAAAGATAATAAAACGAGGAAAAAAATTAAAGCCCCTTGATTAATCATCAAGGGGCTTTAATTATTAATCGATCGCGCATTGCCTTAAAAACTTTTAAAAACTAGTGTAAAAGCCCTATTTGGAAGGATTGTAATAAGGCAACTACCTGTCAGAGATGAGTAAATAGTACCCCCCCCCCCCTATTTGACTACTTGAAGAAAAAAACTAACATCGACTGCTCTGCGGCAAGTGATCGGTATGGGGTATCTGACCGCGATTACATCCAGTGTGCTCCAAGACTTCGGCATCATAAACGAAGAAGACTCGTCTCATGTTATCGACAAAAACATAGTTAGAAGAGAAAAAATTAGTAATCGAGATTGCAGTTCAAAGTTGTAAATAAACATTTACGTGGTCTTTACTTTGACGGAAGGAAAGATGAGACTATGGTGATTGAAATGGTGGGTTCTAAACGTTATCGTCGGAACCAAAAAGAAGAACATTATTCCTTGGTTCTAGAACCAGGCTCTAAATATCTTTCAAATGTTTCACCCACAACTGGACTTGCTAAAGTCATTGCTTTGTCAATTATCGCTCATTTGGCTAAATTGAATATTTCTCTTCAAGAACTCGAGTTAATTGGGTGTGATGGAACGGCCACTAACACTGGCTGGAAAAATAGTGTTATTCATCAAATTGAGATTAAAGTTGGTAGACCAATGCAATGGTGTATTTGCTTTTTACATTTCAACGAGCTGCCACTGAGACATCTTTTCCAGGAGATACAGCAGGACCATGATAGTTCAGTGGTGAAATAGGACAAAAAATGAAAACCTGCGAAAAACTTTCTGCAGTTAATTTTTCGCCTATTGACTGCACTGTTTCGAATACCGACAAGAAAGAGGTGAGCAAAGACCAACTATATCTACTAGATATTTCTGCAGCAATCAAAGTTGGTCAATGCTCAGAGGATTTGGCTGCTCGAGAACCAGGTTCGTTATCACATTCACGATGGGTAACAGCAGCAAAGAGAGTACTTAGACTATATGTCAGCGAAGAAAACCCCTCAGAAAAGCTGAGGCAGCTGGTGCACTTCATTTTACATTGTTACATGCCTATGTGGTTTCAAATCAAAGCAAGTGGTTATTTTTCTGAAGGTCCTAAAATTGTGTTTGAGGCGATCCGGTAATGCAACGAAATTCATACTTAGCACACCCCGAAAATTTGATTTTGGCTATGATTAAGGACGAAAGACAGCATGTGAGGGAATTGGGATGTCGTCGAGTTCTCAAAGCTCGGGAAAATTGGAAGATGAAAAGAATTAGAGACTTTAGAGTGCCAACACTTGACTTCAACGCGACTGATTATGTAGACATGATTCAGTGGATTTCGGACTTCAATAGATTTTCATGTCACACCCAAGCTGTGGAGCGTTGCGTGAAACTTGTCACCGAGGCCAGCAAAAGCGTGTGCGGAACTTAAGCTAGAGACGGTTATATAAGAAATACTTTGTTATCCAGGTCTATTATGCCGAAATTTTCATCAAAAGCTGCTTTAAATGTGTGTTTGAGTTCCACAAGCAATAATATCGAATGTTAGGATAAAAGTAAAAAGGGCAGTAAGAACATTTGCAGCAATCTTATAAAAATAAGTTTTTAAAAAATGCTATTTTTAAGATTTTTGGAAATATGGTAAATGTTTTAAACACACATATATATGTATATATATAATGTTTTCCTGGCTTTTAACACCTTTCTCTATACGTCGAGAACTATTGTATTTGAAATGCATTATTCAGATCTTTTAAGACCACTTCTGAGTGAAAAAAAAAAAAAAAAATTCTTAATTTTTCGACATTTCAAAATTAACGCGTGATCATATTTTTTTCACAATTTTTTTTTTAAATTTATAAGTAAGACATGTTTTTTCAACAAGTCGTTTTCGAATAAATATATTTCTGCATATCCTACTACTCATCTCCAACACCCACAGACAAGCAGTCGTCTCATGGAAATCCTTCAAAATATGGATTTAACGCTAATCTTTAAGGCTATCTGTGCTCGATTAATACTGAATAATCAAATGTTTTAATTTTTTTCCTCGTACTATTAGCTTTACCATACGCAACCTGACCCAACACTTTTCAAATTTGAAACGTTTTAGTATTTTAAAAAAATTGTAAAAAAAGAAGTCATTTTTTTAATTTTTTCCAATATTTCAAAGTAAATGCGCGATCGGAAAATATGTTTTTTTTTCTAAAAATTTTTTTACGGTTTTTCTTGTCTAAATGTGTAACAACTTTTCTACACTAGCCGTTTTAGAAAAAAATAAAAAAAGTTTTTTCGGCCCACCCTAATCTATCTATCTATCTATCTATCTATCTATCTATCTGTATATATATATATATATATAGCCCTTTTGCTACGAAAATTCACCGAGTAATGAAGCAGGAAATGTTATGACTTAAGTCACTTTTCTACCTTTAAAAATGTCCTGTTATGGTAAATGGTTAAGTTACCATATAAATATTCAAATTTTAAGTCATAGGTTTTAATTTCGTTTTCTGGCATAATGCGGAGAAAGAAGCAAAAGTAATTTTAGAAGACGAATCTTTAAATTGAAAGTTACAGTAAGGCTCTACAAAAATCTATCCGAGGACCTTTGAAAATCTTTCCTGTTAACAAATCTCAAACCCATGTACATTATTTTTTCTCAAATTCATTCTGTATTCAACCCCTATTTTGCAGCTCAAAAAGTGCTCTTACTTTAAGCAGCTGTAGCTCGGTGAATTTTGGTCGTAGAAGGATGATTCTTTTTATTGTGTATGACATAGAATAAACATTTTAAGCAAACTGATAGGCCCGAGGGACCGCATAAAAATTTAAATTTCGTATTTTTATAGTAATTGATTTATTGTCTTTGATTGTTTCTGAGATTATAGTTGCAATAGTAACTCTATGTTTCTGACTAACAGTTTAGGGAATAGCCATTGGGCACCCTGTAGAGCACTGGACACCCCAAAGATGATATACATTTTATTATACAATCTAAAATATTATTATCCATATTTTCCAACCATCGCATTACGTGGATCATCATTTACGCCATAGCTTAATAGGAGTATCAGAATCTGATCTGTTTGTGTTTCCTTTCACAATCCTTTCTAATAACCACGGGCAATATTTGAAATGAGACGACGGTCGCTACAGAGATTATTTCACTGCGTCGTTGCAACACCGGGAGAAAGTTCATTACTTAAACGAGAAAATTCGAGAACTTTCTTTACTTTAAAGTAACACACAAACAAACATGCAAAGGGAGTTGAAGGGAACACGGGGAAAGTTCTGTTAGCGTTATCGTTATTTGCTTAAATAGTGTTTCAAACAGCAATCAGGTATGTGTATCGAAAACATTTTAATGAAAAGGTAGGTGCGTTGTATATTTAAGCAAACATTGTTAAAAAGTCTACAGCATGTAAATTAGCAAGTACTTCTAATGACATTTGCGTTTTTAAAGGACTGAATGCTTTTTGCCGTAGTTTTCATCTCTTATACAGGTCGATCTATCGATATTTTTCAAAAGTAAAAAGCTTAAAAGTGTGTTTTTATCTATAGACGTATAGTGATTAATAGTTTGCAATTTCGAAGTAAAATAACGCTCAAAAAATGTGAATTTTCAAGATTGAATTCACAAGTCTACACAAAAGTAGTTCTATGCGTGGTTTTGAAATTATATCTAATTTTGAAGGAAAGAAATGAAACGAAAACGTACTCATAATTTAGAACAAAATTTGGTGTTTACGTAACCGGCGGTCATTCCAGCCAAACTATTTTTTTGTCAAATGTGCTGGCAAACTATTACCAATCGTATTCCGTACTATCAATAATTTCATATGCCCGGCATTTGTCGTGGCGAAAACGCTCTCGTCATGGCGGACCGTCGGCATAATACGCAGACACACAAAATTTTTATTAATACTTAAGTAATGGTCAAGTTTCTAACGAGAAAAGCTTTTGAATAAATAGATATTGAATGCGTACATGCATAATGGTATTTTACAAAGTTTGATACTAATTGATGCTGTAATTGACATCAAGACATTGCAGGTCGATGTATCGATGTTTTTCAAAAGTAAAAAGCGTAAAAGTGAGTTACTAGCTATAGACGTATAGTGATTAATAGTTTGCAATTTCGAAGTAAAATAACGCTCAAAAAATGTGAATTTTTCAAGATTGAATTCACAAGTGTACAAGTTAGTATCAGAACTTTTGATTAATTGAATAATGGATTTTATTTCGAACAAATTATCATCCTATATTTCTCTTAGATGCAATATTATGCAAACTTCTTGATTATTTACGGAAGATACAGCTTGAAGAAATATTTTTGTCACATTTATGAAAGTGATTACGGAGCGGATGATGGAAATAATTAACTGGCTCATATGTATGGATACATTAACGCATTTTTTAATTGAACTTTGCTCTTCGTAAAATTTAGAACATTATAGTGGTAGTCATCATTCTTACTAGTTCGTTATATACTTCTTACGAGTTCGTTATATAGTTACAGGACATTAAATAATTCGAAATTTAACAATGTTTTAAAACACAGACTTGAAAAATTTGTATTACATGTGACTTATCTCCTAAATCATATGTAATAGTCATACTTCATGAACTGAAATAGTCATATTTCATCTTTTAGCTGTAGAGTTTTAAAAATTTCCTGCATCACTGTTTCTTTTTTTTTAAATATCTTACAAAAATACAGAAATATCAGCTATTGCAAGAGGTTGTATCGGATATTCTCATCGGATATTTATTTCAATCTCGCTGTTATATCTCATGGTAGACTCATCTGCAGCATCTTTTAACATGCAACATTGTAGTGCATCTTTAAGATGCATCGTATGGAGTTTTTTAAGATGCATCTTATGAAATGAATGTACCAATACCGGTTCCTTGCATTGAAAAGGCAGTCCTTTTGGAGTATAATGACACAAAATTTGTGCTATAGCACTAGTAAAACATTTAAACTTTTTTTTTTCCAACAGGAAATAATTGTCATTCTAATAGAACAATGTGTACTGAATTTAAATATGTAATTTGTTTCCCTATCATCCGATTCAGTTATAGATTTCCCTCGCTATTTGGCATCTGGAATATTCTGATGTCTCTTGTCGTTAGTTATGGCTCCAAAATTGTCAGGGAAGCAATAAAAAATCCAAAATGGGAGGCTGAGACATGCAATTTCGAAAAATTAACCCAATATCTTTTTATAACTGTAACAGTTGGATCATTTTTAGTTTTATTACAGTTCACTGCTTTATGATTTCTTAAAACATTTCGGATAGCACTCTTTAAGGCAATGATGAACCATTAATTTTTTTACTGTATTTATAAGCCAACCGATACAAAAATTTATACATTCATATAATGACTGACATTTGTACATGTCTGCCTCAGTATGTAACTATGATGACTTATACAATACAAGACAAATTCTCCGTAGAGTTCATTTGAGAATAAAACATTTCTTTAATCAGAAAAAAAATTCCATTTTGAAGTGCACGTCAACCGATTTAATGAAATTACCGCCAAGTTTTTCAATTAATCATACTCTATACTTTGATTATAACTGTCTAATACTTAACTTTAATGAACTAATAATTGACAAATATGATGAACTAAAGTCTTAGGTAAAGGCCTATCAAAGTGTAAGAGTAAAACAAAAAAGCATCAAAATCAATGAACTAAACATTCCTTAAATTTCTTTCAAATTTAATTTATAAATGCATAAAATTACATTTTTCATTCTTGTTTATTTTTAAAATCATATTTTTGCAAAACTAAAGATAACTTATTACTTCGGTATTTCAAATGTCCTTTTTATTTTTCCTAAAAATAATGGTAAAAAATAACAGATACATTAATAAATTGACGCAAATATTGTCAATGTTACTTTAATTAGTTTCAGAAATATAAAAGACTGAGTTTATTTAAGAGTAGCCTAATTATATTTGTATTGGATAGCTTTTTTTCCATGACTCAAGCAAAAATAATTCACATTAATGATTAAAGAAAATCATTATAAAATACTAACTTATCTAAAACTGTAACAACCAGATGACTCTTCAGAAATTAAATGGCTGTATTAAAATATTTTAATCAAGCGAATTGCATAATTCTATTAAAATTTTCTGTAAATAAATCATTAACAAAACATAAACGTAATTTCTTGATTTTCAATATGATCCACTTTTTAAATCACATAGACGTTTCTTTTATATAAATCTAAAACAGAATTTTTATTTATAATTATTTTACAACTAATTTTTGAAAATAATCATATGGTACCAAGCAGATTAAAAAAATAATAATAATTGAATCGTTACAGTGGCGGTTGTTAAAATATAAAATATAGTTACTGTTAGAAAAATTATTAAATTAAAAAAATCGAAAATTTCAAAAATTACTTGCATAACAATTTCTGTAAACTAATGAACCATACAACAAATCATTGTAATGAATATATTTTAAGTATGTTGTTATGAGTGGATCATTATAGTAAATAATCTTCAAAGTAATCACTATTTTATAAGCATTGATATGGAAAATGCATTTAGGCAGAGCATTTAACTGCGATTTAAAACATAATGGCTCATGTAATTTTTAAATGGCCCATTCATTTGAATTTGTAATCTTTAATAAATGATGCAAATTATCTCAAAACACTTTTGCTAAATATATAGAATATTTGGTTTTAAACTTTTATAAGCGTGCAAGTGTGTTGATTTTTTTAAGCTTAATTTTATTTTGGGAATCTTTATACATAACTAGTGAGAAACAGTTTCAAATTTCATGATGAAAAAATATTGTTGCATAAGACACATACAAAACGGTTTGTATTTCACTGTTAAGACATTGATATTTTTTAATTATAAACAATATAGTTAAGGATTATAAAAACCAATAAAAAAGAGAATTATTAAAAAATTATCCAAATTTCAATAATCGGAAACTAGACAATGTTTAGCAACAGACAAAAAAGACATGGTATATTAAAATTTAGATTTTCAGTTAACATTCATTGATAATATTGAATAAATATTTTCTAGAGTAGTGAAAATTAGTTAAGAATTGCGAATTACTTTTAAAGTACGTTCAAGTGTTACGATGCTACTTATCGTACAAGCAGCAGAAGGAAACTGAAGGGAAATTCACTTGTCACTTTACAAATTAAACTTAACCTCCACGGGTGATGATTTATCTCCTAATGAGTTTGTTTGAAACCCACTGCATGGTTGTATTAAAGACGAGGAAGACCTCTCTTGCAAGCGGATAATGAAGTGATTTATGATATTGGTTTATTTTAACATCTCTAGATAAAACAGGTGTTGATTTGTTAATTAATACCTTTGTTGTTTCGACAATATTCGGTGCAAGTTAACTTTATTTCATATTGTATTCAAACTCTTTATAAACTTTAAACGCGGAGTTTCGAATTTCCCGGTGGTTATAAAATAAGTATCCCTATTTAGAGCTGTCTGTAACTTGAAGGAATAGTCCGAATGAAACCAAAATCAGAATATTTACTAATCGAGAAGGGGGAAGAATAACGGAATAATAAAAAAATATTCTATTTCTTATACTTCCAACTTCTCAGCAAATGACCTTATGGTCAATGTTGAAAATACTTGTAATTGTATTCCTTAATAGAGCAAGAGCCAGCGACCGCCAGACCTTCGTCATAGTATAAAAGCTGAAACTTTCTCTGCGCATACCCCCCAACAGAGGTAGGAACAATCGGCCACTCTAAAGTTTGGATGATCGTGGCTTTGTCATGTATCAGGTGGCAAAGGTGTATAAAATTACCGAAAATTTCGTCATTTCATAAAGCTTAATTTTTTTATATGTTCTTCTTCGCAGTACTAGAAATCACTTTATCCCTTGCCAGACACTTTTCCATCGTGGCAAATCCCCGCCAGACAATCTCAAAGTCTTGAAAAATGTAATTCTATTACGAGCCCGCTGCAAGAATGTTCGCGCGTAAGAAAGTTCAGAAGTAGCAGTATAAAATGTGCTTGGCACTTTGTGACAGCTTGACGTACTTCATCGCGGAAGTTTACGAACACAACAGTTTTCCATGACTTTGAGGTTGTCTGGTGGGGGTTTGCCACGATGGAAAAGTATCTGGCAAGGGATAAAGTGATTTCTAGTACTGTGAAGAAGAACATATAAAAAAATGAAGCTTTATGATATGACGAAAATTTTCTGCAATTTTATACACCTTTGCCACCTGTTACCTGCCAAAGCCATGATCATCCAAACTTTAGAGTGGCCTATTGTTCCTACCTCTGTTGGGAGGTACGCGCAGAGAAAGTTTCAGCTTTTATACTATGACGAAGGTCTGGCGGTCGCTGGCTCTTAGACTATAAACACACATGGCACTGAATTTAAAGTGCGTTTTAATAAGTGTACTTAAAAAATCAATAATTTGAATTCAATCTTTAAAAATCGAAGATCTCATTAATTTCCATAAATATTCTTTGAAGCATTGAACTACTCCATGAAATTTGGAGTAGTTTTAATGCTATTCCTGCCTTTTTTTGGTAAAGAAAGGTAATATAAATTTATCGGTGTATATTATCATTTAAAAATATTTCAAAAATTATACAATTATTTGAGTTATTGTAAATAATAAATTCTAAAGACAGAGTTGCCGACAGACACATACATCGGGTGAAAAACGACAACGCGTATATGTACCTGTCAATCTCATTTATGATACACTTTAACCATCCAATGAACATTTTTAAACATTAGACAGTTAGTGGTTTATCTGGAATCAGTTCAGAAATTTAATTGCCTATCCTTGCTGTGTAGAAATATCTCTAGGTAATTTTTTTTCTGTTTATTAAATATATTTTGTAAAGTATTATGCTTTGTTTAGGTACTTATCGATACAACAGTCTTCAATTATATTTAATGCTCATAGGGATATTTCATGAATTTTAATCACAGAAACTTTATCACGAATTTTTTCACTAATAAATAAAATTTCACGAGTAAATAAAATTTATAGTTACAACGTTGAAAACGTTGTCTATTGTGAAATATCTGTGATTTTAAAATACAAGACTGTATTAGACAAAGCCCAGTTCCATCAAACAACAATCTTCGAGACACGGCCTTACTAGTCTTTATTTGAAAATTTTACAATTAAATACTCCATCATTAATTTTTAATTGATTTTGCTTCTATCAAAAGATCCAACAAGATGTCAAACAATCAATCCAATTTAAACTACAAACACTATGCCACGCCTACGTGATTTTAATATATTCCGGAATGATGTCCTTAATTTTATCGATCATTCTGCAACAATTTACCTGGAGTGCACTGTAACATTTTGTAGCGTGTCTCAACATTGTGGCAAAAAGTATTACTGAGAAACGCTAATTAATAATAACGTAACAAATTGTGATTACTTGGAAGAAAATATTCAAATTTACAAAGAGTGATTATGACTTTGATCGATTGAGCTTGCAAGTCAAGAATTAAAATACAATCTGTTGCAAATTAGCATTTCTTCAATATCACGTTGCTGAACCTCTTAAAATTTCTGGATAGATTTTTTAAGGAGTGGAATACCTGCTCCATTGTTGTATTTACAAGAAAATAGATGACCAGTCGCATGATTAATTTATCATTTAATCTACTTAGCTTATACATAGTGCACAGATTTTCATTTTCAACGCCATCATAAGTTATACTACAGGGTGTCCGAAAATTCCTTGCTACAAAAATTCACAGAAAAGCAACAAATTGTTGCATGAATATGCGGTTCACGCAGTAATGCTTCACGGGATCACTAATTTATTTTTCCATCTTAAAACAAATTACTTCCAAAATGTATACTCAGATGGCGCTGCATCTCCAGTTTTAAGCAATGGGAGCGAATAAGGATTTTTCGTGAGTTTCGAACGGCAATGATGGTGCGGGAATATTCATTCTGCCTAAGGTGACTGCAACTGAGAAAGCGCATTGCGTAGGTTGGTATTTCGAATCAAAATCCATAACTGGATTTCAGAGAAAGTTTCGTAGCATGCTTAAGAAAAACCGTCCGGTGGAAACAGCAATTTGGCCTGGCATGAAAAGGTTTTGCAGACTGGAAGCGCGTTAGGCAGGGAAAGAAGTGGTCGGCCATGAAGATCGGATGAAACTGTACAAGACATTCGGGAAGCTTACTGTGACGGTACAGCGCCAACTATGAACACGATTTGGAGGTAGTTTTTTTATGATGTTAATAAAAAAAGAAAATTCGTGAACTGTGAAGTATTATTGTGCAAACCGCATATTACAACGATAATTTGTTGCTTTTTTTATGAATTTTTTAAACATGTCAAGGACTTTTCGAACACCCTGTACTATTACTCCTTCAAAGTAAAAAGACAACTATCTGGGACTTTTTTTAAGGCAGTCAGTAACGTGACATCATAACATAAAAATTGGGTGAAATTGGCGAAATCCGTCACAAAATTTACGTCATGTCATTTATTCTAAATAGCTCCTCAAGACTACAGAGCTTGCCACCCCCCTTTTTTTAACGATTAAAGTTAACAAACTACTATCTTCGGCAAAACCATAGAGTATTTAAATATTTAAGTGGAACGTTTAAGATTCCGAAAGAACTGTTTTTATAGCTAGGCATTTATATGATCGTTATGTTTTTTGTTTATAAAATGGCAACCGTCAGCTTAGCCTACATAAAATATTTATGTACAGTGCGTTCATGATATATTCCGAATAAAGCTTACTTAAATGTGAAGTGTTTGATAACTATGCCAATGTGGCGATCATCATCACCATGTGTGATTTTAATATAGACGCATAGTGTAACGAAAATGCATTCGATTTCCCTAAACATCATTTTAATTTACACGTGATCCCCTCCAACTATTCAAATACGCTAAAATCTGTGTATTAGAGTACATTGGAAATTAAACTTACACGACACATTACCCCTGATTTAGAGACACTCTCTATATATTCTTCTGATTTTCAACCTGTTTTACATAGGTTCATCTCTCATTCATTCTTACGTCTGTAGTATTATTTATATATTTATGTATTTATTTATTTTTAACTCATAAGCTACAATAAGAATATTACTTTAACAAATACAGTGGCACTTTCAAAATAAGGAACTATCTGACATTTTTTTTCAACGTCAGGATTAAATGATTTCTAACAGTTTAATTTTCATACATTGAGTACCCTGGACATCTCACGTGTAGTATAGCATTACCTATTTTCAATTAACCTTTAAATTTCATTATAATCACTTCAACCGGCATTCAGATCATGGAATAACTTCCAACAAGAAATTTAAATTATGAAACTTCATGAATAAAGTAATAATAATAATAAAAATTTATACGCGAAATATTTTGCCGTTATTAATCTTTAACATTGAAATGCAACTATAAAAAGTGTTACACGAATAACTGAAACAAATAATTAGTCCACTTTTCAATTAAAAGGCTGATTTTTCTACTATTTAAATTAAATAAAATTTAAAAATACGTTTCGATTTGTTTGAGCTCTAGAGAGGTTCATCTTACGTTGAGAAATTATTCAAATGTATTTTTGTTTATAAAATTTTATGTTTATCAAAAAACTCGAAGGCAAACCTTAGAAACTTATCTTCGTATATGCGTTTTATCGGGGAGTCCTCTTACAGTTTGTTTGAAAACCGACGAAAAAATAAGATGAAGTAAAATGAAACTCTTTCAAATGTGTTCTTTTAATAATTTGTATTTTTTAAAGACTGGTCTTTGTCCCAAAAATGCACTTGAAAAATGTATGCTTCTACAGCTTCCTAAAAATTTACCTCATTAAAACCCAGATGGTGATAAGTACAGGTACATGAAATGAGAGAAAAGCTAAACATTCTTTTCAAGTCAAATATTTTTCTCCTACTTTAAAACTTGGCAAGAGATAAGTGGGCAGCTTTTTAACTGCGGAAGAAAAAGAACATTAAGATAATATTAAGTTAGTTCACGAAACATCCCAGAAAATATTCTGGTTTTTTTATGTAAAATTCAAATTGAAGTGAAAACATTATTGTTTGAGATATTACTGAAGAGATTTTTAAAACAATTTGAATTTTTTTGACGAATATATATTTTAATACGATGTTAATAAATCTCGAAAATTTCTTTTATTGTTTCGTAATCTAAATTATTTAATTTCGTTGTTGAATTACATAAAAAAGTTTTACTTCCTTATTGAATAAAGTATTTAATTTTACCTTATTTACTTGTGTATTTATTCAGAGAATGAAAGCAATCTGATGTTATTTTCACTACACAATAATTTCACACGCATGTATCATGAATATCAGATTAGCGCCTCAAATACTTTGTGCAAATAATTTTAGGAGAAAATATTTAATTGTATTATTTTTTACCGAAAAAGATAAATTTAACATTTATTAATGAAGAGTGGTCCAGGCTGCTGAAAACGAAATTTCTAACCGTCACTTATCGATTTTATTTCTACACTTACTCATAAAAAATAATAATAAAATCAATTTTTTTCTATTCTTTAAACATATTTGAGAAAGTAATCCGTCTTGTAGACTAATGGACGATAGTTGCGGAAAAAAGGGTAAAAATGCTTTCCTTAAATGACTGCATAGCCATTAGAATCATTAGTTCTAAGTGCGTTAAAGTCTCCGATTACGCTGAAAGGAAGATAATTTGCATTCTGGAACTAAAACGAAATGTGTGCTAAGTCCTTCTAAAGACTTATCAATGAGGATGTTGAATCTTTAGCACTCAGACTTAGATTTTATCCCGTTGTAAACTGCTCTAAACTTTATCAAGTTGCCCGAAAGTCATCGAAACAATAATTATTTTATCGGTATTAATATTTTATTTCAAGCTTTGGTAAATGTTCATATTCAATTGTTTGTGTATGCTAAAGCAGATTTTTAGAGCACAATACAGGCTATTATAGTGGTAGGGTGTGTTAAATCAGAATTTCTCTTATTTATAGTTAACGTTTCTTATTATATTTTGTTATTTTTTATCATACTATGCATAATTTGCCTATTAAAAGTGTCCCATTTGCATAAAAGAAAGGCTATAATGATGATAACTTGATTAATCATGATAATCAGTTTGTGAAGTGCAAATAAATACATCGAATACCCAAACATACATTGTTTCATTTACGTTTTCATAATTATCATTGTACTTCCAAAACAAAAAAATATATTTACAAATTCCATCAGTTTAAATGAACTCTTAATCAAATTTGATTTTCTGTCTGTCAAAGTATATATTAAATTCTTTAAACACACGAATATTTCCGAAATTCCAATATTAAATGTTAATATAACATTTAAATATAAAATTAACTTTGCACAAGCTAAACTAACTTAAATTATTCTAACAACATTTTATAGAGGGTATTTCCACCGAGCATAACATTCACATTATTTGAAAGATTACGAAAAATATTTCCTATACGCAGAGGCGAAGATTATTGTTCATTTTAGTGGATCTTTTTATAAACAGTAAGCAGTATTACACGTGAAAAAAAAAATGCAAAATATTTTATTTCAGTAATCAGTTTGGAGTCATTACTTTCTGTTTGTATGAGCGCTGTTTCTCAAAAGTCATAGCAGACATATCTATTGATTAAATAATTCCCTAGACGGAACTAACATGTTGATTCATGTCTAGGCGTCTATTTTTGGTAAAACAAAAAAGGAAGTCTCTCTTCAAAAGTATTTTATGGAGTGCATTCCATTATTTGTCCTTCAGACGTCGCCGCGTCATGGACTGGGAGGAGGCGGAGGAATCAAAACTGAATCAAAAGTATTGTGGAGTTCTTTATCTTTCCTCTGTGTCAATAAAATCACTGGCTATTTGAAAATATCTTACTTCGAATCAAAAACTACGATTTATGAAAAAGCATTAGGTCTGATTAGAGAGATATTTTCAAATAAAAAGTTGTGTTTTCATGTTACAACCCTTTATTGGCTTCCTTGATTTTCTTCCATAGTTTAAGAAATGTGGGAAATTATTCTTATGAGAGCAAAGAATTCAACAAAAAGTTTTAGGACATCGAAATTAAAATTAGAAGAAACATGGACTGTGACAGAATTTAAAAATAAATAAATTATATTTTGACTTAAGACCAGACATCAAAGTATTGGAACCATACCTTTTACCCCAAAGTTAGTAATCGAATATTAAATTTTAAATTGTGACGCATTTTTTAAAAGAAAATCCTATTGGCCTTAATACTACACATCGCTGACACATTTTGTATTTTATGTTGTTGTGTGTGATTATGGCAACGCTACACTAGGGCGATTTGCCAAGGGGCGGTGCCTTGTTAGGAGGACTTTCTAAAGGGTTCTAACGCGTATTCACGTTACATCTGGAGAAAACCTACCAAAACTCCAGACCGGTAGATGGACAGCCGCGCGATGGGACCCGAACCCGGGTCCTCCACACTTCGGCAATCTACCATTTTCAGTGGCGTAACCACTGTGCCATGGTGAGGCCCACTTTGTACTTTAATACAAATTGTATCAGTAATTAGAAGCATTGTATCAATTAGAAGCAATATGAACTTTTCTCGAAGATATTTCCACGTAACGTTTATATTAAAGGAAAATCGTATTAAACATTTAAAAAACTAAATATTTTGATGTTTAAAAGTGAAATTACACGCACAATATTGCTGTGAATGCGTAACATTTGATGATATTCTAGCTCTAAAAATTCAACCTCATCAATGTCTTTTTACAGCTCATGTGTGGTAGTTCCTCGTCGCTTACTTCGTTTAAAGGGATAGCTCATAAATTTTACAACTCTTTTTTGAATTTCAAGCTATTTAATAAGGACGTAGGCAGATGCAGAAACGCGCATAATTTTGAAAAACAAAATCACCTGGGTTATATAACACTTATTAATAAAACCAGAAAGGTACATTATTAATTTTTTTTTCTCTCAAGAAGTGCATTACCATATTTTCATGGCTAAGCCATTTTTAAATTACTTTAATATCACCACAAGTAGAACACACATTACTCATTAAATATTCCCCTGCAAAAGTTTGTATAACTTAAGCCTGCAGTTTCAGGGTTTTAATTTAACAAGCTAAAAGTTTAAAATATTTTTCCCTCAATATTTAGGAGTAAAAAAAAAAAGTGTGGACTAATGGAATTCTGTGGAATAAAATGGGATTCTTTGCATACATGACTGAACAACCATTAAAGCCATTAGTCCTTCGTACATAAAAGTCTAGGATTATGTTGAAAAGGAGATCATTTGCATTTAGAATAGTAAAATTAGACTGTATCAGAGAGTCACCTTTCACAGACTTAGTTGCTGATTCTAAATTACCACATCTCCTAGCGCATACATTGTAGAAGATTCCTTCATTTTCTTGTTGAGCATATTTTGTTAGTTTTATATCGATAAGTATATTTCATATGAGTTTATTATTATTATTATTATAATTATTATTATTAATCAAAACCAATGCCCTTTAACATGTTGCTCAGGGTATTTATAATCAATAGTATTTAGAATGAAAGTCCTCCTATGTATTCTGAGAAAGTGTAGATAAAAGAATCGTGTTTAATTATAACGTCTCATGCTTTTGTGTTTGAGTAAGCAATCAAACACTTTGAAGAACTTTATAAATTGTAGATATCATTTTTTTTAAATATTTTGTAATTGCGATGTGCATTCATACGTTAAAAATTATATTAAAAATAAAATTTTATAGATTATGTAGTTATGTATATTAAACTGTAAGATAATATAGGTAATAGCATACTAAATTAGCTTCCTGATTCTTTGTTGATTCCAATCCTATTTTTTTTTAGTGATGCGTATATGTAACGATAAAAGTAATTGAAGGTTCAAAATGAGGTTTCATGATTTATTAAACAGCTGTATCAGTTTGGTTACAAAATACAAGGTATGAGAGTAGATAGGAAGGAAGTGGAGACGGATACAATTGCGTAGGTTTGCTAGAGTGGCAAACCTAGTTAAGCTAATGAAATCTTGTGGGTCACGCAGAAATTGTTCCACCTCCATATCGTCTCTTATTCAATCAAATACAGTTTATATAATCACGTTTGCACCGAAGATGAGGACGGCAAAACGCCAGTGGGTCTCAAGACTCGAAAAATAAATAACATAATTTCAAGGAGAATGGTGCTGAAATTTGTGTGGACTAGAAAGCAAATGATACATTAAGAACACCCAGTTTTTAGTCCCGCAGTGGGACCTAAACTCCGTCCCCATAAGAACACGGCAAGTGAAGCAGCATCCAGATTGGGTTGTGCTTGGAAGGGTCAATTCACTTTCTGCTCGACTGTTGTGTTACCGTGTATGCTAATGGGAACTGGTGTACGTAAAATCCGTCCTGGCTGCAATATCCCCCAAGTTGTTAAATTATACCTTTGTGGATGCCTATTTCTGGGGGAGTTGGCTCGCCCTCAGCAATTGGTTCAAAATTAGGGACCAACGCAGAAGTCCAACCCCTTCGGGGGGGCACAGCACCGATCATCGGGGGATAGTACAGACGTCTATCCTTGGAAACGACAACAACAAAAACAACTCTGTTTTTAAGCGATTGAAATCAAAACTACTCTAACGAAACACACCTCCTATTGTTTCTTTATACATTATATATATATATATATATATTTTCTTTCAAATTATTTTATGATAAAAATCATAGTTATTCAATCTATTATATAAAAACATATTCGTATGATATCTAAAAGGTTCTGTTAAAAGTAAAAATGTCTCCATATTCTTCAGTGCTTCATGTTAGTTGAAATAATTTTTCTTTTTTCACTGAATATCGCGAATCGTATGAAGTCATCATTGACCTCATACTCATACAAGCAATTATTTTTAAACGCAGGCAAATAAAAGAATATTCTGTAAACGGTTCATTCGTATACGAAGTTAAGTAACATAGAATATGTGTTAAATACTTGATTATAGTAAAATTGGGATTATTTTACAATGACCTCGCGATACTTCAAAAGATTTTATGACTAAGAACAGTTGACATATTGCTATGATGATTTTCCTATTAAAGGACCAACTACATTGTTATGTGCTATAATGTTACATAATTTTTATGAATTTGAATGTACAAATACATTTTAAGCCAACGTTGAAAATGTGCAGCCGTTGTCAGCGATCCATTTAACTACCAAGAACTAGGCGGTCAATCGACTCAACCATCTGGCGCCACAGAACTAACGAAGTTTTCTGGTACAGCTGTCTACACTGCCACATAAACAGCTGTGTCAGAAACCTTCTTTAGCTCTGTTGCGCCCGACGGGTGATTCGACTAGCCGCCATGTTGCTGGTAATTAAAGATCGATATCAATGGCTGCACTTTTTCAACGTTGGGCAGTCTATCCAGTTGGTCTTCTATGCTGATGTGAAAATGCTTGATCGTCGAAGGGTTAACTATATGCGAGCAGTCATATTAATCTATCACTTTTCGCAGGTATTTTGAAAACAATCTTATCTGCAATTAAAATTAACTGAGCCAGCACAATTTCTTACAATAAAATAGCGTATGAAATTCGGGCATTGTAATGTGCAAATTTATTTCACGCCAGATTGTCTTTGTATGTTTCATTTATTCTGCATTCGTATAAATTATTCAATTCCAGAAGAACTGAAAGACGTTCCGCTTCTCGGCACTTTCTCACAATTTATGTAGCAGAGAATGCCGAAAAAAAAAATCTCTGCATAAATGACTCTGCAGTTATTGAAGACATTATTCTTAAATATATGCAAAAGAGCGATTATGTTAAAAGCAGGATCATTTGCATGTGAATGGAAGTAAAATGAAAATTGGTGTTAAGTCTCTTTTAAAGATTTATCATTGAATGCTAAGTCCCTTCCTTTCTTGGAAAGTCTTCCAATTCCTCGTGAATGTCTAATCCGTCTCTTCTCGTAGGTGGCTCTTCAAATTCCCTTAAGCAACTCTCGGTTGCTTTGAGATGGAAATTTTATCTACGAGTTAGGTAAAGCAATTTAGAGTTTGGATATAAATTATTAAAATAACTTTGCATTAGATGAAGCAATATTTTGTGACGATCGAGAGGCTATCTTTTGTGATTCTGCGATATTGAAAATTTTAACAGCTGATAATTTTGGAGAATATTTTATATAGATCTCCTATTTGTCTTTGGCTATTTTACATATACATACATATTTTTTATCAGCTTCACATTGTGAATCATCTTAATTGCATAGTGTATAGTTTAATAAATTTCATTTAAAAGTTACGTAGCAATTTTTTTTAAACACCATCTTTTATCAGTTAAAAAATAGTTATCTATTTATAAGTACTCTATTCCTTTCACAGCTTGTATTCCGTGCCTCAAGGAGACATTTTTGACAATCGAATAAAACTGTTAGTATGAAAATAGGAAACTCTCTAATACTTATTTTGTAGTTTGAGAAAGGAATCTTGTCCTGGAAGATTCCTTTGGAATATCCTCTTGGAATGTTGTTTTGGCAGAATGAAGTAAAAAAATTAGTCAACTGTCAAAAGTGTTGTTAAGAATACACTTTTTTGTTTAACATTTTTTTAGCAGTTGAGGGAAGAGCTAGAGGATATCAAATGCTAAGGATTTATTGTTCCATGTAATAACATTAGATCACAAGACTAAAATTAGATGGCAAATGGGAGCGCAATACTATTATGAATAAAGTTATAACTTAAATTATCGGTATTTTTTAAGTAAATATTGTAAGTATATATGGAGTTTATAAACTATGATAGTACGTTTTCTGGACATGATTCATTTTTATTTCTTTTTCATAATTTGGTTTTAAACATTTGCCTTAATTATTCTCTCTTTAAAGAAAATCATTTACTTTTACTACAAATTTTACTTTATTTTCCCTTTATCATTTAAACCGAAAAAATATGTTTCAACATTTCTCCGTGAATCTGGGTATCTGAAACGCAAAAAAACAAAACCATATATGATATTCATTATTTTCAATATTTCAATATTTACTGGATTAGTTGTTAAAAGTTCACTTGAAATAGAGAGGTTTAGCAAATAATCTGCTTATGCTAAAATGATTTCATTTATATACTTGGGAATATTTACATCCTTTGCTTTTGATAAATTAATACAAAATATTTCTCAGTCAAGTCATAATACAGATGGAAAATGATTTCAATTATGTTTTGTTTCAGTTTATTGAGCTTTTCCAATTTGAAATAATTTGCTTTCACAAACTACATTAGAGTCATTCGAAAAGTACATCGGAAATACTTGAGAGGACACGCGAAAGTTTTAATACTCCTTTATCTCCAAAGTGAAATATCGCTTGAAACGATTTTCATAGTTCGTGTGTTTGGAATGAAAGCAATCCAATGAATCAGTACATTAAACATCTCTAATTGTTGTATGATTGATACTTTACCCTTAGGAAATATCCTCCGTTAAAATAAAACTTTATTTGCAGAAGTGAAATTTTATTAAATGCGCTAAATACTAAGCAGTTATGTAATTATTGAGGAGAACAAAATTTACCATGTTCAATATTTCAATAATTATTAGAACGCGGCAAAATGGAAAAGTTAATTATACGATATTTACATTGTTTCAAAGTCTAATATCATTTAAGAAGTCAGAAATGAGATATTTTTCGGAAAGAATGTATCATATTCTTCACTTTGTTCATTAGTATTCATAGCTTACATGAAAATTTAGATGCATAACCTTAAATTATTTGGAAATAATTGAGAAAATAACTTCCAGTTATTATTGTTTGTTTGTGCTATTATGGCAACGCTATGCTAGGGCGATCTGCCAAGGATGGGGGGGGGGTACCTTGGTAGGACGACTTTCTAAGGGGCTCTAACGCGTATTCACTACCAGTTATTATTATATTATGTCTAAATGAATTAAACTTTATCGTACATAGCACTAAAGCAGTTGATATTGTTTTGCTGACAATATCAAGAATAACAGACTTTAACATAGTATTTTTGCCATCCACGACAGTTGTAAATGAAAAGTGTAGATTATTCAAAAGATCACGTTTAACATACGTTAAAGTGACTATGGTGATTATGCAAGTAGCTGGAATTTAATATCCGAACTCTCTATCCGATTAGAAACTACAAATATTTTTTTCTTTTTTGTGAAAAGAATATTTTATATCAGAATCAGTATAATTAACGTAAGTTACCGAATTATTGACGACTTGAATTACGCAAAAGGAAAGGTGAAACCTTCCATAATGATTCGCGTACCTTTAACTTTATCTACATAGCACTTAAGCAGTTGATATTGTTTTGCTGACAATATCAACAATAACAGACCTTAACATAGTATTTTTGCCATCCATGAGTTCTAAATAAAAAGTGTATATTAGTCAAAAGATCACATTTAACATACGTTAAAGTGACTATGGTGATTATGCAAATAGCTGGAATTTAATATCCGATACTCTCTATCCGCTTAGAAAATCCAAATATATTTTTCCTTTTTCTTGAAAATAATATTTTATTTCAGAATCAGTATAATTAATGTAAGTTCCTAAATTCTTGACGACTTGAATTGCGCAAAAGGAAAGGTGAAACCTTACATAATGATTCGCGTACCTTTAACTTCTAAACTATACTGGAACTCAGCCGCAAAACAATGCAAACTCAAACAAGCTCGAGAGAGTGGCTTCTTTTTACCACAAATGCAAAAATTTATTTAGTGAGTAATCAACTCTCTGCACACAAAAGACGCAAATGATTCTTTATCAACAAATTCTCCCCGAATGAGAATCCCGGAAACTCGCCTTTATTCAAATTGATGAAACTACATTGTTCATTCACTGAAGACACCGAATTTGGTTCATTTTATTGTAAATCCCAACGCAACAAATTTCATTGCATTTCGTCCTTAGCAGAAGCAATATATTCAATAAAATCACTGCTCCAGTACAAACAAATATTTCCATTTTTTTTCCCTTTCGTCTGAAACCGAACAATGTTTTATTTAACTTACAACTTTAGCGAATACTTAAGGGCTTTGAGAACGTTTCAGTTGATTTAAGTTCTTAGAAGAGAATTTGTTGTTGTTATTGTTGTTGATATTGTTTCTTGCATAGATGTTAAGTAAAAGAAACAGAAAGGAATTTAATTTCAACCCTTATTTGTTTTATGAAATTCAAAAATATATATAATGTTTATTGGAGTAAATATTTCCTAAATATTTATATGCTGTAGACAATAATACGATTAAGAAGTTATTAAGTAAAACTAATCGTGAATTTATAAAAAAATAATAATATGAGCTACACTAACTATCTAGTATTTTTGTTGAGTAAACATGTTACGTTGCAATTACTTAAGATAACTTTAATCTTAATTACTTAAAATGATTCACAATATCTTAATATCTGTCGGCCGATATCATTGAAGAGTGCATGTTTTAAGTAAAGTAACTAAAAGACTTATTTTCAAATCTCCTAAATTTTGTATTCGAAATGGTAAAAACTCTGAGTACTAAACTAGGTTTAGAGAACACTAAAATACCTCTGAATAGACTGTTCATCTATAACATAAAATAAAGGATGGTAATAATTATCGAAGGATTAAATCATTCATGGATCAATGAATTATCCGTATGGAATTAGGTAATGCAATCCCAAGACACAGACAAATGAAAGGGCATATCAAAGGATTGGGCCTGAATCCATTACGCTTTAAATCTGGAGCTTGTTTTTGAAGATTTCTTTTTAAGTGCTGTGTATAAATTCTTCATTGCTGAGTATTGAGGGACAGGGCCTGATTTCTGAAAAGGCTCGGGAAGCTTGAGCTTCCCCTCAGAATTTGAAGGGGGCCCGAAAATGACTGAAGAACTGCGATAGAAATTCAAAATTTTGTTTCTAAATGATCTTTTAAGTTATTGTAAACATTTTTAATGAAGAGAGGTTGTGCTTTTCAGAAGTTTTGATACTTCATGTCGCAACATTTCTAAAGTAGTTGCTTGCGATGTCTTTGCCTGGGACATCTGGTGCAGCTGAGATTTTTCTATTATGGGGGAATATTTGGCTGGCAGAGAGGGGTAGACTTTTAATACGTAATGTTACACATCTTCTAAATGTCAAAATTAATTTTCAACTTCGGTGTTGTGATTTTTATGTTGCCATCAAAACAAACAAAGAATTCCCAAAAAAAGCCATGTCTAATGAAAAATAGAACTAAATTAATAAAGTTTAATTTTCCAGTAAGGTAATGTTTTTAGTTATTTGTTAATGTTTAAAGTAATTTCAAAAATACTGTAAAACTTCGTTAAAATGAACTAAATTATTATGAAGATTAATGAATAAAATATTTTATAGAAGGAAAATTTCAAATTAATGAATAAAATTGTTTTTATCAAAGGAAATCATTAGAATTAATTAAATCAATGAAATTTCTTTTTACGAATAAAATATTTTTATGAAAGAAAATCATTAAAACTTTACTTTTCCCAAACAAAAAGGGGATTGGGGGGGGTTGAAATGATACTGAGCGTCCCCTCACTTCAGAGGTTAATTGGGCCCTGTTGAGGGACTGTTTACGAAATTCCTCGTATGTTTCCACTGAATTTTTGAATGTGGAAGTGTTTTATTTTGTGTGAGAAATGCAGCATTTGCGAAAGCTTCTGATCTAATCGGACTGTTAAAAGCACATTACTGTCTGATTGTGCTTGTGAATATGTACAGCTGATTGTTCGACGAAGTTCTAGAAGCAATAAAGTTTGTTTTCCATGCTGAAGAGTAGACTCTTTACTAGAACTTTCTACACCTACTGGACTTTAGAACAACGAACCCAGGAAACGAGCATAATTTTCGGCTACAATATAAATATATTTTACCAAAATTTATCACAAATTATCATCGTATATAGTGCTAGAAAATAAGAGGTTGAGATCAACAAAAATGCAAAGTTCAATTTTTATCCAGACTTCTGAAGCACCCTAATATATATATTTAAATAGTGCTTTTAAAATGGCCCTTCAATAAATTTAAAATAGTATAGAGTAGACTAGGCAAGTTGGAGTGTTTAGGCTGATTAATTTTTCGCATAGTTGGGAAAAAATAATCAGCCTAAACACTCCAACTTTGTTTAATTTGCTTGAAAGTTTGATAAAATCACTTTCTAAAATAGCATATAGCATTTTATGAATGAATGTAGTTCTAGTTTTACCTGCACAATTCTTAAAAATGAAGTAAACAACTTTTTCTAACTTATTATCCTATCTCTAAAAGATCACTGTTATAATATATTCTCATATGCATACTATTCATACATTATACATATATGGTCGAACACTATCTCATTAAGGAGCTTTCCCATTGTCTCCGTAGACAAATTTCTAAAGGATGTTGCATGTGTTATATCACCAATCAATATCATCGATTTCTTCTCTCTAAATGGGAAGTTCCTAATAGGATAAGTAAATGTGAACAAACTACCAGAGGAAAGAAATAAACGTAAGGTTACATGCCTGCAAAACAGGGCTAAAGAAAATAAGAGTTTAGTTTTCTGTTGCCGAAAAACGTGCTCTTTGGTTATTCATTGGGATTAAGGAAGAAACCAAGCGCATAAAAAAGAACATGGGTATTTAGTGCTGTCAATAAACATGGGAAGTTATGCACTCTAGTGATCCATTTGACTAAGCGATTTCTTTTGTTTTCCGTTAATACTAATGAATGGTCAGTGTACAAAATAAGCATGGACCCGGTGCAAAACTAGAATTGGAAACAAGGGTCAAATTTATTTGTTTTTATCATGTAAGAGCTAAAATAGACCTTTTAGTGACACACATTTAAAGTGAATATTCCTATTTTGGAGCCAAAACATACATATATATATATATATAATAATACGCTTTTCTAAGTAGTATTTTATATTTTACGCTAATAATTTAACTAAAAAGATTTCGTGATTTATACTTGAACCGCGTACTCAGACATATTTTATTAAATTGCGGCAGTTAGAGATGGTTTATTTATTATGTAACATATTAGAGTCACTGCCGGCAGTAGAAATATTGAATGCCCAGAGTTTAATTTTATTATTAAATTAAACTTTATATCACTATAATGCTGTCTTTTGCTGGAAAGTCTCAATCTCACTGTTAAGTGCATCAAGGATGCGCGTTCTTATAAGGTACATTGATTGCGTATACAATAATTTACAAATGAAAGTATTTAATTTTATATGCAGGACTTTCACCGAAACCAAGAGAGTACATTTCACTGATTTGAATTGGCTTTCTCATTACTATATTTTCTATTTTGGAAGATGAGTGAAAGGTAACTTCAAATGTTTGACACTAGCAACACTGCAGGCAATTTCATGTGATAACGCATAGCCATTTTGCTTTACGCAGACCATAGTCCAGTGTGTCTCAACCTGTGTGCCGCTAGAGATTGTCTAATGTTCCACTAGGGTTTTTGGAAAATTAATAAAACCGCGTGGTGTAGTATCAGCGATATGATATCTTCTATTTATCATGTGGTCCTGTTCACTTTCTCTGAGCTATACACTATGAAACGCAAAACTTTTATTACATAGAACGGAAAAACGTTCTGTCGATTTTTGAAAGAACTACTTGCAGCAGCACCCTTGCAGAAACGAGCTGAACCCTCTCACAGATTTTTTTTTTTTGGAAGTAAGTAATTTTTTATAGTTATGTATATTTATCAGTTTTTTGTATCATACAATTTTTGCAAATTTCAAATCCAGGAGTGAAGCAAATAATTCTAGATATTTTCAGTGTGCCGCTAACCAAAAAAGGTTGAAAAACACTGTCATCATCAGATGAAAAAGTAAGCTCTTTGCGCACATAAGCCAATACTATCTGCAAATTCTTAATATCGCGTTTCAACAGAATACGCAGTCTATATATAAACACCTGTATACGTGTATGTACGCACATATACGCAGCACTCCTGCAGTATAGTGACAGAGAAAATATTTCTTCTAGGTAACTACTCATCTTTTTAAAATAAATCTCTACAGAACCTTGAAGTCACCACAAAACTATCTGTAAGACCTTCGAATGTAATTGCGCACGGCGTACACGGGTGCGTTTATGTTATCTGACTATGACACAGACACAGTTTTTAAGATAGCATTTTCATCTGTTTGGCAGCTGTTTATTTCAATGCACACTCGTATTTTCCCCCTGCATATTCCTTCAGACAAAATTTTCATTGTAAGTAGAAAACATGTACTAAAAATTCAGCATGCTCTGGAAACCAGTTTACAGTAATAATATCAACAGGATATTAAAGAACTTCTGAAATAAACGTTTCGAGAAAATTGCGTTTACCCCAATTTCTTTTAAAGCTAATAAAATTAAATGTATGATTTAGGTAAGTTTGTTTAATATAATTTTTCTTTCGTTTTCTATTATTTATTTAAATTTGTTTCTTTATTTTTTCACACTTGTTACGTACATCAAAAGTGTATTGATAAAACTTGATGTTTAAGTTGTGCATTAATATATTTTCTGTGTACTTAGCAAAATATGCAGTCCATGATGAGAAACATATGTTTAAAAAAACATACATTTGTAAAAAATATATCTCAAAATACATAACACAAGTAACTATGATAGAAATATTTATAAAAGTTCATTAATGGTAGAAGTTGCTAGCACTGGCATATATTTTATTTAAAGTCTATTGAATAACTTTTGAAACAGGGACTTTTTCTCTGAAACATCAATAAAGTTTTACTTTTCAATGCGTAAGCATGTACATTTTGAATTGTACCAAAATCGATTGATAAGTCTTACAGTGGTGGCAAAATATATTTATGTTTTCTAAATTTGTATGCCTATAGAAAATGTTACTTTTTACAAAATGCAAACTCTTATATATCATTTGAAAGAGAATTGAACGATGATTTCAATATTATAAAACATAATTTAAGTGCTGGGAATATAAAAAGTGTTGTAATCTGAAAAAAACATACACAGTGATGAAGTGGATTCTAAATTCTAACATTCCTTACGAATCATTCTCTGTAGTTTGAAAACGAATTAAATTCTAGTAACAGCCAGCAGAAGCTGACATCATTTTTAAGGTTGGAACATGTCATTATTGTGCTTCTTCTGTAAAAAGTAAGGCTGTTTTTATGTAATCAAATTACAAGTAGAAAATTTCTTAAACTTTCTAATCTTTAGTCGGAATTTTCGTAAATATTTTTGATATTTAGTCAAGAAGCAATGACGTCAAATAAAGACATCAAAAACAGCAGAATGAATACATAGAAAGAGAAGTAAGATAACTGGGTTGATGGAAAGTGGCTTTTCGATGCTGAAATTGCAAGACAGGTGGGTGGTTCATCAGGAGTCTGAAAATTTTGTATCAAGAGACAGATTCTCTAAGAAGTGAAACAGGAAAATTCCAAAAAAGGTGCACCACGTCTGTGTATGTCGGGAGAATAAAAAGACTGTATCCGTAAGAATGTCCACCCCATCGGTCATCAGATGTGAATTGAATAACAGTGGTATTTCTGTCAGTTCAAGAACAGACATGAAAAACTTATCATATGTTGAACTAAGTGATCTAATTCGACGAAAAAACTTTATCTCAAATTACAGCAGCGCGAAAAAAGACTACGATGTGCAAAGGAACACAATAATAAAACTGGTGATCAGTGGTCACAGGTTATATGGAGAGATGAAATTAAGATATCGTTATATTACAGTTATGGCAGCAATGGTCAAAAATATGTAAGACATAGAATCGGAGAAGAGCTAAATGGCCACCTTCATGTAATCGATGGAACACAATGCAAGAAAATACACTGATACTGTTCTAGAATGAAAACTTCTACATTCCTAGTTGAAAAAAAAGTATGATATATATTTTTTCCTGCTAAATTTGAATATAGTTCGATAGCTTCTTAATTCTAAAATATCAGTGGATTGCACTAAGTTTTGCTTTTCGATAAATTAAGGTAAAGCGTGACAGACACACATCCAGGAAAACATTTCAAAGGGGGTCCAAACGGTAAAAAGGGCAAACATTTTAACAAAAAATACTATCATTTTAGTAACAAAAATCAGAATTTAGGAGGGTGAAGAATTCTTCCCACGACCGCTTGAAGCGTGACTATTTTAATTTTTGAAAACTATTAACCGCATGAACTGAAACTGAACGAATGTAAAAACCCAGCGCTTTGGTCGAATTTTTCTTCAAAGTGTAGATAACATTGCGATTGTTTCTAAATATATATATATATATATATATATACATATTTAAAAACTCACCAAAGTTTCAGTACTTGCCAGTAAATATTGTTCTGAATTTTGAGAAAGATACTTTGAATCGAATGAAACTTTTAATGTAATATTCTTATGTGAATTCTCAAGTAGTGAGATAAAATACCTTTAATATTTATTTCATTGTTAATTTTTTTATCGAGAAAAATATTACCATTAAAATTTGCAGAATATTAAGCTCATTACCAAATGTCATGAAACGTTTAAGAAATCATTCAGTGCGACAATTAAATTTTTATTAGGGTACCACACTTCTTGCTTTATTTCATACCAACCAAAAAAGCCTTCATTTCTTTCAATTCACAGAAAAAGAAAACAACACAAAAAAGGTCGATGGACATTGATTTCTCATTACACGTCAGAAACTTTAATAACAACTTAAGTAAATGCCCGAGAAAACAAAAGCAGAAATGGCACAAAACCAATAAACTGAGACTGCTAAACGCAAGTAATAAAAGCAGAAAATTCTGATGTCTGTTAGGGAGAAACGTGACCTTTTTCGGTGATGTTAAATTAGAGAAGAAATAAATTGTTTGAACTGGCAGCGCGAGATGAGGATCTGAAGATTTTTCGAATCGGCGAGGAAATGCTGATGTAATGAATATTATTTTCTTTTGTGTTAATGTTACCTCAGAAAATTATTATACTTCTTTCTTCTTATAAACTTTCTGAATAAAAGTTCAGAGTACACATAATTTGCCAAGTGTTTTCCTTTCCTTTATAACGTATTTTTTTAAGAATGCGTCTTTTACAGTTTGTAGTTTTAACGGTGTATTTAAAAAAATCATGTGATTTCAGTAAATAAATGTAGATGAACTAATTGGGTTAAGCCCCTTAAAATTTTTTAAATACCTCTTTACAAACTGCACTATAAACAGTAATAATTAATAAACCGGTATTCGGTATGAAACTTTCAGAAAAAAATATGAAAAATCGAAAATTTAACATGATTTATCACTTTTTGAAAATTTTTGATGTGCAACTGAATACTGCAGAATTTTCTCCAAAAGTTTCATTCTAAAACTGTTGATTCATTTATTAGTCAGTAGTGTAGCCTATGAAGAATCATCCTGAATTCCCTCGTGTCCCTAACAAAATTAGTTTATTTTCCTCTGTGTATACGTTTCTTCGAACAACAACCTTAAGTACCTTTGATCCTTGTGTAAATTTCACGTGTTTTAAAATAACTGTAATAATATATAGCAGTAATTTTTAATTGTATTTTAATTTTAATTTTATTATTTTTTCATATTTCACATTTACTACATGTATAAACTGTTAAAATATTGTACTTTATTATCTTTAAATATCCATTGAGTAAATTGTAAAATACTTATTTTAGGTTGACTTTCAAGGATACCGCCAAACCGATGTAATATTTAAATTTTATTTCTGAAACTAAATTTGGAAAAACATCTCCAAATATATTGAAAAACAGCATTCATTTGACATGCCTTAAGGTGTGGCTATCGTGAAACTGCAATTAGTCTATCGGAAGGTTTTAGGTAAATTCTAGAAGGATTCAAGGTATAGAAACGTCTTGAATGATGTAAATTACACTAATAAACACCCGTTTTGCATCTGGCATGCAAGACTTGTAACGTGTATCCAATAAATGACTGGCTAATTCTAATTTCCAATTTCTCAAGTACTGATGCCGACAGAAGTGTACCGTTTGCTGCATTGGCGTTAAAGAATAAGTAATTTTTGAAAAAAAAAAACATTCAGAGATTAAAATTAGTTTAAAATGTCAGCAGGCGAGTTCGCTGCAGGCAATCTGCTGCAGCAATAGAGAGAAAGAATGTATAAATTGCAGTTGGTGGCTCTTGAAAAAGGTGTTTACTGCAAATACGTTTGTTATCACAGCATGGAATCAATGAAGAACTGAAAATTAGGCATTCTTTCTGTGTTCTTCCCTGCAAATTTGAACTTCCTTAAAAAAAAAAAACTTTTTTTCTAGTCTAACGCAATAAAAGGTATATCCCTATCTCCTTTCATATTTTGGTACTTCAGCTTTTAAATAGGTTAGTCATTTATTGAACAAAGCTGAGCGAGGGCTATCTGCATAAGTGGAATGGTTCCCTGGGCGGCAAACTTCTTAATGGGATCTAACGCGTATTCACGTTATATCTGGAGAGAGCGGACCAAAACTCGAAACGGTTAGATCGACAGCCATTAGATCAGTACGCCAACCCTGGAACTTCACACATCAGCTTACCACCATGCTCAGCACATCATCTACTCGGCCATGGTGGGGCTCACTGTGTTATTATATAATGATTTTATGTAATGCATTATTATACAATGTTTCTGTAACTCTAAACGCTCGCACGCAAAATTGCTAAAAGTTTGCAACAAAAATATTGACACTATCCAAACTTGTAATTATGTTTTCCCTTTTTTTACATTTGCTAATATATGCTCAAAGATTATTTTTATTTATGAAGATAGGCATGGATTATTTTATGCATTTAAATGCTTAAAAATGTTAACTGTGAAATTACAGGAGTATTTGCTATTTTACGTTATTACTATTATATATTAGCAATTGACAGTTAATGTAACATTGTTTCAGCCTTAATTACAAACAAACATATGAAAATTACAAACAAACTTTGTGTCACGGCTTTTCAATCGTATTTCTTAAGTCATTTCAAAGAAAATTACGTTCTCAGAGTTTATCCTGATAGAAATAAAACCAAATACAAAAAGCAGATGTTGGTTTCTTATTGCGCGTCAGAAACTTTAATAACAGCTTAAGTAAATGCTTAGGAAACAAAAGCAAAAATGGTTCTAAAGCAATAAACTAACTCCGCTAAAAGTGAGTAATAAAAGCGGAAATGTCTGAAGTCAGTCAGAAGAAATAGCGTTCCATTCAGGTTAAGTTGGATTACAGAGAAATAAATTGTTCGAACTGTCAGGGAAAGGAAACTCGTGATTTACGAAATCATGGCAAGCTCGACGCGAGATTTAAGCTTTATTTATAAATGATTGACACATTTTTCTTCTTGCTTTTTTTTCCAGATAATGTCACCAGAGCAATTCAGGAAATATTTGAATTCGTGAATTGTGGTAGATAAAAATGTGGAATCAAGATTTTTGTCTAAAATATACTAAACTATACAATGTGTTACGTGTGGATGGCTAACCTACACCAATATCTGCTTATAGGAGGGGGGGGGGTTGCCTTGGGCAGAATATTTTTAAGGGGTTCTAACGAGTATTCACGTTACATCTGGAGGAAATTGCCCAAAACTTTAGACCGTTAGATCGACAGCCGCGGGTTGGCCATCTACCAAGTTCAGTTGTCTCTTATCCACTCATACATGGTGGGGTTTAAACTATCTTTAAAGAAGTATTTTTTTAAATATATCTGATTAGTATTTATTTTTGTTTGAGATAGAAACTGGCGAAAATCACTATCACAAAAAATACAGTTGCAATTCATTGAGATGTGTAATTGAAACAATTATTTTGTTTCTCGAGTAAACATTTAAAAAATACTTTATTCATAAATGTGATGGGCATTTGAAAAATGGATAAAATGAACACTTTAGTCTGAATACACTTTGACAATTTTTTGACTTTTGAAAAATGACTTTGACTTTTGACTTTGACTTTTGAAAAATGACACTTTAGTCTTTAGTCAAAGAAAATACGAAATTCCTATGAAGACAAAATAGTTATTGATGAAATTTGGCAAATCATAGGTAAATCATATTCCGAAAAAAAAATATACAATTCTTTTTAACAACCTATCCTTGTCAAAAAAATAAGGTGTTTCCTGTAAAAAAATAATAATAAAAATCCTCTTTCATGATAGTTACTAGAATAAACATGTAACCTAGATGCATAATGGCTACCTGATTTTAGTTACACATCAGTTTTTCAGTTGTTCCTACAGAAACAAAACAATAGAACCTGAATAATGTAATGATTCTCGGAAATAAGAAAATTAATCACTTTATGCAGGCGTCTAAGTGTGATAGTTGTAGGTTGAAGTTTAACAAAAATGGCTTCTACAGGCAAGTTAGCTCTTTGCCAAGGTCGTCTCTGTACCAGTTTTCACCGTACTTTGCTGTTTAATCAGTGAAATACCAAGCTCACTCTGTAATTTTACACGTACGTACAGTAATTTTTCTCGTCCTGTCACATAATTTATAAATAACCAACAGTGCCATTTGTACTACGAGTACTACAATTGTTAGCTTCGGTAATTATTTATAGACTAGACATCAGAAAAATTCAGCACATCCCAAACACAGTGCTACAAACAGTGCACTTCTGCTGTTTTCATTTTCTTCATTTCTAATCAAATAAATTATTTTTGAGACACTTTGTATTTAATGAAGCTGCCATACAAAGGAAGTAATAAACTGCTATTTACAAATCAACTATGTTAAAATATTTTAAAATTTATGAAATAAATTTCTGTGCATTTTGAAACTCATTTCGAAGCATAAAATTACTTCAGTTAATTATATAAGTTAATAAAATAATCAATTACTTTATTAAGTTACATTTGATTTGAGTTGCTTGCTTAAAAATTAAATGCTATAACGAAGACGCGATACTGTTAATGCGAAATTCGGATTCTGTCATAAATATCATATCAAAATTAATCATCTTATATTGAGCGAATCGACTCATATCAAAAGTATGCATTTTTATGCAAATGCTCTTAAATATTTGATCTATGTACTCCTAAACCTCTCAGATAAACTGTAAAAAGCACTGTAGAAAGTCATAGGCTATTTTTTTAAACTCACAAAAATTAAAAAAATCCAAATTTGCTACTAGTTATCTACGGGACTAGTGGCTTATTCGTAGACATTCTTCGACTGATATTAAATCTAGTTACCTTTAGTTTTCACAAAAATAAACCATGTTACAACACATGCTCCGTTGATATTTCATCCAACTCATAAAATCATTAAATGTATAATACAAAACATGGTATTTTATTTACTTGAGTAGATGAATCTGTCTTAGCAGACTACGTTAATCATTTTTTAAATTAATGGTAATTTAACGAAATGTTTAAACAGTCAACATTCCTTTTTTATGATCTTCTCTTTTCTATTAACACTTGCAATTTTAAGAACTTGCGAGTGGTTCCGAAGACACTCACATAGGCTTAATGTAATTTGGTTTTATGAAAATTCGATTTTAAGAACTATTTCAGTTATCTCTACGGAGCTGTAAAAACGAGTCTCGACTGCAGCGACCAGAAACACCCAAAAGTCTTTTACTTTGAAAAGAAGAGGCTTTTGGGTAACGGGAAACGTTTTATTTCAGTTAGAACCGTTTGAAGATCCCTTCTGAGAACCAGAAAAAATTAACTTCTTTATTGAAAGATTATGTATTTTTAGTGGAATCGCCTCCTGGATTGTCAGTTTGCTTTTAAAATGATAATTGATACGAGGCTTAATCGGTGACTTGTGATCTCCAACTCAATCTAATATATATATATATATATACTTTCTGAGACTTAAAAGATATCCACTTCGATTTTGTTAAGGTTTAAAAAAAAGTTTGGAATGGACCAGTGCATTTCCAAAAGGCTCATTTGTCTATATTGAAGCTACTTTATTTATTGAGCAAATTTATTTATCTTCTAACTGCTAGAGAGCTATCTGCCTCACCTGAAGGCTCATCCTTCTTCTTCAGATGTGAGACCCACATCTGAAGAAAAAATGACACGAATTCGAGACCGTTAAATCGATGGCTGCGTGATAGTCTCGAGCCTGGGACTTTCACACTACACCCATCTATCATGTTCAGTGGTTTTAATCCACTAGTACATGGTGAGGCCTGCATTTGTTCCGATTCGTCGTAGCAATAACTTAGTAGTCGCACATATTTAAAACTATTGCATTTTTAAATCAAAAAATTATAAATGGCATTTTTTTCACAAGCTTCTTTACTCTTATTAATTGCATTTAGATGTGCAAGCTTTAAAGCTATTGCTGATATTTGCTTCTAATTTACAAGTAATCAGTTTTCTATAATTAAAAAGAAGCATAGATAAATATATTCTTTCATACTTATTTTCATCAGTATAGTAATTTTATAACACTGATGATATCCAGCTTTTAGAAATTAAAGTTAACAACTACCCGTAAAAAATAAAAATAGTGAAGGAAAAAATGGTACAATCATTAATTTAAAATTAATGAATGCCTCCAGATTAATAATAGCATTTACTCAGTAACAGATGGCTTGAAAAGGAAAGAAAAGAAAAAAATGCGAAATATCGCGAGCTATTCCTAGCACAATGAAATAAAATCATTAATTCATTTTAACAATGTTCATAGCTGCGTGAAAATTGTGTTCATTCTATTTAAAAATACTTTATACCCAAAAATTAGTTATTGGACAGTACTTTCATCATCATGTTAATTTACGATTTCACATATTGTACCTCAACAGAGAAAAGTGACTACACACTGTTTAATAGAGTAAATTACTTCTGAGAGTAAAAATCAAAATTTCAGCAGCTATTAACGTTTTGTGTGTGTAATTGTATTGTGTCAGTGTTATGCGTACGTATAAATGAAAGAAAAATTAATTGCTACTGATAACATTATTCCTATTCATTAATAAATTATAAAATAGAGCAAAAAAGAACACATTCTCAAACCATAAATTTTGATTTTACTTCTTTAATTGTCGTCAAGCATTTGAATACGTTGAGAGAAAGATTTTTTTTTTTTTTTTTTTACATTTTATGTTTTGCATGGCGGAATTAGGAAAAAAACGCTCTAAAATGTGTGAGAACTTTGAATGTCTTTATTTTTTAACGTAAAATCGAAATTAATACTAAAAAGTAATTGATTTATACTTAATTTTGATGTAATTAAATAAAAGCTTAAAAAACTGTAAAGAAGTCTTCTGTACTTTTCTGTGCAGTTTTTACTACTATGTATAAATTTAAGTAAGATTGACGTTCACTAAAACACATCTTCAAGGTGTATCAAAAAACTTGAATATCGTTTAGTTCTTTACTTAATTAATATAAATGTTTAATGTAAATTTAAAAAAATGTTTAAATTGAGATAGGAAAGCAGACACCGTTAGTGAAATTATACAATAACGTCATAACAATTAAGACCGTTTTACATAAATGATTTTAAAAAATCATATTGTATATAATTTTCTAATGATTTGCAGATGTCGTTATAAATATCCTGGAGAGACATCGCTAAATCTGTCATCAAAAATAAATTCTTAAGAGGAAGCCCAGTTTGACGGTCTCTCCTCTATTTGATAAGAAATCGCCAAACATTAATGTAATACAATATTTGAATAGTACTAATTATTCGTAACTCGCACTCTAGTTAATTGGTTCACGTTTAACAAATTGAAAACGTTTAATCTTTAACGCATGTAACCTTACTATTATTAGACTCCATCAAACCTTAGAAGATAAGACTTTCTCAAAAATTCGTAACAGTATGCTGTTATGATAAACAGTATTACAGTGCGTAACGGAATTGTTTTGTTAATGGAGATTAATTTTATAGTTTGTCCCTTTCCCCCATCTTTCGATTCTTCGACATAGCGATACATAGCTTTCTCTAGCTATGCCTCAGTGGCATTTAAATTCTCTTGAGATAGAGGAAACTAAGCGACGAAGAGTATAATATAAACTAGTTATAATTATAATAATTATTGTTACTAATTAGATGGGTATAGTTCGTTTACGGTTCTAGTGTCCTTTGCATTTAATCTCATAGACGGTTAATATTTCAGAATGAATATTAAATTTCCTATTTAACGTATTCTTTTAGTTTTAATTAAATCTCGCAAACAAATAAAACATATCATTTTTTCATAGCTAAACAACTATCACGTTAGGATATCTAATTCATTTATTTATATTTAAAAAAGAAATAAAGTAAGAAACAGTATTTATTAGTGTTGTGGTATTCAGATTTGTTCTGCGGAAAATGAAATTGTAGAGGGTTTTCATACCTAAAATCAAGACATTAATGAAAGTATAAACCATCTAGTGCTGTGAAAAAATAGGTAAGTAATCAGACATATTTTTCTAACATAATAATAAACCTACATTTACCATCATAAGATATGCAATATTTTAAAATAAAAATGTAGTACAATATTATTACATTATAAGTTCAGAAACACGAAATAATAAATTAAATTTGTTAAAACGACTCTTTTTACTCTAATGAATATGATTTATTTAATAAAAATGTATTTGATGTTGAAAATAAAAACATGATTACTTTTGTCATATTGAATATTTAATTACATTCAAAAATGTTTATTGAAACCGCTTTACTTAAATTTAATTACCGAAAGTGCAATTATTTTAAATACATATTTATAATTTATTCTTTTAATTTTCGAAACTTCAATTGAATAACAACAGGAATTTTGTTTCCTTCATAATTATTGTTCTTTGACAAAAAGTTGTCTTGATTATATTTTGATTGCAATAAATGCAGCACAATTATTTTAAAGTAATTAGTTCTATTTATCCACTTGTTTCGATTCTAAAACATTTGTCAATAATTTTTTTAATGCTTTATGTCAAGGCAATATTTTCCTAAATGTGCTTGCTCTAGCCACTAATAAAATTAAAACAAATGAACTACAACTTGAAATTTTATTCCTGATGAAAAATATTTGAATATAAATAAACTTTATGAATCGAGCATTTTATATAATTTGCAATCGTAGCTTTTTCTCCGAGACTTATTTCATCTAATTTATTTAATTCAACACACATCTTGCATTACAGAGGGATCTGAAACTGTTTGCTCATGTTAGCCTTTTGATTTTTTTAACTAATGGTGAAAAATACAATTTCTGACTTATATACTAAAATATTAAATTTAGGTTTTACTAGAAAGATTAACATAATTTAAATCTTTTTTGGCCGGAAGATTTATTCTGTCAAATAATTGGGTGTTATTTACAGGTAGAAGATTTTTTCGCTTTCATTGTTTTTAAATTCTATAATTTAATTAATTGCATTTGTAGCACGCTCTATAATAGCCCCCCCAAAAAAAATGCACTAAGGAGGGGATTTAATGAAACTTCGTATTTTAGTTTATGTTTTAAAATTTCTTAATTAAGTTTATTTGATAAAGTTACTAGTTTAGAAAGTTGTTATTTGATAGATGGATGATTTACTAGTTATTTGATAAAGTTACTAAAGTTAAGTTTATTTGATAAAGTTATTAGCCAGTACACTTATTCCTGCAAATAACTAAGCACTGTAAGAAGTACCAGTAATTTTGCCGAACATATTGCTGTAAAATAATACAGCACTGTGCGTTGTAAATCCACTCACAGAACGACGTAATGACGTTCATAAAGATAATCATAAAGAACATTGTATAGCAAATCGGCAGTCTACAGCATAACGTGTGGGTAAATGTAACGGCAAATCACAATACGTTGGCGTTAAATTTACCCACACGATATGCTATATTCATTTTTTTTTCCAGTGAGTACTATTTATACACAGAATATTCTTTGATTCTAGTTTTTAACACGTTTTTATTAGCTTTACCTGTATGTATGTTTGTATGTTTGTAACGGACTCCTTTGAACTCGATTTTGACCCACTTTAAACGGTCAGATTTAATTTAAACTTTGTAGATATATCAAGGATAGATGACAGTACAATAATTTTATAAGTTCATCCCATTATCCTGATTTTAACACGCTTTTATTTATTAGCTTCACCTGCATGTATGTTTGTAACCGACTAATTTGAACTCAAATTTGGCACACTTTAAACGGTCAGATTTAATTTAAACTTTGTACATTTATGAAGAACCGGTGACAATACAATAATTTTATAAGTTTATTTCGTTATCCTCATCAGGATCGCCAGGATTAAATAATTTCCTTATTTCTTATCCTGATTGAAAGTAGAACACTTCCAAAGATTACAATCTTAAGAAAACCTTTTTTACTGTGGCCGTGATCGTATAGTGGTTAGTACGTTGCGTCCGTAATAACCCAGGTTCGAATCCTGGGCACGGCAATGTTTTTATTTTTACAAAATATCGTGATCCATCACACTATGGAAGAGTTGAGTACAAGAACATGTTAAGGCCATTCTTTTTAACACGCTTTTATTTGTTGATTAGAGACCTATTTTCCTTTTCAGTGAGGAAGTTAGCATTTAACTGCAGATTGATTAATACTTTCGTGCACAGCAGGGGCGTAGCAAGAGGGGGGGCTCATGGGGCTGCTCCCCCCCGAAATGGGACCCTTTACTTAGTTTACAATTTGATATTTAGCTTACATTGAATTTTAACTTAGCTTAAACAATGGAAAATAGGATTCATCGAGAATTCTGATATACTTTAAATCAATACAGGTATTACCTAGTGCTATTGGAGAAGTTTCGATGTACGACAAATTAAACTCTCTCAACATGAAGTCGAGCAACGAGCGGCCCTACGAGACATTCGGGAGGTTTTGCACAGCAGTTATATTCACGGTAACATTAATGTTGAATGCAGTTGAACAGTATAAAGCAAGCGCGTTTATAAAGTTTACGGTAGCTAAACTACCTTTGAAGGAGACTTTTTGCATAATGTCCATGTCCTCTGTTCCCGTAAGCGTTCGTCAGATATAAACAAACACGAAGGATTTATTTAAAATCGCTGCATTAGGGCGTATCAGCCCCAGATAATTTGATGACAGTATTTTATATACGAATTATCAATTCCTCGAGAAGATAGTTACTAAATAAGCAGAACATAAAAAATTATTAATAAATAAATTAAACCAACTGCGAACACAACATGTAAACAAATTTGGATTTTTAGATCGTCTATAATTATTTTAAGTTTTATCTGCTGTACGCATGATCGAGGATTGGTGTACAATGGTTCTTACTGCATTTGAAATAAAAATAATAATTAGTTTATAGGGATTTTATTAATTCTAAAAATTAATTTTGTCAAAAATTTAACCGTATTTTACTAAAGCTATCCAAATACATAAAAAAATTAATAGGAAAAAATACACGTACAATTAAAAATAAGCAAATAATAATTATAAATTTGTATTTTATTTTTTAATTTCTATAAAATTAAAAATTATGTTTCAATTTGTTTGTTACTATTTTCTGAGAATTTTATTAATTCTACAAATTCATTTCGTTTGAAAATTTATACGATATTTTCTAAAAGAAATGCAGTGCCAATATGGACAAAAAAATAATTCAATCGGAAAAATTGTATCAAAAAAATTATTTTCCTCTGACCAGATGGCCGTATTAAGAGAAAATAAGGATAATTGATTCAGTGCAAAAACTTGAGATGTGTGTACAATATTCAATAATAAAGGCATCCAATATTATTTCGTCAAGATTTCGGGCTAAAACCTCCTGTAGCAGTAATAAATTAACTTTTATTGTAAATTTTATTTCTTTGTTGGCTATATTTATTCACATTATATTAGAAATATTAACCCGTTAAGCGCCAAAGCTCCCGTTACGGGAACATCTATTATATATTATTAGATGTAAAAACGATATTATAGTGTATAAACGAACATTATGCACTATATAACACAACCTATAGTGTAAATGTTTATATAAAATGTGTATTTCGTAAATTGCGTTAAAATATTTTAAGAAAAAAAATATAATAGATGTTCCCGTAGCGGGAGCTTTGGCGCTTAATGGGTTAAATCGCATTCGCTTGTCCGCCATCTTGTTTATGAATAAGGTTTCCCGTAATCAACATCCGCTACACTTCAGAAATGCCGTACTCCGGTACCCTGCGCGAAGTGTGAGCATGCGCAATATGGTCGAGAACCAGCTTACCGGGAACTTTTAACGTTAGCGGAGGAGAAATGTTGCGTAAGAACTCCCTATTAACATTAAAGTCTCGAAATATCACATTTGGTGTAGCGCTGTCATGCGGTGTTTTACGGTTGTCTCTGGATTACATCTGAGAAGCCCTTTCCAACCGTAAACGTTCTCTTCATTTTGATTTTTCTTTACGACGAGTATAAGACGCAACTGCATTTTTTTTTTTTTTACTTTATATATATTCTCTATAACTACTTCACACTAATTTTATAAATACGCGACTGATAGATCCTGAGGAGAGCTGACGATTAAAACGCAAGCAAACTTTCTAGCTTCTCCGAGTCAAAATTTATACCAAACGAACATTATATGACGCATCGAAAACCACCTCAAAATGACAGAGTTTCCTATCCATCGCAAGCGATGCGCCAGAGCCATCACACAACGTAACGAATTCTTTGATCCTGCTGCTATCGAGTAGTGTAATTAAATTTCGGATGTAGATGATAATTACGTAGCTGCAAACTGACCAATAAGATATTCGATTGACGTGAAATTTGAAGCCAGAACATGTTGATCGAACAAGCAAGTTATTAAAATTTGGTTTCCAGCGAGTGACTCCCAAGAGTATCAGGTTGTGGTTGTGTGTGATTATGGCAACGCTACAGTAGGGTGATCTGCCAAGGGGGGTGCCTTGGTAGGAGGACTTTCTAAGGTGTTCTAACGCGTATTCATGTTACACCTGGAGAAAACCCACCAAAACTCCAGACCGCTAGATCGACAGCCGCGCGATGGGACCCGAACCCGAGATCTTCACACTTCGGCCATCTACCATTTTCAGTGGCATAACCACTGTGCCTTGGTAAGGCCCCAAGAGTATCAGATCGTCGACATTGCACAATCAACAAGTGTACAGAAACCGTGATTGTCCATCTCATAGTAAAAATTCCTATTGTATTTTAAATAAGCAATCATAATGTCACCTGTAACAAAACCTCGCCGAAAGTTTGATGCTGATTAGCAGCATACAGAAGAATTTGAAAGATCCATACATTTTTTAAAATAATATAAAGCGATGATTGTCAAATTTCAGAAACTGCAAGCATAGAAGTAATTGTGAAATTTGGTATATTGCCTATTCCCATGTAAAGATATCTACCTAAATTTTAAAAGGTATTTCTTTTGTAAAGCTTTTTTTTTTACTATATTGATATTTCTTTTCAGTGCTTTGCAACTCATAACTATTTGTTAAAAGTTAATTAATATTTTATTTCGTTTTTTCTCCTCATAATGTATAAAAGTATCAAGAGAAAGGACATGATTGCTATTGAAATAGCTTGGATTCTCTTTAATAAGTTGATTCCCGTACACCCCCAATACAAAAATCACAAAATACAATAATAAAGAGCTTTTAAAAGTTTGCTTTTTGTTTCCCTGCATATCACTTAAAACCTAATTTTGGGCATTTTTGGTTGGGAGACTAAAACAGAGAAAAGCAGACAAAAAATAATATTTTAAAAAGAAGCAAGGATATATATATATATATATATATATATATATATATATATATATACACGTAATTTCATCAGGAACGGGAAAAAATGTTAAATTATCGCTTTACGCCCACCTATTCCCGCTTTTTTTTCTTTTTTCAAAATGAAAGACAGATGGACCAGGAGAAAATTTCGTTGATTCTTAGTATTTTGTTATAGACTACAAAGTACTCCATCAGGCAACTCGTCTTTTCCAGTTTCACTTTCTGGAGATCTACTCAAACGCTTTATCTATTTTCTACACAGAGAAAGAAATGTGGGCAGATTATGGAGAAATAAAAGAATTCCGGAAAACTGAAGTTGGAAATTCTCTTTTCAAGAATGCGTCACGTATCTTTAATATGAGAGAAGAAAGAACAGATAATAGTTTGCAACAGATCTCCAGAAAATGAATGATTGGTGGTTTTAGCCATTTTATTTTTTCCCCGAACTTCGAAGTGGCTGTTTTTCTTGTAAAATGTATTTCAATTTATTTTTTTTATACTAAATTTATATTTTCTGTATGGAAAAGAGTTCTGAACTGAATATAAAGCTAGAGATGCTTAAAGTGAAAATAATAAAACGTGAATGTCTAATTATTTTGCACATTATCAGCCTTGAAATGCAAGTACTGAAAATAAAATAATATTTAGTAGACGCTCGTTTTTATGAAGCCATTGGGGCCACTCAAATAGTCCGTAAAATCGTGTGTTTGGGTGGTGCCATCGTGATTCTACCGGGCCTGCTTGTGCACTCCGATGAGTCATCCAAAGAGGCCTACGAATGCTCATTTATTGGTTCCAGCACTTAGGAACGTCATCTAACGGCCTAATCTAACTAATGAGAAAACGTCCGTAGGCCTCTTTTGGAGTACACGATGGTCCTGATTTGGGCGTAATCGAGTCCATTCGCTAGTTCATAAAATCAAAAGTTGGTAAAACTGAGTCGTAAAATCGTCTATGTGAGCGTTATCCAGACCATTCGTCAGTTCATAAAATCGTCTATGTGAGCGTATTCGAGATTATCCGCTAGTTCATAAAATCAAAAGTTCTTAAAATCGAGTCGTAAAATCCTCTACGTGAGCATATTCGAGACCGTTTTCCAGTTCATAAAGCTAGAAAGTGTAAAATGTTCTATGTGAGCAGCACATTCAAGACCGTTTGTCAGTTCATAAAATTGAAAGTGTTTGTATAAAAGATGTTAATTAAAACGAGCATTGACAGTACTTTGGTAACGTAATTACTTTACCCACAAACATCCTTTGAGTAAAACATATTTTGATTAAATAGGCATTTTAATTAAAAGCTACTCCTGTCTGAAATAAATTGATATTCAAAACTCATTATTTTTATTTTAAATATGAATGGCATTCTATGTAGTTTAAGATAAGTATCAAAATGTAATTGGAATTAGTGGAATTGCTTACTTGTTCCACAAACTAACAGTTGTGTAGGTAAATAAATTCTTTAAAATAAAATACTATTCCGAAAATTTATGTACTATCGCTTATTTTAGGGAAATGTTACTGATTTGTTTACAAATCCTCCTCTCCCCACCAAAAAATTAAATTGCGCTCTTCTCGTGAATTGTACAAGATTTTTATTTATAAAAATTCACTTTCATCCAATTCTCTGGGAAGTTATCACATCTACATAATTGTGTTACCTTTGTAGATTTTTCTTTTATAGTAGTAGTTATGCCTTTGATACATAAACATTTTCTTTTCTATTCTTTGCAGAAAAAATTGAGACAGTTTTAGCAGTCGAAGGCGGCAAAGTGGATTTACAGTGTGATATATCACCCCCTTCAAAAGACGATGAGGTGGCGTTAGTTTTGTGGTACAAAGATGAAAGCACAACACCTTTATACAGTCTAGACTCTAGGCGAAGAGGGCTTTATCAAGCGAAACATGCTCCGGGGCAAGAAATAGAAGGGCGTGCATACCTCGACATGTCAACGCATCCTACAGTGTTAAAACTTGAAAGGCTAAAAGCAGAAGATGAAGGAGAGTACAGGTGTCGAGTAGATTTCAAAATTGCAAGATCAAGGAATTCTTTGGTTATATTAGAGATTATAAGTAAGTATTCTCATGACAGTTTAAATATATATGCAGTGCAAAATATTCAAACACCTAAGATTTATGGTTCGTGTACGATATAATAGCGAAAAAAAATCACGTTATTTCACTTGGATGAGACAAGTAAATACTAACTCTATGCAAAAATATGTGATACGAAAAGGCTTCCTGAAGATGACAAAGCATTTGCATCTGTGATGATGAAATATATAAATAAAAATTTATAATGTAAAAATATATTAATAATTTAATTTTTCACCTTGTAGGTTGCTCGGCAACTTTCCATTATCTTCTACTTAAATCTATAATATCACTCTGAAGTTTGATTGTTTAAGCAATATTAAATTGGAGAATCATAGATAGAAACTGTGGCATCATATGGATTTACTGGAAACTAATCCATTACAATAAGAATCTCACACATAGAAAACAAAACAAGCGATACAAAGAAAACATACATGCAGACAAAAGTCAACATTAAGTTGAACGCTCACCCCACAAAAAGTCAAAGGGGGAGAGCAGTCGGGGCAGAGACTACTTTTTAGTCCATGAGGCTTCCAGCTTCCCAATACAGCTCTGAGACTTCTCCTTGGCGATGGACATCCTCATTAAGTCCTGGAAACTGCAAAATAAGTTCTGAATTCACAGCTCTAGTTCTAAAAATCGGGCAAGTGCGCCAGGCGAGGACACCTATCCTGTCTAAGTGTTCCGCAATACAATCATGTACGGTTCTTAATCTGAAGTCGACAGCCGCTTCTTTGCATGGTCGAAGGTTAAAGATTTTCTAGTTGTCTCAAATGTTATGCCACTTTTTGCCTTCAGATTTATTTATGAGGTTGTCTTTCAGTTTCTTAAAGATGTCTCTATGATCATGATTCTTGACAGATTCTGCTGGAAGTTGTTTCGGTCCAATATTCACTTGGTTTCCTCTCCTTGCAACTAAATCTGCTGCTTCGCTACCTTTTATCCCTACTTGGGAAGGTATCCATTCGAATACTATTTGCTTATCTTTAGTGTTGAAATAATTAATATCTTTCTTGATTTGAGTTACTTTTGGGGTTTTGGAGAGATGATTTAAAGAGACAGCTTGAATGACTGCTTTGGAGTCCACGAATATTGCCACTTTTGAGTAGCAATCGTTATGTACTCAAAATTTGAAATTATTTACAGCTAAATATATTGCATAGATTTCAGCGTCGATGTTTTCCAGAGTCTTAAATTTTCCAACATGTGAGTACTCGGAGAACAACTCAGAATAAACACCAGCCCCAGCTGCTTCGTCTATTTCCACCACTTCGTATTCTTCTTTATCGAGGCTATCGGTATTTTGAATCCATCAGCGACTGCGCAACAGCCTTCAATAACGGTCCGTTGTTATCTTTCTTTGTAAGGTCATTCGCTAAGTGGCAGCCTATATCCATGCACTCTAATGAGTTAACTATTATTTTCTTGATTGTCCATGGCCATTTTCTGTCTATATCGTTTAGTATTTTTTGGCAATTTTCAAAAGGTAAAGTTTGTGTCTTAAGACACGTCTTCCATGATTTTCCTCAATCCACTTTGCTTTTTCTGAGAATTTCATTCTGATAAACGAACTAACAGCCTGTATCTTGATTTCCTCATAGATTGGTGGATTCATAGAATGTATTTTCATTGCATCGAGGGGGTGGTCTTGACTGATCCGGTTATAATCCGAAGAGTTGTGCCCTGTAGTCGTTCCAAAGCATGAATTTATGTCTTGCAAAGCTGTAAGTAATACCTCACTACTGTAAGTTAAGGTAGGCTTTGCATAATTGTTATAGGTTTTATTTAATGCATTTGGGTACACTCCCATTTGGCTCCTGCTAATCATCTCAGGGTTTTAAGTCCATTCTCAATTTTTTCTCTGAGATCTTCTACATGTTTTTTTAAATCTGAACTTCTTGTCCAACATAACTCCGAGGTGTTTGGAATTTCTGCTGTTGCACAGATTGCATTGATCTATCTTAACTTCCAAATAAGGTTCTATTTGTTTCATTGAGAAGAATTGGTGCACAGTCTTTGATTTGTTTAAAATCATATTATTCTCCTATTCTCTGAAAAAAATACGGTATGTGTATATAAAAATTAACTATCAATATCGTTTCCATAAAGTGCAAAGGACCTTCTGTATTTAATATTTACAATAAAATTGCAATGAAAACCGCATAAACTGCCTACTGCATTTTTCAGAAAGATACCTTAATTTTCCTTAACATCAATGCATGAACTATTAAACGTTGAAAGATACTTGTAGAAATACTAACTGCTTTATTGGTTAGAAAACCAGATAACTGCTGCAATTAATTTTATTGTTTCATTCCAATTCAAATTAATGCCATTTCTCTTTTAGTACCACCAAAAAGGCCTGTGATAAAAGATGTAAATGGTGAAATACTTCAGAGAGTTGCTGGACCATATAATCTTGGATCAAGGTTAATACTCATATGTGAAGCAGAAGGAGGTAGAGCTAAGTTTATCCAGAGTTCTTAGTTTGCAGATTTCGTAATGATTATTGTTTTCTAGATTCATTTTTTTCTCGTTTAGCTTTGTTAGAATTTTTTTTCAATAAAATTTAAACACGGTATTTTTCACGAACGACGCGACATAAATTCAATTTTACGCATCATTTTAATGAAGGAAAATTTTGTTTAGTTAAGCAGTTAACACACAAAATCTAACACCTAGAACACCATTTTTTAAATACACGAAAGTAGTTTTTTTTATGTAAGAAGGAATCATGAAAAAGAAACTGATTGGAATTTTAAGTAACTTGATTTAATACTGTGCCTTAAAACTACATTGTATGCAAATAGCTTGGGAAACATCATTTTATAGATCGTACTTTTAAAAATATATTCAGGGTGTTTCAAAATTAAAGGAAAAAAATTCTAGGAGGGGTAGGTTACACCAAGACGGTTCGAATTACATAGCGACGTGGGGTCAGAAACGTCGGCTTCATATATCTGTTAAAATCACTTTGGAAGAAGTTTTGAAGTGTGAGTTCAATTTCTTAACCAAGTTTCATGAACAATGGGCCCTCCTCCGACAGTTTCATCAATGTAATGAGGCAAAAAAAAAAGAAAAGGAAAAGTAATCCTGAGATTAACCAATTTTTATCAAGTGCAATATGTGAAAGACACATTAGTTCTTGAAAAAAACGTGGTTGGAGAGTTCATTATTACTTGAACTGTTCTTCTAAGAGGATTAGTAACAGGTATTTGAAGATAAAGTTTGAGACCCACACATCGCTATGTGATTCTAAGCCGTATGGGTGTAACCTACCCCTCCCAGAAATTTGTTTCCCTAATTTTGAAACACCCCATTATTTATATATATATATATATATATGTGTGTGTATGAAAAATATAAGCATATATATATATATATGAAAAATATAAGCATATATATATATATGAATATATATATATACATATATATGTGTGTGTGTGTGTGTGTGTGTGTATGGATAATCTGCTAGAGGAAAAATAAAAGTGTCATTGTCCGTGCCAAAATTTCTGAAAACTGATAATTTACAACAGAGAAGTTTGATCCTCTAATTTTGAAACACCCTGTATATGGGTTTAATATGATGCATCTATAGTAATCGAAATATTTTTATAGTAAAGTTTTAATTCAAGTTTAAAACTCAATGTTTTTGTCGGTAGTAAGAGAAACGTAAAACTCTCTTTTCAAAAATACAATTTTTATTCAACCCAGTGTATAACGTTTTTCGACAGAATTATATAATGGTAAGAAGAAAAACCAAATAAGCATTACTTTTTTATGAAAAATATAAGCATAGTAAATTTAATATACTACAAAAATTCTAATATCCACACTTTTTATTTCATTGAACGTAAAAATACTGTGACAAATATATTTTTTACAGCCTTTGATATACTAATGAACATTTTTCTTGCAACTATTATATGAAATTTTTTAAAGAGTACTTCTGTGAAAAATATTAAGGAGCAATCACTTTTTAAATCATTTAATTGAGAAATTATGATATATATTTAAAAAGTACGAAAAATATCTTAAAATTTCGTTCAAGAACTGTGAAATTTAGAATGAGAAACAACTATTCAAGTTGTAGTTAAATATTTCCTCTCATACTATGTCAAATATAAATAACAGACGTTTTCAATATCATATAGCTTATTTTCATATTTCATTTCTGGTTAATGTCAGTGCTATGAAAATCAGCTTATTGTGAAAGTTGATTGATTACAACTTTACTATGCACTACTCACAACTGACATACACAAATATTCTTTAAAACTTAGTTAAAAAATGCCGTAGATGGTGTTTTTTATGAGAAAACAACAAATTTATAGAAAGAAAAGGCCAACTCGAAATGTACAAACGATTTCGTTGAGAATTAGTCCATAGCTTTTGATCATTTCTTGAATATTTTGAATCTTGTTTTTCCCCCTTTTTCATGCAAAGTGTCATCTAGTGCATGATTTTTTTCACCTGACAGCATCTCGTACATAGGACATATAAGAAAGTTGGTTTCAAGCCGACCTCCCATTTTAGCTGCAGAATAGGGAGGTTTCACGGTACCAATTTTGTATATATGCATGTAATTTTTTGAAAAACTACACTGATTTCTAAAAATTATGGAGAAATCACAAAAACAGTGATGACTAGCTCAAAATTAGGTAATCCGCATGAAATTGAAATATGTTGCAAAATATTTTTTTCTGAGTATATTTGCAGTATGGAAATTTGTGACGTTGCAGCCAGATTGAATAATTTGCTGGGAACATAAAATTGATGTTTTAAATCAAGCTTCCAATTCTTGATGTGATTGTAAGGTAATAGATAAATAGTAGACAACCAATTCCTCACAATGACCTTCAGGTATCAACTGGCAAAAGAACTACGATAGAGAGTTATTGGGTAACTAGAGGCGGTACAAAGTCAGGGACAAGTAGTTATATGGCTAAGTGCCAGTTCTTCTGTGTTTCATAGAATTTGGCAAGAAATTCTAACTACAGATATGGCTTTCAGGAGGTTCATGCCAAAGACGGCCAACTGTTACGACTAGCATGATGATCGATATTTGACGTTATGAGCAAGAAGGAATAGAATGTCAAATCTGTCTTAACTCGAATACTCCCATGCTGCATTTGCTGAAAGTTTAATATCAACGGTAAACGTGTGTAGAAGGTTTCACGAAAGTGGTCTGTAAACGAGATAACCAGCCATTTGCATGCCACTCGCGTCACGCCACAGAACGGAATGTTTGAAATGGCCCCATTAATTTGTCCACTGGATGTCTAATCAATGGACGGCTGTAATCTTTATAGATGAGTAATCTTTATAGATGAGTACCGAGTTAGCCTCCAAGGCAATAGTAGGCGTTGTTTGATTTGGAGAGAATCTGGAACTCGTTATTATCCATCAGAGAACTGAAAAACATGCATACTCAAGAGGCAAAGTCCATGTTTGATGTGGAATCTGTTTGTGTGGACGCACATGCCTCCATGTGTGTATATAGAGGCATGAATTCTCAGATCTATTGAGATGACAATTTTATGCTTATGTTCGTCCTTATACCGGTGCAAAAAGTTATGATTTCGTGCTTCAGAACCACAATGCTAGACAGCACAGGGTTCGCACTGCGGATTGCTATCTTCAGCACAAAACATTGCAGCGCATGAGGTGAACAGCTCTATCGCCAGAACTAAATCCTATCGAGAATCTTTGTGGGGATTTAGGAAGACGTGTAGCTGCTCTCACTGCTCCTTCTCATTTGCGAGAGCAATATCTCTCAATTCCAACAGAAGTGATAGACCGCATAATTGTCAGCACCACACATTGCTGTAGGTGCGGCATTGCTTCTAGGGGGTTCATATTCCATATTGAAGACATTTTTCCTATATCAAACTGACAATCCAATTTTCTGATTTTATATAGTACGTATATGCTAAATTCTATAACACCATAAATGTATGGTTATTTATATTTAAGTTATAATATTGCCTCTTATTTGTTATATCTCAAGGCGAATTCCATTACATTATCCATGTAACTTTTTTCGGTAATCGACATTTATTGTGATATTTCCTTACTTTATCATAACAAGTGTGTATGTCAGAAGAAGCTAAAAACATATCTTACTTTCAAAGTGCAAAAATTAATAATAATTTTTAAAAATCGATGTTAATTACAATCGATAAGATAATAATCAAGTCATATTTAGTATAGGTCTTTCAGTATAAAAAATTCTCTTTACACTACAAAGACTATTATTTTCATAATCGAAGAAGAAAAAAATTCGTTTTTTAATATATACAAATAGGTTATTCTTTAATTTAAATAAATTGATCATTCTTTAATTAGTTTAGTATTTGAAACAGCTCTGAAAAGTTTTATATCACATAAACTTAATTTAAACATAAAATTGAAAAGAAGGAACAGTTGTCGCTACTGAGTTTTTGAGCTGTGTTCAATTCAGAAAGAAAAAGAAAAAAAAGAATCAAGTGCAATGAAGCCGCAGATTGTGTTTTTGTACTTTTCTTGAAATTCTCAGTTTCTTTCTTTTACTTTTTATATTTGTGTGTGAATCAAGTATAAATGCTCTTGCAATTCACAAATGTTTATTATATTTTGTTTGATCACTAAATCAAACGAAAATATGAAACTGAAGTTTCAAATAGTTTTCTAAAACACAAAAAACTAAAAAAACTATAATGAATTTTTTTTCATCAGGAAAACCGCCTCCTGCTGTCACGTGGTGGAAAGATTCTATCCTTTTAGATGATACGTATCAAGTTCACAATCACTTGGTGAGGAACGAGCTGGTCCTGGAATCCTTAGATCGTTCTGATCTACACAGTGCTTACACATGCCAAGCAAATAATAATAATATATCAGTGCCAGCAGTCAATGCAGTCACAGTTGACATGAATCGTAAGTACACGTTTCTCCTTAACAATGATTTCAAATAAAATAGTCTTATTTTTATATTAATTGCTCGTTTTATTGAAAAAAGAAAAGAAGAAGAAAACGAAAGAAAGAGGCCACACAGAAGTAATTTGTTGTTGTTGTTGATGTTTTGTTTTAAAATCTGTATGTGTTCTTAAAACAAAGCAATCGTTTCTTTTATCAGTCCGTGGGAACTACCTCTCTCTGTCTATAAAATATTAATGCTTGGGAAATAGACTAAGTTTTTGTCTCCTGTTTTGAATTAAAAACTTTATTTTCTTAAGGATAATTCCTTTTATAACTGATTCTTTTAGAAAAATTTGAAACTTTATTTATTTTTTAATAAATTCACTTGCCACAACTGTGTATTGGATGTCCCCATAGCTGTTTAATTCATGAAAATTCTAGCTATATACATTATTCTTGCAAAAATACATTTTAGATAATTAAAATTTATAACAGAAGCAATAACTTTCTATGCGTTTCTAAATTTAAATATCTACCAAATTTTATAGAGTCCGATAAAATTATTTAGAATTTATTTATCACATAAAGATTTTAAATTACATTCTGTGGTATTTACATTCATTAATGATTAATGATTATATAAAGAAATTAAAACAATACGATATCTTCTCAGTCTGTTCATAAATTGAAAACTGTTTTATTTGAGATATTTCAAGGATGAAAAAACAATCAGGTTTTTAGCTCTTACATTTTGTAAAAGAGACTTATGTCCGGAAATAAAACTTTAAATTCTATGCGTAACCCCTGAAATTTTTGCCTACTCCCTGCTAAATATTCTATTGATCTGCATGCCACAGATTCATTCACTCTACACCAATTTCTCATTAGGTGTAGCATGTCAAGTTTGAAATTATCCTACAGCAGACGTTAGATTATTAACTCGCCATTGTTCTATTAATGTTATGTAAGCATCTTAATAATTTTCTGTTCAGTCAACCTAACCATGAAATTAATATTAGAAATCCAGATCCAGAAGATCCTGATAAAGTACGTGCAAGCTGCATTTAATTAAATACATTAAAGCGTACAATGTATTTGTGCACGCGGAAGTATAGAATTATCTTTCAATGCTCAGTGAAGTTAGTTATTTAAAGCATTCATAAAACTTTTAAAACTTGGCTCCCAGGTAGTGTAGTGGCTAAGTAATAATAGTGTTACGCCTCGGGTCCGGGTTGGATCCCCGGCTTAGGTGTTAGCGCGTCCGTCCCTTCATAGCGGGTAAAGTTAGTCACCCCTGGGTACCCCCATAACGGAATGGCAAACACTTCGAGCCCTAATAGTTACAAATGCTTAGTTGGCAAGTATTACAAACAAAAATCATACTTGGTATCTTCAAATGTTAGTAAAATGCCTGATTTTAATGCTCAAATTTTAGAACCTTAAATAAGTTACATGAACAGTGTTGTGGTGGTATACTTATGGTGGTATTAACAGCTGTGGTATACTAATTATAAATTAAATATTTTAATTAGTGTTCTAAGTACAGTCGAACCAACCAACATGTCATGAAAATTTATTAATTTATTCGAATAACCAGGATATTCTATTATCGAGGATCACATTAAATAATTATTGCAGTTTGGTATATTGAAAAATTATTACAATAAGCGGGATATTCCTTTTAACCAATATTACGTTAAACGGGTACGACTGTGTGTAGAAAATTTGACGAAATGTATTGTGAGTTTCACTGAATTACGTTTGTTAGACACAGTTGCTAAATAAAGCTCTTGAATCTTTCCAGAAAACCTGAATTTTCACACTTTTGCTTTTAAGACTGTGAATACGACTAATTAAATCCGACACATATAGCAATGTATATTGTCAACCGACACCTACCGGATTTAATTACACAATAAAACATTTCTCGCAACCAGTTTCTGAGACGTATTTTTATGACTGATTTTCCATCATGAATATTTAGGCATTGATCAATATAATGTAAGTAGGGCAGTGCATGACTTGCTGAAATATATCAGCTTTGAGACGTGACGTGCTGAGTTTACATTAAAATCATTTACTGCTCCGTTGCGTGTATGCTACATGTATAAATAAGAAGTCAGTTTTGCATATTAATAGTATGCTCTCGTGAAGCCGCCCGCTATGTAAGTTTCCTAGAATTAGTTAATAATATATATTTCTTAATGCTATAGTTCTATGCAATCATCATATATTTTTTTCCTAACATATTTAGTGTAGGTATTTAAGGAAAGGCTTCCCTTTTCAATGATTAACATTCTTTCCGATGTCAGAAATGTTAGTAGAATGCTGTTACACTAAAGATGAGAGTTGGTAGTTTGCTTATTATATAAAATTAAAAACTTTATCAGTCTTTAAATGCTTTAAATAGGCCAAAAAGCTTTTTCCACCAATTTACAGGCATCAGTGGAGAAAACTATTTTACAGAAATAAATCATATTTTATTCGAAGATTCTTAGAATCATTCTAAATTTATTTCAGCAAGGAAGTAGAACCAACAATTACGAATAGCAGCAGGTTTTTTTTTCAAATTCGAAACGTGAAAAGTGCGAATAATAATGATAATAAAGAAAATCCAGATAAGGTGAATTAGTAACCACCTCATCGGCACTATTGCGGGATAAGAACTAAACACAGGGTGGTCTAAAAGAAACTTCCTTTATATGTGAGTCCCTAGTGGCCGAACCGTTCAACCAATCGAAATGAAAGTTTAGATATAGTTATTTGAATGTATGGGGTCCAGATTGTGATGATTTAAAACAATAAATCTCTCACAGTTACGGTTACAGTGACAAAATTTCGAAATTTTCGAATGGCAACACCCACTTTTTTCGTGCGCAAATTGATCAGAGCATGGAAAAACCTTAAATGGCGTTGGAACGAGACACGTATGACGAAAATTGGCGGCGTAAAACATTTGCAAAGAAGAGCATCGTAAAGAACCAATGATAACAAAAGAGAGGACAGGGGAAAAACTTTTATTCGAATTACAAATTTACAACGTGGCCACCTTCGCAGACGATAACACATTGCATGCGAGAGATTGTTGATAACAATGACGAACGTATCATGGCAGGAGGAATTTGCAGAACTTCCCGTTTTATGGCATCTTTCAAGTCTGACAAATTCCGGGGATTTGATGTGTACACCTTTGATTTCAGATAACCCCAGAACCAGAAATCCATCGGAGTGAGGTCGGGGGAACGAGGTGGCCACGAAACTGCAAAGGTACGCGCGATGACTCTATCACCAAAGTGCTGTTACAGCACTTGTCGAACACTTCTGGCAATGTGTGGAGGAGCACCATCTTGCATATATGCAATGTCATTAATGACATTTCGCTGCTGCCATTATGGAATTACGTAATTTTCCAACATTGCTTTATACCGAACACCTGTGACGGAGCACGTTTGCATACCACTGGATGTGACTTCTTCGAAGATGGAAGGACCCAGAGTGAATATCCCTGCGACGCCGCACCACACAGTCACGTGTCTATCGTATAAATGCACTGGTGCCACATCCTGAGAATTTCCTTCCGCCCAATGAACGCAGTTCTTGGAGTTTACGTTCCCTGTCAGGGTGAAATGTGCCTCATCCGTCCATAATATCCGCAGCGGCCACCTGCTACCTTCATCATATCTGATTAGAAAAAATTCGCAAAGTCGACGACACGCTGTTGGTTGTCTCCAAGTGCCAATGCCTGGACGCGCTGGAATCGATAAGGACACATCCGCAGAACAGAGTGCAGAATTTGGAGAACTGTGGCTTTCGGTACATCCAAATTGCGGGAAACACTTCTTGCTGTATGCAATGGACCTGTAATCGTATTATGCACTTCCGCAACAACTTCAACAGGAACACGGGGTCGTCCGGATCGCGGTCTATCACATGTGCATCCCGTTTCTTCAAATTTCTTTACCAATTACGTACACTTTTTACGGAACAGTGTTCCCCCTTTTAGCTTATGATTTCGACGATAAACTCGCAATGCTTCGGCAGCATTTTCTCCGCTCAGATAAAAAAGCTTTATCAATTCACCTCGTTGTTTCCCTGAAAGTGTCATCTTCTTCGCACGAAACGAGACGGATTAGTATGAACATGAAGAAACAATCTTCCCACACTGCTTATATCGCATGCAGCGCTTTGCAAGAGTGTTCTGTGATGGGTGCTTCTACTGCCTAGCCCAGTGAATTATGCAAAGTGCATCAATTACACCTTCCCTTTTATTGTGATTGGTTCTTTACGATGCTCTTCTTTGCAAATGTTTTACGCCGCCAATTTACGTCATACGTGTCTCGTTCCAACGCCATTTAAGGTTTTTCCATGCTCTGATCAATTTGCGCACGAAAAAAGTGGGTGTTGCCATTCGAAAATTTCGAAATTTTGTCACTGTAACCGTAACTGTGAGACGTTAATTGTTTTAAATCATCACAATCTGGACCCCATACATTCAAATAACTATATCTAAACTTTCCTTTCGATAGTTGGAAGATTCGACCACTAGGGACTCAATATACGGGAAGTTTCTTTTAGACCACCCTGTACTTCACAGTCTTAAATTACTACTAGCTGAAGTACCCGTCCTTGACGGGTTAGTGAATGCAAATTTCCAAAAAGCAAGAACTTTCGTCAGCATTGTAGGAGTACACAGAATGGATGTAGTATGTTGCCAAAGTAAAGAAAGCGAAGTTATAATTTTTAAGTATTGTTAAAATATTACAGGTTAGAGAGTAACTAAGTAATATCATTTCATTCGCTTTGGTCGTAATTATGTGATGCGCGAACGAATATTGACGCATATTGAAATAATTTTCGCAAAATCTCAAAATCTAATCAACATTTTTGAAAAATTTTGAAGGCTAGAATTTAAGTTGAGTGACAACCTATCCTGTCACCCAATTTCGTTCCATTCCCTGCAGTCTTTATTTCGTGATGCTGGAACAAAATGTCAGCATTTTAAAACGATTTTCGCAAAATCTCAAAATGTAATCAATATATTTTAAAATTTCAACGCCTATAAATTAAGATTAGCAACTACCTATCCTATCACTAAATTTCGTATCATTCGTATTAGTCGTTATTACGTGATGTTTGAAGAAATATAAGCGTATTTTGAGAGAATTTTCACAAAATCTCAAAATCTAATAAAATGTTTAAAAATTTGGACACCTATAGTTTATGTTGAGCAACCGTCTATCATGTGACCAAATTTCATATCATTCGCTTTAGTCATTATTACTTAATGCGGGAACAAAGATTCACTCAGTTTTAAACGATTTTCGCAAAATCTCGAAATCTGATCAATTTTTTTTAATTAGATGCTTATAGTTTAATGTGAGTGACTTCCTATCATTTCACCAAATATCATTTTTTCACCTTCGCAGTTATTACGTGATGTGCGAACACAAATTTCCGCAGTTTGAAATGATTTTCGCAAAATTTCAAAATCTAATCAAGATTTTTTTTTAATTCGACGCCTATGTTTTAAGTTGAGTGACCACCTATCATGACACCCAATTTCATATCATTCGCTTCAGTCGTTTTTACGTGATGCTTGAACAGAAATTTATGCAGTTTGAAAGGATTTTCGCAAAATCTCAAAATCCAATAAAGATTTTTTAAAAGTTCGACGCCTATGTTTTAAGTTGAGTGACCACCTATCATGTCACTCAATTTGATATCATTCGCTTCAGTCGTTTTTACGTGATGCTTGAACACAAAATTACGCAGTTTGAAACGATTTTCGCAAAATCGCAAAATCCTATCAGAATTTTTTTTAAATTGGACGCCTATGTTTTAAGTTGAGTTACCACCTATCATGACACCCAATTTCATATCATTCGCTTCAGTCGTTTATGCGTGATGCTTGAACACAAATTTACGCAGTTTGAAACGATTTTCGCAAAATCTGAAAATCTAATAAAGATTTTTTACAAATTCGGCGCCTATGTTTTAAGTTGAGTGACCACCTATCACGACACTCAATTTCATATCATTCGCTTCAGTCGTTTTTACGTGATGCTTAAACAAAAAAAGCGTCACGGACAGAATGACAGAATGACAGAATGACAGACAGACAAACTTTTTTTTGAGGGTCGCATCGAATTCCCGGGTGCTTGAAACGGATAGAAATCGCAAAATTATTGAATTCCAATAAATGTACAGACAAAAGTCTAATTTTATTTATATACATTGGAGAAACACAGAAAGCAATCTTTTTTCAATTCGTGTTCATTATACTCAAGAGGAAGTACAGTATTTTAAAAGTTTTGTGCAAAGTAATGAAACTTTTATGTCACCCGTCTATCTACGTTATTCTTACATACTTTAAATCTGTCCCAATTTTGCGCAACACTTTTCTCTATTGTAGTCAGGAGCGCTTTAACTATCTATATAAATAAAATTTGACTTTTGTCTGTACATTTCTCGGAATTCAAAAATTTTGCGATTTCTATCCGTTTCAAGCACCCGGGAATCCGATGCGACCCTCAAAAAAAAGTTTGTCTGTCTGTCATTCTGTCAGTGACGCTTTTTTTGTTTAAGCATCACGTAAAAACGACTGAAGCGAATGATATGAAATTGGGTGTCGTGATAGGTGGTCACTCAACTTAAAACATAGGCGCCGAATTTTTAAAAAAGCTTGATTAGATTTTCAGATTTTGCGAAAATCGTTTCAAACTGCGTAAATTTGTGTTCAAGCATCACGCATAAACGACTGAAGCGAATGATATGAAATTGGGTGTCATGATAGGTGGTAACTCAACTTAAAAAATAGGCGTCCAATTTAAAAAAAATTCTGATTGGATTTTGAGATTTTGCGAAAATCGCTTCAAACTGCGTAAATTTGTGTTCAAGCATCACGTAAAAACGACTGAAGCGAATGATATCAAATTGAGTGTCATGATAGGTGGTCACTCAACTTAAAACATAGGCGTCGAATTAAAAAAAAATCTTGATTAGATTTTGAAATTTTGCGAAAATCATTTCAAACTGCGGAAATTTGTGTTCGCACATCACGTAATAACTGCGAAGGTGAAAAAATGATATTTGGTGAAATGATAGGAAGTCACTCACCTTAAACTATAAGCATCTAATTAAATAAAATCCATCAGATTTCGAGATTTTGTGAAAATCGTTTAAAACTGAGTGAATCTTTGTTCCCGTATTACGTAATAACGACTCAAGCGAATGATATGAAATTTGGTCACACGATAGATGGTTGCTTAACATAAACTATAGGAGTCCAATTTTTTAAACATTTTTATTAGATTTTGAGATTTTGTGAAAATTCTCTCAAAATACGTTTATATTTCTTCAAACATCACGTAATAACGACTCATACGAATGATACGAAATTGAGTGATATGATAGGTTAGTTGCTAATCTTAATTTATAGGCGTTGAATTTTAAAAATATTTTGCTTACATTTTGAGATTTTTCGAAAATCGTTTTCAAATGCTGAAAATTTGTTCCAGCATCACGAAATAAAGACTGCAGGGAATGAAACGAATTTGGGTGACATGATAGGTTGTCACTCAACTTAAATTCTAGGCTTGAAATTTTTCAAAAATGATGATTAAATTTTGAGATTTTGCGAAAATTATTTCAATATGCGTAAATATTCGTTCGCGCATCCCATAATGACGACTAAAGCGAATGAAATGATATTACTTAGTTACTCTCTAACCTGTAATATTATGGGGAAAAGGCTACTACCATATTAACAAACAAGGTACTTTATTAAACAACAATTACACACGGACAATTAATTACAAACACTTAGATAACAGACAGAGCGACGGAGACGTCTTCTCTCGTCGGCTGCAGTTAACGTCTCTCTCGATTACGCAGTAGGAAAGGAACATGTTATGCTTGCTAGGCGACTGCCGCGCCACACATGATGTAACGGCGTTAGCTGAGGAGTTTGCATTGAACTTCCTACATTCGGCCATCATGACCGGTAAGGCGACCTCGCCTGAAGTTACAGAACAGTTGATTTTTATTTATTTATTTTTTTAAACAAATCAATAGCTTATCACTACAACAACAAAACAATCACTAGCTTATGTATTAAAAAAAAAATAAATAAAGGAGCTTAACAATGAGCAGTACCTCCTAATAAAATAAACAATATAGAGAATACAGTTATACATTACCACAGGAAGAATAATATAATGCAAAGCTTGAATACTGGAATAATGCTGCAATTAAGAAGTGCTAAAATAAAGAAAAGAAAATGAATTATAGTAATTAAATTTTAAAGTCATTCGAAGGGTAAAGGGAAAAAAAGGTTTCTCAATATAGTCTTAAGTCCTTCGGTGAAGAAGAAAAAAATATTGAACACAGTTCAAGTTATGTGTTCGACAGTGCTGGTCCAAGGTTTCATGAACTCTGCGCAGGTGGAGGTTTTGGATGGACCGTCGAAGAAAGCACATTTTTCGACATTATATGTGTCATTGTTTTTCACATTTGTGACTTTATAGGGTCCAAGGAATTTCCGCTTCAGTTTTAATCCAGGACCAAATTGGGTTCGTTTGATTGCAACTAGATCATGCAACTGGAATTGTGGAGCTTGCCTGCGTCGAAGGTTGTACGTTCGGCGATTTTCTTCTTGAACCTTTGAGATCTGTTGTTTAGCATCTTTACGAAGGTCGTCGCGGTGTTGTTCAAATGAAGCTTTTACCCCGTCGTTGATGAGTTCGAGAATTTTTAAGTCGTGTTCAGATTTCATTTTTGTGCCAAAAGGGAGTTCAAATGGAGTGGTGTTTATACTCCTTTGGAATGTCGAGTTTATGATTTGCTGTAAGGCGGGTACATGGGAATACCATTTTTCTGGATTGTCAATAGACAATTTGGAAAGAACAGCTATAATGGTAGTATTTTGGCGTTCAACTTGGCCATTAGATCTCGGTAGGCCTGCCGTGATGGAGATATGAACGATGTTTTGTTTGGCGCAGTATTCTTCAAAAGCAGTTGAGGTGAAAGCTGTCCTCTGTCCTCTGTCCGATAGCTATCCTCTGTCCGATATGATACGCGATGGATTTCCGAAGACCGATCTTTGATTTTCTAACCGATTGATTACTTCTGCGGCGTCCGTTGATTTAGTTGGATAAAGCCATGTAAATTTTGTAAAGGCATCTATTACCACGAAAATATGTTTATAACGCTTGGAGGTGGTGGCAAGAGGTCCTAAATGGTCGACATGGTAGGTATGTAGAGGTGTATCGTCCTTGTCAATCGGGTGTAGCAGTCCGTCTTGCTTTCCACGTTTACGGTTGTTGAGAATACATGTAACACAATTTTGGATGCACTGTTTAATTTTGTCTTTTAAGTGTGGAATGAAATAGTCCTTGTTTAGGATCTCTTCTGTGCGGACAACAGCGAAATGATCACGTTCATGTGCTGCTTTGATGATGTTGGCTTGCATGCTCTCGGGAACTACCAGGAGGTCTTTGCCATTCACTGTTTTATACAGAAGATCATTTTTCACGATGTAGTTGTCATGAGCTGCGGTTTGAAGAAGCGTTTTTATCGCTGTGATCTGTTCATCCGTCTGCTGTGCTTTAAGGAACTGAATATGAACACTGTTCTGAATGGTCATGCAACAGGGATTACGACTAAGTGCGTCGACATGAGCCATTTTTGAGCCGTTGCGATGTTCTATAGTAAAGTTAAAGTCCTGAAGGTATAAGGCCCATCTGGCGATACGGGTGTTGAGATCTTTTTTATTTAAGGTTTAGACGAAGGCATCACAGTCCGTGATAATTTTGAAGTGAGTACCTAAAACGTAAATCCGAAACTTCTTTAGGGCTTCAACAACGGCAAGGACTTCCAGCTCAAAACTTGTATACTTTCGTTCACTATCAGAGGTCTTTTTGGACATATAAAATACAGGATGAAAAGAGTTATCTTGCATGGATTTTTGCATTAGGACTGCCCCCAAGCCATCTATTGACGCATCAGAGTGAATTTCAGTGGGAGAGTTCTGATTAAAAATACTTAAAACAGGTTGTTGTGAAAGTAAATATTTTAATTTTTCAAATGCGGCTTTTTGTTCAGCCTGGAATTGAAAGGGGGTGTCCTTACGCAAAAGGTCGCTAAGAGGTTTTGCTATGGCAGAATATGAAGGAATAAACTTTCTGAAATATCCGGTGAGACCTAAAAATCGGCGTACATCTTTAATATTTTTCAAATCCGGATAATTTAGAACAGCTTTAGTTTTCGTGGGGGAAGGAGACAGTTTACCGCCTTCTACTACATGGCCTAAAAATTCTATTTTAGTGTGTAAAAACTGGCATTTGCGGAAATTTATGTCTAATCCATAATCACGGGCTACATCAAGGACAATTTTTAAGCGTTCGAGAGCCTCAGACTCACTAGTAGCTGGGATGACAACATCATCCATGTACGGGAGTACAATGCCCTTAGCAATAAGTTCACGAAAAACGGCGTTTATATAACGCATAAAGGTAGATGGACATGTACTAAGGCCAAACGGCATAAATCGGAAGAGATATTGGCCTTTGTGTGTCACAAAACTAGTATAAGGACGGCTTTTTTCGTTTACGGGAACGTGGAAAAATGCATTTCGTAAATCGAGTGTAGAAAATATTGTGGCATTTTGAAGACTATCTAAAATGTCTTCGATCAACGGAAGGGGAAAGTGATCTTTGACTATTTTGCGATTTAATCGTCTGTAATCTATGCATACTCTAGGTTTTCCGTCTTTTTTTGTTACAACTAACACTTGGCTTGCGTAGGGAGATGAACATGGCTCAATAATTCCATTTTTGACCCATTCGTCAATTTGTGCATCTACTATATCACGCTCAGCAAATGGCAAACGTCGGGGTGCGTGGAAAATTGGCTCGTCGTCAGTGAGCACGATGTCAAGTTCAACGTTAGCAGTTTTCGTTTTATTGGGTGCATAAGCCAACAACAGCTTCTCAACGTCAGCGCGTGTTTGACTGGTGACATTCGGGCCGATGTCAAAGATGGGAGAATCGTCAGAAATTGACATAATAGAATTTTGAGGTTCTACAGGATCAGATGCCGTTGGAAGTTTTGAAAATATTACGCCGGCAGGGGAAATGGTTAAATTTGTTTGCTGTATTATGTCACACCCGATTATGAGGTCATAATTTGTGCAAGCATTCGGCACTACAGAAATAGTAACCGGAAAAATTTGGTCGTCAATAGTAACATCACAGTCAAAAGTACCAATGACGTTTGTTCGCGAAAAACCGAAACCCGTCAATACTTTAGTGTTATTCAATAATGGTGGTGAACCTATTTGTACCCATGCAGAATGTCGAAGCAACGTCAAATTGCTACCTGTGTCCACTAATCCGGGGAATTTATTGTCAAAAATAATAACTTCCTTACACATGTTTACAGAAGGAAATTCACGTACGGTATTTACTTTTGCTGGTGAAGTAGAACTATCGTTTCGAATAGCTCGGACACATTCAGTCGACTTGTGACCAAAAAGATTGCATGCTAGGCACTTCGGGCCTCGAGAGCGATTAGGACACCATTTAGACTTGTGTCCGACGTCATTGCAGTTAAAACAACGTTGCAGGGTGTTAGCTGTGTCAGAAACATTAAATTTTGAGGGTTTTCGTTGTTGGTTTGGTTGTTCTGTACCGCGGTTTGAGCTGTCAGGTGAGTGACGAAAATTCGACGAATTTGATCTATTAGCTCGCATGTTATTAACAAAAGTTTCGTAAGTTCTTAATTTTGTCTTAAATTCGGAAAATGATGTTGTCCCATAAAGGATAATTTTGTCTGAGCGGGAACCTTCAATACCGTTTATGACGTACTGAATAACAGAACACTCGTCAATAGCGCAATCGCATCTATTTGCCAATTCGCGCATGGAATTAAAATATTGAGTAAATGTTTCGTTAGGGCGCATTTTTCTTTTTTCAAGCTGCCGATGAATTTCTATTGACGTGACTGTGTCTGAAAACTCGTTAATTAACGCAGATTTAAACGTATCGTATGCATTTAGATTTCTTTGCGACGACAGAAATGACTTCGCGGAACCGGTAATCAATCTTTTTGCAAACACTAATTTTTGTTGATCACTTATGCAAGGGAATAATTGGAAATTTTCCTCCAAGTCTATAAAAAAACTTTTAATTGAATACAAATCATCTCCTGAAAACTTTCTACTATTTGCAGATATATCTCTTAAAAGATACCAGAATTGATTAGTCATATCCGAAACTGCGCTGGGGCCTAGAATGGGGAACTGTGCATTACTCGGTTGGGTAAGGTAAACAGAGCTTGGGTTTTGCATCGCAGGAACACTGTTTATATCAGAGGCACCATTAGGGGAAAATTGACCTACATTCGTGCTACTCGCTTCTGCCGATGTGTTAATAAGTGGATGGTCATGTTCTAAATCAGAGAGATAACTGGTGTCGAGAGAATTTTGAAAGTCTTGCAAATTTGTTAGGGCATTAAAAATGCTGTTGCAAATATCTTTTTCGTTTGCATTTGATTCCAAATGTAATAAATTTGCCACGGAAATAAACTCATTTAAGGAGAAATCTTTTAATATCTGTTCTTTATGTTTTTCTAGATCTAATTCGATTGGGAAGGAAGAGAAATTACGTATTTTGGTACGGGAAGAACGATCAAATTCTTTAAAACCAAGTATGGTGTTTAATGCTTTAACAGTTTGAGTTTTGCCAAATTTCAATGAGTTTGCTATTAAATGTATGTCTCCTAGTTTTAACGACATTTTGAAAAAGAATACAGTTTCTGAATGTAAACAAAAACTAGAGAAATTCTGCACAATTGTTTAAAAGGATAATAACGATCTAAATTAAAAGAAAAATCTAGCCTACTTGAAATGGGGAGCAGTCCAGCAGTTAATCCACACCTCAAACCATGTATTTAAATTCGTCAAATTGCGTTCGTCCATAAGAGAGCTTCTGAAGCTTATCGTCTATTAGGGAATACACTGGCTTGTTGATGTCTAGAGGAATTCTCTGGAGTGTGAGAGGACGGTCGAGCCCCCAAAATATGGGGAAAAGGCTACGACCATATTAACAAACAAGGTACTTTATTAAACAACAATTACACACGGACAATTAATTACAAACACTTAGATAACAGACTGAGCGACGGAGACGTCTTCTCTCGTCGGCTGCAGTTAACGTCTCTCTCGATTACGCAGTAGGAAAGGAACATGTTATGCTTGCTAGGCGACTGCCGCGCCACACATGATGTAACGGCGTTAGCTAAGGAGTTTGCATTGAACTTCCTACAATATTTTAACAATACACAAAAATGATAACTTCGCTTTCTTTACTTTGGCAGCATACTCCGTCCATTCTGTGTACTCCTACAATGCTGACGAAAGTTCTTGCTTTTTTGGAAATTTTCATTCACTAACTCGTCGAGGACGGGTACTTCAGCTAGTGAATAAATAAATAGATAAAAATTTAAATTGATATCTATATAAATAAAATTAGACTTTTGTCTGTACATTTCTTGGAATTAAAATATTTTGCGATTTCTCTCCGTTTCAAGCACCCGGGAATCCGATGCGACCCACAAAAAAAAGGTCTGTCTGTCTGTCATTCTGTCGTTCTGTCATTCTGTCCGCGACGCTTTTTTTGTTTAAGCATCACGTAAAAACGACTGAAGCGAATGATATGAAATTGCGTGTCATGATAGGTGGTCACTCAACTTAAAACATAGGCGTCGAATTTTTAAAAAATCTTGATTAGATATTCAGATTTTGCGAAAATCGTTTAAAACTGCGTAAATTCGTGTTCGAGCATCACGTTAAAAACGACTGAAGCGATTGAAATAAAACTAGGTGTAATGATTGGTGGTCACTCGACTTAAAATATAGGAGTCGAATTTTAAAAAAATCTTGATTAGATTTTGAGATTTTGTGAAAATCCTTTCTAACTGCGTAAATTTGCGTTCGAGCATCACGTAAAAACTACTGAAGCGATTGAAATGAAATTTGGTATCATGATTGGTGATCACTCAACTTAAACATTAGGCAGCGTATTTTTAAAAAGATCTTGATTAGATTTTCAGATTTTGCGAAAATCGTTCCAAACTCCTTAAAATTGTGTTCGAGCATCATGTATTTTTACGTAATGCTCGTAATGATGAAGCGAATGAAATGAAATTTGGTATCATGATAGGTTGCCACTCAAGTTAAAATATTCTCGTCGATTTTAAATAAAATCTTGATTAGATTTTAAAATTTTGTGAAAATTGTTTCAAACTGCGTAAATTTGTGTTCGCACATCACGTAATAACTGCAAAGGTAAAAAAACGGTATTTGGTGAAATGATAGGTGGTCATCTTAAACTATAAGCATAAAAAAAAAAGATCAGATTTTGGGATTTTGCGAAAATCGTTTCAAACTGAGTGAATTTTTGTTCACGCATTACGTAATAATGATAAAGCGAATGATATGAAATTAGGTCACATGATAGGTTGTTGCTCAACCTGAAGTATAGGTGTCCAATTATTTAAACATTTTCATTAGATTTTGAGATTTTGTGAAAATTCTCCCAAAATGCGATTATATTTCTTCAAGCATCGCGTAATAACGACTAATACGAAATTTGGTGATATCATAGGTAGTTACTAATCTTAATTTGTAGGTGTTGAATTTTTAAAATATTTTGATTAAATTTTGAGATTTTGTGAAAATCGTTTTAAAATGCTGAAATTTTTGTTCCAGTATCACGAAATAAAGACTGCAGGGAATGAAGCGAAATTTGGTGGCATGATAGGTTGTCACTCAACTTAAATTCTAGGCTTCCGATTTTTCAAAAATGTTGATTAGATTTTGAGATTTTGCGAAAATTATTTCAATATGCGTCAATATTCGTTCGCGCATCACATAATTACGAATAAAGCAAATGAAATGATATTACTTAGTTACTCTCTAACCTGTAATATTTTTACAATACATAAAAATTATGACTTCGCTTTCTTTACTTTGGCAACGTACTACATCTATTCTGTGTACTCCTACAATGCTGACAAATGTTCTTGCTTTTTAGAAATTTGCATTCAGTGCTAACCCGTCAACGACGGGTACTTCAGCTAGTATTAACTAAAAGGTGTAAACAAAACTTTACTATTATGAACCTTTAATGAATTTTGCTGAACAGTTTTAATTGACTACGCTGTATATTGCTAAGCTTGAATCTCAAAACCCAATCCAGCGTATACTTTACCGAAATCATTAGCTTTCTTTAGTTCTCTTACCCGAAATAAATATGTATACGGATGATCAACATTTTTCTTCACATGTGTGAAAATCTCGTATAATGCCAAGCTAAGTAATGGGTGCGCGTTATTCCAATGTTTGCAAAATGTGTAATTATTTAATTTAAGTTGTTGTCCAAAAATAAATCTGAGGTAAACTGTAAATGTAAAAATGCAGAATTTCAGCATAGATCTTTTTTATTTGTTTATCTTATATTTTAGGGCAATATTACATTTTTCATAATATTTAAATTCAATAGCTTGTTTACGCAAGACACATTGAACTATCCAATACTTTAGAGTGATGCTTTAGGAAAGACGAGATATGTTGAATCCGCATTCGTTACCATGACTACAGGCATTTATTGAAAACCTCTTTTCGAATTTGTCAACATGTGGATATACATAAAAAAAGAAATTCTTTCAAATTTATGTTTTTCTTTAAAGGCAATATTCCGTTGCAAGAAAAAAAAGTCATCCAACCTCTGTAGAATCCAAAATACAAAAAAATTGTTTAAAAATTGCCGTAAGAACATTAAAGTTACTATTTTTGATTCGATATGTTTAGTTTGTCTTCTTTTTAACATTTCTATAAAATTTGACCTCAAAGTTATAAATATTACTGCTCCACCGTGGCTGATTATTATATTTGGAAATAGAAAATTATGACATGCGTTATTGTCTATTTTTCTCTGTAAGGGACGTGAGGATCTTATAGCTTTAGATTCATTGATTCATATTTAGTGTTTCCATATATTATAGGAACAAGAAATAATGGCACTGATGACTATAACTAGAATGTGAATCCAGTATAGACATTTATTAATGTTTATTGGGAGTTTAAATATTTGTTGAAAATCAAGAAAAAAAAAAGTCGGATCAACAATAGTGTCGTTATCAGAATCATTGACTCAAATATTAATATGAGTACAGTATTTTTGATGGCTGAAAATAATTTAGTTAATCGGATTTTAGTCAAATTATCGGGATTATTTCAGTGCAAACAGTGAAATGTTTTTGTAAGTTTACTGTCTTATATTCCTCTACATTCTTATTAAGTCTTGTGTAGCAAAATTTCCGATCCAGTATACTTTAATTGTTTGCACTTTTAAAATGAAATTTAGTATAACTCATGTTTATTGTTTGACCCAAATATCGAGATTCTTTAAAAACAGAAGGGTGTACCTTTGTTACTTTGGGGAGGTAACTTTGAAGGGGTAACTTTGTTAAAATAAAGTTGGCTTTTTTTAATTAAATTTACAGATGCTACATTTTAAGACCATTTTCTTTTTCTAATATATATCCTTTAACTGTTTTTTGAATGGGATATACTTTATTGCTGCTTCTTATTCTTTCTTTTCCAAATAAGCAGCAATACGTTCCTTGGTATGCGACTAAATGTTTTTTCATATGAAAGTAGTTTTATAAATGTCCTATAGATTCTCCTTTAAAACTTTGCAAGTTTAGTTTTTCAAAATAATCTGCTAATAGTAGATGGATGTAACATCTACCGACTTTATTTGTTTTATTTATAATTTTACGTTTAACAAAATCATGCAAAAAAAATAAATCCCTTTGGGAAGCTTTTTTCTTTTTATGATGCCATTTTCAACAGTTCAGAAAAGAATTGTTCACTTAAATTTTTGCTTCAACGTATCGTGTGACCAATTTTTAATTTTAAAGTAACTGGATGATTTCTATAAAATTATCTAGACCTTGTTTTTATGACAACAATGCACCTCAGTAAAAGCATATGAAGTCTAGTTTTAAAGATATATTTAACTGCAAGTCTTGATATATGATGAATATGATTTGCTTGATATCTGTCAGAATAGTTGTCGAAGTATTCTATGAGCCAACGCTCGAAGAAAATGGTTAATGTTTTCAGTTTGATTCGTTTTTTTTTTTCCTCAGCAAAAATATATTTTGCTTTTTTAAAAATAATAGTCATTTCATCACGTCTATCCCATTCTTCGATTTTTCCGTACTTGTACACCGTATTCATCTGCCAAGTAATCGAGATATATAGCAAAGTCCGTAATGGCAAAGCCTCAATGAAAGTAGTTTTACAGGCATTTGCTACCGGAAAGTGGGAAACGTGAGAGTTACTTTTGTCATTTATTTCCAAGTTCACTCTTCTCGAGCTCGGTGGAAGCCTATCTGAGATTTTGGTGTTATCGAAATGCTTTCGAAGAACTTGATGGCCACCAAAGTGCTGTATTCCCTGATCAACAGCACCCTCTAAGGATGAGCTTTGGAACTTATTTTGAAAATTGTAGCTATGAAATTATCTCTTTCAAAATATAGAATAATGACACTGCTACATTTCTATTGCCTCTCTGTATAGATATTTACTGTTTCATCATTTTGAGACTATATATTACTGTCTGCTATTGTGGAATGCATTATATTTTAAACTAAATTAGTCTACAAATATGAAAACTCTCTTATGCAGCTCTGATGCAGATAACGATTTCAAAGCTAATAAGTACCATACAAAAACATCCGCATCGACATTAATAACAATAATGTCGTAATAAAAACACTCTTTTCCCTGTAACGCATTTTTGCTCTGTTAACTTTTCTATTCTATTTCACAGTTCAAAAGTGATCTTCTAAATGAGACTTCGAAAGTGAAAATTACAGAATATTAGCGTAAACATTAACGGTCTGCATGAAAATACACATGACTGAAAGGAGAATCCGGTGTGTGTTCAGGGGAGCATTAAGCAACTGTTCTCATTAACATCAAGCGTAACTGATGCATAGCAAAGAGAGAGAGTGAGAGTTATTATGGCTCTGTGGCTTTATTAGACGTTGTAGCACAGAAAGTAAAAATAAAATAAAGTAAAATACAAACTAGTGAGTGAATGTTTTGTAGAATAAATGCTCTTCATCACACTGAGTTATTTGTTGAGATGTCACTACCTACTTACTTGTTAGACAGCTATGAAATGCATGGTGATGGATGTTATGGTGACACATCATAGTGTATGAGTTATTAGTAAAAAACAAGATATAAAATGCATATATCAACTACATTTATAATTTAGTTTTTCGTTATTAAAATATGTAATCCTTATGTCTTGCATTAAAAAAAAGATAATGCTATTTTTGTGAAGATGGTTTTCAATGAGAGAAAAAGCACAAATGGAAACTATATAGGAACTGTACGAAATAATTTCAACATGAGTCTGATTACCTTGTGGTTAATTTTAAATAACGAAATTCCACAAATAAAGTACTACCAATATGTTTAACATTTACAGAATTTTCGTTACTCAGGATAGAATAGTGTTTGCATAACGTCAATGTATGCAATACTTTTATTCAGAAGCTAGGTGTACAAACTATTCTACAGTTGGTGTACAAACTGTTGGTGTACAAAGGCTAGGTGTACAAACTATACAACAATATATTCTACAGTTCAAATAAGAATTATAATGATATTCGCAAATCCATATAATTTTAGACAATTAATTTTCAAAAGTAATATTAAATCACTCATTAATCAAGAGTTTTAGCTGCATTGATTTGTGAGAATTCGATTTTTTTTAGTATGAATGCGTGTATTTACAACTAGTTATAATTAATATTTTCATTTCACATCGTATATTTTACTGTGCAAAGAAATGCATTGCAAAATATCAGTTTATTTTTTAATTTATTATTTTTTTTGGAAATAAATAGATTTAAAAACATCTGATTTTTTTAGTTATGAAATGACGCTAAAAGTATTTTCCAACGACTATGGAAATACGTGGATTTTTAAATATAAAGGAAGGTGGCCTAAAATGATCCCCTTAAGATTAAAACTGGTATAAAATAATACAAATGTTTAATAAAACTTTGGCCCTTTGCTATCATATTTTATACTGTATTTTGCATAATAAATATATTTTAATAATATTTTGAAAAGCACAGTGAGTAATGAAAAAAAATAGAATTTTTAGAAAGTGTCTAAGCGATCATTTTAACCCTCAATGAAATGGCAAAATGATCCTTCATTGAAAATAATTTTAAACCTCCAAGCGGCTATGACGTAAAATCCGGTCAGCTTCATTCCAGTTTTCACGGCAATGCATCTAGAATTTAAATTATTTATAATCCACAGGTAATATAAAATATGTTTTGATAGTAAAGTTTGTAAGTTAATTAAGAGCTCACTTTTTAATAATCACAAATCTTCTTATCGAAATGATATTTTTTAAAAATAATTTTACCGTGAAAACAACTTCAAATAACTTCATATTATTTGCCCATTTCCAAGAAGCTCAGACGATTAAAAAATTTATTTTTGGCAAAATAAAATATATAAAAGTAATTGTGACAATGCATAGTGAAATAAAATAAATTTTACAATCATAGAGTATGCAGGATTTATTTTATGAAAATTTTAAAATAAAAAACTGTCACAAACACAATAAAATGAAATATTTTAAAATTATAATTAAAAAAATTATGGCTTACAATAAACTCAGAAATAAATTAATGTAATGGGGAGTCATGCATTTTGAGAACATCTGAAAGACTATCATGATGACTAGGACCCAGTACAGGAGTTTCTTCAGTCGATGGACCATTCTACCCAGCAGACTTTTACCCAGTAAATTGATGTATCATTTTACCGAGGTAACTACCCAGCAAGCGCACACACGTATATATTACGTATTCCCGATGTCGAAATGTCGAAAATAGGTCGAGGAAAAATTACAGCAAAAAATAGCGTTTAAAAGAGATCAAACATACATTGTGTTGTCGACGTTTTAAAGAGCCGTTGTATGCTGGTCAGGAAGGCGGCTATCTTCGACTGTTAATGTTTGTCACCCCCACGAGGTCTATAATCCGTCAATATATCGCCGATTTTCCGCTCATAGCTTCGGCGATCTGAAGAGACCCCCCAGCCAGCCAAGAAGAAACAGATGGAGCACCGAGAAATTTTTTCAGCTTAGTTAATAGTCAGTTTAACGTCGAATAAACAGTGCAGGGGAGACAAACGTTACCGTGTCCTTTCACACGACCTTTGACCTGTCCACCCCACGCGATTTCTCAGAATTTTGGAGAACGCTGAAGTCACGTCACAGATGCCTTTTTTTTTCTTCTTTTTGTGTGTGTATTCCGTCGTGGTTCGCTTCGCAGTTTTTTTATGCAAGGGCAGATCTAGCTTCATTTTCATCGCGTGGTCACTGGCTGAGCTGCTGCGCTGCACAGTAAGAGTACATTTTCGATAGTTTTAACTATAAAAGTGGATATTTTTCAAGAATCTCTTGGAATATTTTCAAGTTTAATGCTAACACGATTTATCGTTAGCTTGACATGTATTAATAAGTTTGTCTGGCTCTCTTTAAATTGTGTTGGCCGGTGTTGTTAAAGTTTGTCGGGGTAACTACTAATTTTAATTTCGGCTGTCAAAATTTTAGAGGTGAGTTACATAATTACTTAACTAATACTTATGTGCTTTGTTTCTTTTAATCATTTTCTTTTTAATCGCTAATTATAAGTCTTGTTATTCCTTATTATAGAGTGAAATATACAGGTACAATTACCATAAAATCAACTGCTTACCTTAAACATATAAAATATTTTTTTCTCATAATAAGCACGATTTTACTTAATGTGAGCTTACTATAACAAAAGTCAACCATTATTGCATTATGGCTTAGAATGAAATAGGTTAAGCTTTTTTGTGCAAAGGTAATTTTTTTTTCTTTTTAAATTGTATACTAATATGTATGCATCTAGTATGTAATATAAACCTGTTTGGAGTAGTAAAATTTAACAAATCAAAGAATTAAGAGAGATAAATAAAAAACTGTTTGTGTAATGAAGTAGACAAGATTTTTCTCGTGGGACGGGGGGGGGGACTAAAATTTATAGATAGAAAACTTGTTCTCATTTTATTACATGGAAAAAGTAATAAAAAAAGCAGGCTTATTCGTCTAATAGGTCGTTCCTTGACGATTTCGTCGAATCCTGACAATTTATAAACGTTCTAATTGTACCTCAATTCTAGATAATTAGAGAATGTGTGAGTCACATACTATTTACATACATCGTGAAAGCATGGAAATTCAAGCAGTTCTTATCTTGCGCACATGCCGTTTAAAAAAAAGGAAACACTTTATATTTTTAAATATAAAACATTTTACTACTGGTTTTAGCTAATGAAAAGCAATTTTGAATTAAATGTTCAGTAATAACAAGTTTTAAATTAACTTCTAATCGTTTAGATAAAGTTATAAAATATATATTGATAAAAGTTTGAACATATACAAAAAATATATTAAAGTTAAAAATATAATCTTGATTTTGAATTGAACTCATAAGTAAGTCGCATAAACAGCAGATGTCGCTTTTACATATTAAAGGGTTTCCATTTTTCCCTGGTACATTTTATTAATCATTTTGACTGTATTGGGTATTTTTAATAAAAAATTATTTAATCTACTGTTATAAAGAATCTATATATTTTCATATACTGGTGAAAAAGTAACTTTTTTATATAAAATAAGTAAATTATATTTACTATTAGTAAAATTGCATTTTAAACTGTATTAGTTAACTAAATTTACTAATATTTATTTAATTTTTTAAGTTACTTTTTCACCATTTTTCAACAATATATGAAATTATTTAGATTGTTCATAACTTTGAATTTAACAACGCCCCCCCCCTTTTTTTATTGAATATACCTAATACAGTTAAAACAATTCATAAAATGTACCGGGGGAAAAAGTAAATCCTTTAAAATGTAAATTAGACTTAAGCTATTAATGCGAGTTACTGATTAGTTAAATTCAAAAAATCAAGATTATATTTTTTCTTTCATATATTTTCTCTGTGTTCAAATTTTTATGAATGTATATTTTGTAACTTTATCAAAACGATCAGAAGTTAATTTAAAACTTGTTATTTCTGCATATTGGATTAAAAATTATTTTTCATTAGCTAACAAACTAATAGTAAAATGTATTTTATAGAAAAATAAAGTGTTTCCTTTTAAACGGCAAAAGTGCACAAGATCAGAGCAGATTGAATTTCCATTCCTTCACGACGTATGTAAATGGAATGTGCCCATTCTCTAAAGGTCTGGAATTGCGGCATAATTACTACGTTTATAAATGGTCAGAATTCGACAAATTCTGTGAAGTCTTTAAGGAACGACTTCTATTAGACGAATATAAGCCGGTTTTCTCTGACCTGTTGAAGCAATTCGACAATGTATAACGTAAAATCAACCACTATGAGCTGAATTTTATAAACGGATTCTGAGAATCTGTCTCCCTTCGCCGTTATAGCGACGAGTGTTCGACCAATGTCGGGGATTTTCTCTTCCTGGCGGTCACCCTTTTCCATTCTTGCGCCGTAGTTAAGCGAGATTGTTATCTCTCACGGTCGCCCCTCACGGGTGATACGCCGTCGAGAAGTTCAGCGCTCGACGGGCAAACAGGTGGACATATCCAAGGATTTTTAACGTCGATGATTACGTCGAAACTACGTCGACGGCGACGTTAATTCGATGTATCGTGGCTGGCTGGGTATGGCTGCCCACTTAATGACCTATTACAGGAACACACCGAGAAATATATTAAACTAAACAAGGGTAATTCACATCTAAAAACACACTGTATTTAGTAAACCAAGCCATATTTCAATACATTAAAGACTGTTTTTCTAAATAAATAGGAAAATTAGTGCTTACCTTATAAACGATATGATAAAACCCAGTTTTTTGAAGAATTCTACTCAGACATGTATAATATCGCTTAAATATCATCATTGCTGCTTCTTGGCACAACTAGTTTATGTATTACCCGGTAGGTAGCTCTGTCTGTAGGTAAGAAAACATATGTAGATCGTTTTGCCCAGGTTCATATTAAGCCACCTTCCCCTAATTAGGTGATATATTGAAACTATTATCATGCAATGCACTGTAAGAAGCGCAGGTACATTACATTTACTTTTTTTCTAATTTAATGATAAAATGATTCTTCACATAATGATCTAAAAGTTCTACGCATATTCATAAAAGCTTTACAGGTCAAATATTTGTGAAAGTATTAAATATATTACGTGTATAATTAGTAGCTAATATAATAAGCACACTCAACTGGTTTAAATGTTAAACTTATTTAAGAGTTTTTTAAATAACGCACATCAAGATTACAGCGCGGTAGTTTCACATGATAGAAAAAGTTCACCCTTCCTCAGTTCTCAAAAATGATCAACCGTTTGTTTATACAGGCAAAAAAATAAAAGTTAAAAAAAATTAAACAAATAAAAGATATAATCATCGTATGGATTCAACGCATCAACTTTATATCGTTTTATAAATTTTACACTACATATTAACAATATCTATGCTAGGGATAATAAATTGCATTTTTCGATTTAATAATGTTTAACATGCTATAACCCGCTACAAACCCCCAGACTTTCTCATCATTTTTGGCTCAATATCGTAAAATTATGCTAAAATCCCATGCTCTTCAAACTTCATAGAAGCACGTTCAGAATAAACGATGCCCATCATCTGTAGAACTCGACAGCGTTAGGCATACGAATCAATTCTGATGTCACGTTCTGTCACCTATGAATTAGACCGGTTATAGACCGGTGTTCATTTCCTCACTGCCTGCTTGGTATTTTCAGGCATTTTATACTGCACTTGGTACCAGTACGCTTTTGCTCTTCACTCGTGTCTTAAATATTTTTATAACTTATTTTATTTATGCAAGTTCCATTTTATGGATTTATTTATTTTATAAAATTCCGCGAAGTAAAAATTAAGCTTTTGTTTTGTTTTATTCAATTTGCAGTATGTTTATGGTTATTTAAATAACGGCTACTTAAATATAGAATGTTGAATTATTTAAGGTTCTTAAAGTTCTTAAAATATAGAACTTGGGTGTAGATTGTTTCTCTTGTACTTCATGCGCTTCTTTGAGATAAACTCGAAATGAGGAGGTCCACGTGAAACTCAAGGGAGCATCGCCAGTCTGAAATTATTGATGATAAAATTAGTGATAATAGAATAGGAAAATATTTCAACAAGCTATTTTTTTAATGGTAAAATCTACTTCTGTAAAAAAATACCATTATTCAAACATTATTAAAAACATACTGTGAAACAGCAATTATTTAAATTTGAAGGAAACTTCATATAGTTATTCTCCTACGATTCAACTGCATCGACAGTTTAAAAATGTTTATTAAATAAAGAAAAACAGCAAACATCTGTAAGTGGTTCTATGCGAATCAGACATCTAAGATATTTTTATCAAAAATTTTACTGTTACTAGAATCATTTGTATGAACGAATTGTATTTTCTAGAACAAATGCACAAATGGATTTCTTTTTGCGAAAGTTTTAGCCCATCTTAATTTTTCAAATTCCTCCAAATTTTAAAATTGATAACTATGTTTTGTGAATGCTAAAAATATTTCAGTTAACTTCGGTTAACTGATTCTTACTATTTTGAGTTCAGATGGAAAGACATTTCCAAATGAAATAAGGTTTTAGTTTTATTTCTGCATGAAAGATGTGGCAAATTATACCTGTACATATACTGGCAAAGTATACCTATACTTTGAGGGAAAATTTTAACTTTCGTAAAGGGGGTGCCATTCAACACAAACTAACTAATACTTGCAGCTCTCAAAAAACAGACATAGTCCAGAACAACGTAAAAAGTATTTTATCCGAAGAATGCGCACTCTTTTATTCGTACATGTATTTACAAATGTTTTTATTTTCTTCTGAACGCCATCTTTTTTAAGTATTTTTAAAAACATGCTTAATCTTCCCTTTTAATACGCATTCATTCGTCTTAAATGTTTTCTGTAATTCTTTTTTTCATTTTTCTGACTAATTCCATTTTGTATTATTTATTAATTTTCTAAAAGTTTACGAAATAAAAATTTAGAAATATGGAAAGATATCTTAGTTGCTTTTCAAACTATTTTAAAATATACGAATAAAAAAATTATTTGTGCTCAGAGATAGACAAGAACGCTAGTGTTTCTGTTATCGGGATCTGCTGTCGCCTCAGGTTTGCTCAATGCATTATAACATTGTAGTAATTCATTTCCTGTCTGTTCATTCGGTTATTAAAAAACAAAGATGAGGTTTAATCTTTCCCAAAGTCTGTAGGCTGCGTATTCTTATGTTGTTTAATTCTTTATATCTAAAAAGTTAACAACAGATTAACTTGTTTGAGCAATCCACGTGGTATCTTGCTAATTTTTTCAGAATATCAGAACCACTCATATTCATTTTGTTTTGCTTGCTCGTATATCTGTGCGGATAATCCTTTTATTTGCATTTTCTATTTTTATGCACTCCTCATTAATTACAAGTGTTGTATTCAATTTCAGTACCACCTCTAGAAGTTCAAATTGAAGAAAAGAAAAGGGCTCTCTCAGCACAGAAACCTGTAGAATTGGTTTGCAGAGCGGGGGGTTCTAGGCCTCCCGCAAATATTACCTGGTCTATAGGTCATCTACCATTGAAAGGAACTAAAGAAAAGATATCGTCAGAAGGAAACATCACTACAGGTAGACTGACATTTATTCCCACAATAGAAGACAGAGGCAAGAACATAACATGCAGAGCTGAAAACATGCTTATACCGGGCAGTGCGATAAACGACATGTGGCAAGTGGATGTGCACTGTAAGTACTATTCTAGCAGTATTATTTATTCCATATATTATTTATGGCAAACACCTTTTAACTTAGAATGAAAGACGTAGTAGATAAAGAAGTGTTAACTATTATATAATCGTTCATTTATATTAACAATGAACAGTTTTTTAAAGTTACCTACCTCTACATCTATACGGTTAATAATAGACTATCTTGCTTATGCAGCTCATTCGACATTAAAACAAATATAAATATTAAGGGTCTTTAAGCTTAGGTACATACTACCGATTACCACTACAGATATCTCGGATAGCTGGTATACAGAACATATACTCATCTCATGATAAATCTTCTTGGTATAAACAAAGTAAAATCACATAACTCAACTACTAATGCATTGTAATAAGGAAATACTCATTTCCCTTGTAATAAGAGAAGGAATTGCAATTTTATTCTACGTGGTGTAGTAATCTAGCTAGTACACCAGCTCTCAGAACATAAAAATAGAGATGTCTATTTTTTCACACATTACTGCTGGATAGAAAAAAACAATGTAAGGAAAGAGAGACTTTAATTAAAAGAGTGCTATACGAGTATTTAGGCAATATAGTTGCATCCAATAAAATTATGTCTTTTAATTACACGTAAAAAGAAAACTGCTTAATGTTGGTGTCTTAATATTAGCTGTGTTATAAAATTTCGAAGTTTGAATTTCTTATATTTACACTTTTGCACAAATCTTTTTTCATTTTATTTTTCTGTTCAGTTTATAAATGAACTAGAATAACTTTTAAATTTATGCAAACTGGCACCGATCCAAGGAGAGCAGAGTGGATTTCTTTTGATTTCTAATTTTGTTAAATTTTACATCCCGAATGTAATATTAATGCTAGTAAATTTTCAGCAGTTTTTTGTTTTAGATAATAATATTCAGATGTTATCACCTTATTTAAATGTATAAGATCATTTTCTTTGGTGCTAGTGAAAATTAAAATCTATTAAGATTATCAAATAGTTCTGTACATTTTTTGAATGATCTTTTTTGAGTGCAGGTTGAGCAGAAAGTTAAATTTCAAGATCTCAAAAATGTACATTTTCTGCCAATGAATGTTGACAAAGACAGTCAGCATGCTAATCACACCCTGTGGTTTTGCAGCAAATTTCAAATCTATCAAATTTATTTTAACGTATATGAAATGTTTTCCAGAATTAAAATAAACAAATAAATAAATAAACCACGAATTCAATGTTTGTTCTATTGCTTGTGTGGGAAAGAAAAGAAAAAGAAACTTTTCTAATACATATTAATTTGTATGAGGTCATTGTAGTGAAGACATTTACTGGGGCTATTTTTAAATTCTTACTTAGCGTTGTGAATACAGCTCAGTTTGAAAACAAATAACCTCATTTTCATTAACATTTCAGTTGCGAAAAAGGACGGCGATGTAAGATACTTAAAAAATACATTTTATTTAAAAAGACCATTGAAGAATGAAGCATATTAAAAATAATGGACTGATGATGGCCAGACTAAAAATTTGATACTAAAGCAGTTGAATAGCGGGGGAGTGACTTAGAAATAGATGCCAACACTGAACTTCACGTTGGCGAGAGCTTGGCCAAGATAGCCAATGTCAGTTACAGCGTTTCCATAAATTCAGACCAATGAAATTATAGTAATGAAACAGCCATTCGATGCATTTGATAGCTGCACGGCATCAAAATAAAGTATGTTAAAATAAGCGTCCACAGAAGAGAAGCAGAAGAGAGTAAAAATATGTTACGATTGCAATCTGATTAGAAGAAGAACTATTTTTAAGACAGAAGGCGCGGCGTGGTCTGAGATAAATACTCAGGGAAAAACACTATTGCTTGTGGAGAGAAGCGAAATGCTAATTTTGGTAGACAAAGTAAGGAAAATGAGAAATTAATGAAGGTTAAAATGCTTGTTTTTAAACAGATTAGATTTAAGACACAGATAAAAAAAATTACAGCCCAGTGGTTAAGGCATTGGACTCGTAACCGGAAGGTTGTGGGTTCGATACCGGTTCGATACATTCAGTGATGTGAGCTGTCCTGTCCTGGCAAATAAATATTGAATATACGGTCTACATCATAGTTGTGACAAGAATCTCTGGAGGGAATCGTTTCTAATAAATTTTGGGTATGAAGTTATTCTAAAAATATGAAAAATTCAAAATAGTGGAATGTACCTCAAATTAGTTCTCATACAAGAACGCTTTTCTGACTGGATGTCATAAGGTGTCATTAAATTAGATAAATAAATCATAAAGTGCTATCTTAAAAGTCCACTTTGCTGTTATCATTACAAAATGTTCCATGTTTTTTATTTGAATAAGTAGCATCCCGAATAAACATATTTCGATCTTATTAGACAAAAAAAAAAGTGATTTATTCTGGCGGTAGTAACAATAGTTATAAAAACATTTTATAATAGCTTGTCAGACACATTATTGAAAAAGAAAAGATTGTTTAAAGCAAAATTTATTGTTCAGTTGCCTAAAATATAAATATCAACATGTGTTCAAAAATTAATTATTTAAAATTTGAAGTTTGTGCATACAACTCAAGCTAAATACTTAAAATAAAAATGCAAATTTACTTTTTTTTTTAATGAACTATATCATTACCCACATTTTTTTCAGAAAATCATTGTGCTAACTTTCATATTTTACAAACAAATCTATGATTAATACGCTAGTTTAAAGATATATAACAGTTACATAAATTGCATATCTTAATTGAATAACAGTAATCGATTGCAAGCATCAACCAAAACACTCAACCTCTAACGATAACTTCTCTTTCAGACATTCCTCAACTCACGCTAAAGCTGGGCAGCAAACTACGGCACTCTCACATACAAGAAGGGAAAGACGTGTACTTGGAGTGCGCAATCATAGCTAATCCTTCAGTCACGGACATAGGATGGAAATTCGAGGACAGGGAGCTTCACACGAACAAGTCGGCGGGAATCATTGTCAGCAATCAGTCCTTGGTGCTGCAGAGCGTGAAAAGGAGTAACCGTGGTAAATACACTTGCACGGCAGAGAATTCGGAGGGAACTGGTGAAAGCGCAGCTTTATATTTGAGAGTCCAGTGTAAGTACACTTGCATGGGCTATTATGCAAACAGTTCAGCTTGTGTGTGATGTATGTATGTGGTAGTTACGTCTCGGGTGTAAGTGTTTTTAGAGGTTATGTGAGTAGTTTGCTCTGCGAGTTGTTTGAAAATTTACATTAAATAGGCTATGCGAACACAGTGGGATGTGTTTTAACTGAATATGAAATATTGCTAATGTACACTGGTGTCCAAAATCACGGTTACAAATATAAAAAAATGAGATTTTTAGACAAAATAAAAGTGTACTAATTTTTCATGCTGTAAGGCAGGAAATGGTAACAAAAGTATGTGTACGGGAGTTTAATGTAACCTGATATGCAAATGAGAGCAAATATCCTGAAAATGCGGTATGTCATAAATGTTCTTTAACAAAACACGCGACAAAATCTGGACCTTCGTCAGTTGTAGGAAAGTAAAGCATATATGTGCTGGTACTTCTGTTCTCTCTTTATAGCTCTTCATTACTTGATCTAATGGTGTGGCCACCTCGTGCAGCCATATAAGCGTAAGTCGACCTCTCATGTTGTTAATGAGTTTATTGATCAACGATTGTAGCAGGAATTTACATTCTTCGAAAATCGACGATTTAATGTATAAAAGGTCCTTTGAAGGAGTGGTCGACATGCAATGGTTTTTCCTAGAGCATTCTGTAAGTCCTCTGTATGACTGAGGTCTGTAGACCTCGCTAGTCGCACCAGAACACTATCTTCTTCCCGATAATCCTAAAATGTGTAACTTTAAGTTTTGACACCAGTGTATATTAATACTGGCGTGATATTTTAAACTTTTTCCTGTCTTTAAATGCTCCTTGAACAGAATCACAGAACGTATTTAGACTATCTCAAGACAAAATTATCTTATTTCGTTCTAAGGTGTTAACAAACTATTAGATTGCTACAAAAATATTTTATTAAAATAGAGTCAATGAAAGGAAAGGTATAAAATAAAAAACTAATAGAAATTACCTTCTACTATATTTCTGCCAAAATGAATCAAATCTCGTCAAATGCCACATTCCAATTTTCAAGAAGTATTTTAAAAATTTAATTGGACAGATTTTAGGTATAGTAAAAAATTTACGATGCAAATGACTGATTATACAACTGTAAAATTTAAACTTTAAACGATTGCACTACGGCAAAATCAGGAGTTTTTATATTATTGAATAGACAATATATTAAATTGCATACTGCGAATACGCAGAAATAATTATGTGTCACAGAAGAAAAAAACTGTTCCAAATGCTTTGGAATGTATATGTACCTATTGTAATTCGTGAGTAAATGTTTTAATTGAAGGATTTGTTAAATTACTTTTTAACTAACCTCGTACATTTTTAATTAGTATATCTGATTGCGGAGTTAGTAATTTTCATTGTTATAACCCAATTATGAGTTTTCAATCACTTTGTACCTGAGTGAATTCTTCCAGACATTTCCTAATATCACATTCTCACTTTTCATTGTAGTAAAATATGTAGAATATATATAGTAAAATAAGTAGTAACATATGTAGAATTTCAAATCTATATTATTCATAAAATAATGAAAATAACTATTTGCAGGAAAATAATTTAGAGTAATGAAATAATATAATCAAAGATGAAATAAAAGTATTCTATTTTTTTCTTTGATTCAATAAAAATAAGTTTATATTCTGTTCTTGTTTGCTAACTAAATCAAAGTTCTTTAATCTAATGAAATTCTCAGTTGTGTTAATACTTCCTGCATCATTGAGTATTCATGAAAAATTATTAATGCAAATAAAGAAATATAATTAAGTTAGGTGAATAAATTTAATTTTCATTTCCAGCAAATGTATATTGCATATAGAATTAGTTACTCTGCGAATTTCAATTCTGTTTATATTATCTGCATTATGCAAATGTATTGTTTAAATAATTCTCAAGGCCATTTTATTTTTAAAAATAACCCAGTTAAAGAGCTTGTTTCATTAATGAAAAATCATTGATTTAAACTTTTATACAACCTAAAAGCTAGTATAACTTACTTTTAATTTCAATTTAATTAACATAATTTAAAGTATATTAAAATACTAATTTAAAATTTAAAGGCATTGATTTATATGTTCCTTTAATATTGCTTATTCCCATCTCCAGAAAATATGCGTTTACTATCAATTCTGTACAAAAGCTTTTCGAGTCTCCCAATATATCTTTAAGTAATAAGTTCTTTCAAAATCGGAAATAAATATTCATTTTAGAAAACAATTTCGAAATCAGAAATTAATATTCCAAAATAAAACATTTTCAAAACCCCAAATCAATTTTCAACCCTTTCAGAACTGATTAAATAACTTATTTTTGAATAAAACACTTTTCTCTTGATAATAAAAATGAAATTTGTAAGTAAAAGTAACAAGTCATGATTTTTGAATTTTCGATAAAAATTGCTTTTTCTTTATGAGAACAAATAAGGACATCCCTTCTGTAGATTTCCTCAATTATGGACGCAGGGTCTGAAAGATTAATAATAAATTATTTCAAAATTAAAAATAATCTTTTTTACATAAAATATTGTCCGAATCAGAAATAAATAGGCTAGCATAAAACATTTTCAAAAACAGAAATAAGTTTTCTAAAATAAAAGAATTCACAAATTACATTATTTAGCTTAGCTACTGCATTCTACATATAATTACCATTTCTCTCCTCTGTAGATACATGCACACGTCTGCAAATCAGATCGGAAGATATAAACAAATATGTTAACAAAACCTTTTCAAAACTAGAAATAAAAGAATTAAAATTACACTATTAACCTTATAGACTGTGTTCTGCGTATAATTACCATTCCTCTCCTTTGTAGATGCACCCGTCTGTAAATCAGATCAGAAGCTGCTGTACGGTGTCGCAAGGCACGAACCGGTGAAAGTATCCTGCGAAGTCGAAGCAGATCCCTCGAAGGCCAATTTCACCTGGAAGTTCAATAATTCCGTTGAGAGTATGGACTTGCAATTATTTGTGAGCGACGAAAGTCGCAGCATAGCTACCTACATACCAAGGACGGAATATGATTACGGAACTCTGCTGTGTTGGGGAAGGAATTCAGTAGGCATTCAAAAGGATCCGTGCGTCTTTACGGTCATACCAGCAGGTATTATACGTTTTGTAAATATTGCACTAACGTATTGGATTAAACAGACGATGGTTAGTGTAGTTATGCTGTCGGGCATAATGCTGAAGGGCTAACTTTGCAAAAATATATCTGTATTGGAAATCGAAAACATAAATGTTCATTAATATTTTAAAATAAAATCTACAGATACATATTTGCATATAAGATAATATATTTATTTATGAAAATGTGGCACTTTTAGATTCAATACAATTATATTTCAGTCAAAGAAGAAAATGTTTGTATAGTTTTTCAAATCGTATATTTATAGTACATCTGCATTTACATTATAGGGAATATGTGGGGTTAACGAATTTTTTCTATAGTTAAAATATTAAAAATAAATACTCCTTATATCATTGTGTGTTTCAAAATTCAGATATGCAAATGTACGTGCTATTATAAAGTTCGAACAACGAATGTTACAGCACGTACTTCGATATCTAAACCTGGAAACATTTAGAGTAATTTTACTGTTAACGTTAACAAAAATTGAGTGTTATTGAGACATCATATTGTATTTTTAATAAAAAAATCACTTTGATCTTTCGAAACTTTTTTTAATGCGTGCGGTTTCATTCTAAAGTGGTTAAGAGTTATAGGAATCCAGTTTTTTAAATGTACTTAAATATTGACACATATAACATTACAAAATTGCTTTAAAGTATTTTTCGAAGTTTGGCAAATGTTCTGAATGGGAAACAAAAATTTTCAATTAAGTTCAAAATTTACAGTATACGTAGAATATTTTTTTGCATTTATGTCAACTTTCTTGCTTTTACAATTTTTATTCATGTGGTTCCATTTTTCTCAATTTTTATTTCAAAAGGCGTATATTTACAACATTTCTCCGGAAAACATAATTTTACTAAAAGTAAAGTTAATTAGAATATTCAAATAAACAACGAACTGTGTGTGTACTTAGGATATTCATTTTACCTCGAATTTATCACTTTGCGTGTTCTATAAGAACCATGAGTGTACTGTACATTACTGAAATAAAAAATAAGTAACTTTATAAAATGAAACGCATGGAATTCAAAAATTATGTTTAAGTGCAATGATAGATCATGGGGAAACGGAACTGTATGGTTTATTAATATTCCAAAAGCAACTGTCCCACTTTTTCAGTAAGCCGCGAACAACTTCTTATTTAGCTGCTATGAAACCCAGATTTAATGGCATCGGATTTATGAGTAAATAAAAGGAATTTTAATGACTTTTGCAGAAGCTAAAAAAATGTCGATTCACTTACCGAAAGATAAGGTTATAGGGGATGGTACTTGGTAAAACCTCCGCGAATTTCTTCTTTGTGCGAGTAGCTGCATGTGGCCAATTTTTGGCATGGAAAATAGCACCACAGCAGTAGTTAACAGACCAGGGTATTTTGCATGATATACTGCATGCAAGCAATGTAGGCGAATTCAATAGAGATCAGCATTGATCGTTTGATCACGGTCAAGGAGCTCAAAGAATAATTGTTCTTTTTGATCAAATGTAACACAAAAGCATGATTTATATGAGGTATAACATGTGGTTTCGGAATATTACATAACTGAAGTTGATTAACTAATATGGGTTGTCCTTCTTACTTTTCACTCTATTCATTGCTTCCTTACATTACACCTTCCTTAAATTACATTTATACTACTTCCTTATATATTATGTTAAAGAAAGGGATTTAAAATATACATAGATATGTACGAATGCATAGGGGAAGGTGTCCCAAAATGATCCTAGCTGGCAAAATGATCCACATATGTTTTCTAAGATACAAGTAACGCTGCCTACCGGATAACACATAAACTAGTTGCTCTAGTTCAACAAGAATATATTGCGATACAGTAGACACCCCTAAACACGGTAGATACGTTCTGTGTTATAGGAATTCGTGTTATTGAGATCCGCGTTGTACGGGTCCTGAGCTATGCTCCACCTGGAGTGTAAACCACGTTGTTCAACCACTGCTCTCCATATTTGAGTAATTTATTTCACATTACACTTAAATACTGCTTACTTAGTACTACGTATGCAGCAGAGATAACTGGTAAGCACTTTCTCTAAATTAAATCGGTTTTAAATTCGCAGATTTATTTTAATGAAATGTTTTATTCCTCAAGTTGAAATAGAATAAAATAAATCATACAAAAGTTCTTTCAGGTATGTTTAATGTAGACCACAATTATAAAAGCAGACGATATATGAGTCCCTTTTCATGTGCTGTAGGGAACCCGATTGCAATTTTTTCGCTGTGTTCTAGGGATCCATGTTGTATGGACCCTTGTTATGGGGGGGGGGGTTCTACTGTATTTAAGCGATCGGTGTATTACTTGTCTGAGTAGAATTCTTCCAAAAACTGGGCTTTATCATATCTCTTAAAAGGTAAGCACTAACTTTTTTATTTAGAAATATAATCTTTAATGTACAGAAACATGACTTGTTTCACTGAATAGAATATATTTTTAGATGTGAATTACACTTGTTTAATTTGTTATTTTTCTTGGCGTATTCCAGTAATATGACCTAAAGTGGGAAGCCATACTGCCTGGTAAAATGATCCCTCGGCGGAAGGAACGCCAATATCGGGTCCTAGACGTAATGGGAGCCTTTCAACCGTTCTCAAAATGCGAGACTCCCCATTAGATTATTTAATTTATTTCTGCGTTTATTTTAGGTTGTATAATCGTAATAATATTGTAGGCCATAAATATTTCATTTTATTGTTTGTGACACTTTGTTGTTTAAAAATTTTCATAAATAAATTATGTTTACTGTATGATTGTAAAACGTACTTTATTTCGTTATGTATAGTCATAATTGCTTTTACATCTTTTATTTTGCCGATATAAAACAATTTACAATTATTTTATAATGAAAGATCATTTCGTCGTTGGGTGAGGATAAAATGGTCCTTTGGACTTATTTCAAAGTTATATTTCTTCGTTCATCAATTTGGGTTTAAAATATCATTAAAATATGTTTATGGCGCAAAATACAGTATAAAATATTATGGCAAAGGGCCAAAGTTTTATTTAGCATTTATGTTATTTTATGCACGTTTTCCCCTTAAGGCGATCCTTTTAGGCCACTTCCCCTATATGTATATTCCTGTTAATGGTTCTCCCATTTATAAACACTTCGTTATCCAGTGAAATAAATCTGTTCTTAGATTTGAAAGTGTTAGTAGATCTAAAATTTCTGTTTTTCTATAGGACCACCAGACGCAGTTCAGAACTGCAGTGCTAGTAACCACACAGAAGAATCTTTCATGATTAGGTGTCAAGAGGGATATGATGGTGGATTACAACAGAGCTTTCTCCTGGAAGTTTATGACGGCGAAAAGCTCTCCATGCTCAATAACATCAGCAATCCCACACCTGTATTCACAGTTTATGATCTTACTCCTGGAACTAGTTTTGTAGTTGAAATATTTGCCTTTAACTCAAAAGGAAGAAGTGAAGCTAAAATACTAAGGACGAGCACTTTGGCAACTCCCGAAAGCTTGACTCAGAGAGGTGAGTTTCTAAACTGGAATAAAAATAATTAAAAATCAATTCATCAAACTCGATTTTACATTGCATGGCATCGTATGATTCTCTTGAGAATTTTATTCCCCTCGCATAACATGCGATACGTGCGATTAGAGGGTTTAGTTAGTTACTAATCCCCGAATCCCACTTTCACAAGTCTATTCAAATTCTTCCGTAGACGTAACCATCAAAAACAACCCGTTGTGCATTTTATATCCCATTTATAGTCTAAGAGCTAGTGAAAAGCTACCTGTATGTATTTGACCAGACCTGGGTTTTTGTACATTGAGGCCCCTATACCTACCATACATGAGATGGGGAGTCACTAAGCTCAGAGTGGTGGACGCGGCGAGTGCGCATGTAAGACAGGTAACGGTTTTTGGCGAATTTTAAATTCATTTGACCATGTCTGCCGTTTGGAGATTTGAAAATATATTATTACTAGCTGAAATACCCGTTCTTCGCACCGGAATGAATGGTCTTTTTGATATTACGATTTGTGGTGATTACTATTTATTGTAATTAAGAGATATAGCAAAATGTATATCGCATTATATTGTGTTCAATAACCATGCATACTGAATTTCAAGGCAATCGTTTGTACGGTGCAGAAGGCCATGCGGCGTAGCGCAATCTAGTGGCGAGTTTTAGCAAAACGGATACGGTGAAAATATTCTTCGCATTCAGATATCGCTGAATACGAAATTTCAGGACGACCGGCTGGACAGCCCTGAAGTTCATGTCTTGACGCGACATGTAACGCGAAACTCTTCCCGGTGTTCAAATATCTATGTATACCTATTTTCATAGCGATCAGTTGAACAGTCAAGAACTTATACACTGCAGCGCGATCTAGTGGTTAATTAAAGTAATGATTTGCTACAGTGCCGTCAAGTGGCGAGTTATAGCAAAATGGATAACGCCAAGATATTCTCATTGTTCAAATAGCTATGTATACTGATTTTCATAGCGAGGGTTTGGTCAAGAATTTGGCGAGTGCGCATGTGGCGAGTGCGCATGTAAGACAGGTAACGGTTTTTGGCGAATTTTAAATTCATTTGACCATGTCTGCCGTTTGGAGATTTGCAAATATATTGTTATTATTATCGGAAAATAACAATGACAGATCATTAGCACGCGGTTTACATTGTGGCAGACAGTTATGAAAGTGCTGAAAAAAATTAAATTTTGAAAGTAATTGACCAGATCTGCCATTGATATATTTTATTTATTAGGGTCTCAAAAACTTATATTCGTCACAGCAGACGTTTTCGTTGCGTACACACTTCAGCAGATAACAAGAACTAGCTACTACCTGGTCAGATCTATGTATAGACTGCCGTTGCTATTCATAGCTATCTTGGTCTATTCATAATCCTGGTCACGGCACCAGATGTACGGAAGAAATTTTATTGTGTAAAGAATTTTATTGTGATGGTGGTGATGGTAGTGTTTGTAAAATAAATATAGAAGCGAAACCGTAGATAATTAGAAATTGTGGCGCATGTGATAGTAGGTTAGTATTTGATGAATTAGTTGAACACAGGGTTTTTCCTCGATTTACGTATTTTCCTTCCAATTTCTTTACAAACACACACACATCTAGAATACTTAAACATGCAGTAAACATCCTTATCGAAGGAAAATAAAACGATCATCAACATGCAAGGTGTGAATAATTCCTTGCACTAAATAAAACATCACTTCCGAACTCTATAGATGAAGACGAATGAAAATGCACTATTTCTTAAATCACCGTAATTGAAGAAAACAGATTATTGACGATAATGACAATTTTTTATTTTCAGGATCACAATATCACAATATAGGCTTCTAGGTTAAATTGCACACGATTAATATTGAAGTAAGGAGCAACAACATATTTTCACATAAAATTAGAATATATTATGGGCACGGACAGAGGCACAAGCCCCGAAGGGCAAGTGCTTGTCCAAACCTCCAACGCAGCTCTACTCTGCTCGCTGACTTACAACTGAATGCCCATATTCAAAGATGCACAGGGGGGTATGTCACGAGGTCAACTTTTGCCGTTAAGCTATTACATATGTACGAGAAAAAAAAGGAACACGAAAGACTTTTCTAGAACATTCGATGCATGCAGCTGCACACAGAAAAGCAAAATGAAAAAACAAAACACTGCGATCTGGGAGCAGCGCAATACTGCAAGTTAGGCTTTCATATGAATAATTGTGAAAAGAAGATGGGAAGAAAAAAATATAAATAAAACAGATTGCAGCTGCAAGTTTGATTAGCATAGCAGAAGGCAGGAAATCGAAATGATTAAAAGTGCGTTATTGCCTTACAAATAAAATGGCTGAAAGGAAATTTGAAAGCTTTAAAAAGAGTTATTGTTAAAACTTATAAATTAAATTTAAAATAGATTATTAGTTTAAATTTAGACAATATTAATTAAGATTTGTATTAATAATTTTTTATAAAAAATATGCACGTTGTGTCAACGTGACAATCACTATTGTACTCATTCTAGCCTATAGTATTTTCTTTCTTCATTGAAAAAATGCAAACATTTTACTCTATTTTAATACTATCCATTAAAAAAAGCACTTAAAAAAGGGATAGACGATTTTCCCCTTATCTAAACCATGCATGGGCCATGAGCGGGCTTTCCCTGCATTTGGGGTCTTTTCTCCGTTCACCGGGTTGACATATTTGGCATTGAGCACAAAAGCCATATTGAGGCAGAATTAACTTGAATTCCAAACGGCTTATTTGGCGCTGTCTTCAGAGCATTGATCTTCGGACCCTTGCATAGTGATCTAGACGACTGTCTCGGGGAAATTTCGGCAATCCGTAGCTATTGGCGAAATTTTCCGCTTAGGAGGAAATCATTTTTTATGTGCGTGATCGTATTTTTGCAGTGCAGTCAGATATTTTTCTGTTTTGATTTCTTGATTTACGAAAAGCGATGTTTTAATGTATTTTTAAAATATGTTGATATTGATTTTAAAATAAATAAATCATTTAAAAATTATGAACAGGCAGCTATAAAGAACATAAATATTAAATAATTAAATGTGGCTTTTTAAAAGTAATAAAGTAAACTTTTAAGTAATAAAGTACTTTAAAGTAATAAAGTAAACTTTTCAATTTAACACAATTAGGTAAAAAAAATCAAAAGTTGTACAGTAATTTTGATAATAATTTGTCATTTGAGAAATTTTAAATACTTACGCTGTGTACACGCGGGTATAGGTTGTACTATATGTATACATATTTTCGCGATTTTAATTGCCACTATTTTTTCGAGCCCCACCACTGAAGCAGCTCACAAGTAGCCAAAGCATAGATCTGACCAGGTAGTAGCTAAGTCTTGTTATCTGTTGAAGTGTGTACGCAACGAAAACATCTGCCGTGACGAATATAAGTTTTTGAGACCCTAATAAATAAAATATATCAATGGCAGATCTGGTCAATTACTTTCAAAATTTTATTTTTTTCAGCACTTTCATAACTGTCTGCCACAATGTAAACCGCGTGCTAATGGTCTGCCATTGTTATTTTCCGATAATCTATATAAATAAAATTAGACTTTTGTCTGTTTCTTGGAATTCAAAAATTTTGAGATTTCTATCCGTTTCAAGCACCCGGAAATCCGATGCGACCCTCAAAAAAAAGTTTGTCTGTCTGTCGTTCTGTCGTTCTGTCATTCTGTCATTCTGTCCGGGACGCTTTTTCTGTTTAAGCATCACGTAAAAACGGCTGAAGCGAATGATATGAAATTGGGCGTCATGATAGGTGGTCACTCAACTTAAAACATAGGCGTCGAATTTTAAAAAAAATCTTGATTGGATTTTCAGATTTTGAGAAAATCGTTTCAAACTGCGTAAATTTGTGTTCAAGCATCACGTAAAAACGACTGAAGCGAATGATACGAAATTGGGTGCCATGATAGTTGGTCACTCAACTTAAAACATAGGCGTCCAATTTTTAAAAAATCTTGATTGGATTTTGAGATTTTGCGAAAATCCTGTCAAACTGCGTAAATTTGTGTTCGAGCATCACGTAAAAACGACTAAAGCGAATGATATGAAATTGGGTGTCATGATAGGTGGTCACTCAACTTAAAACATAGGCGTCGAATTTTTAAAAATTTTCATTAGATTTTCAGATTTTGCGAAAATCGTTTCAAACTGCGTAAATTTGTGTTCGCACATCACGTAATAACTGCAAAGGTGAAAAAATGATATTTGGTGAAATGATAGGTGGTCACTCACCTTAAACTATAAGCATCTAATTTTAAAAAATCGATCCGATTTCGAGATTTTGCGAAAATCGTTTAAAACTGAGTGAATCTTTGTTCCCGCATTACGTAATAACGACTAAAGCGAATGATATGAAATTTGGTCACATGATAGATGGTTGCTCAACATAAACTATAGGTATCCAATTTTTTAAACATTTTCATTAGATTTTGAGATTTTGTGAAAATTCTCTCAAAATACGTTTATATTTCTTCAAACATCACGTAATAACAACTAATACGAATGATACGAAATTTAGTGATATGATAGGTAGTTGCTAATCTTAATTTATAGGCGTTGAATTTTTAAAATATTTTGATTACATTTGGAGATTTTGCGAAAATCGTTTTAAAATGCTGAAATTTTGTTCCAGCATCACGAAATAAAGACTGCAGGGAATGAAACGAAATTGGGTGACATGATAGGTTGTCACTCAACTTAAATTCTAGGCTTCCAATTTTTCAAAGATGTTTATTAGATTTTGAGATTTTGCGAAAATTATTTCTATATTCGTAAATATTCGTTCGCACATCACATAATTACGACTAAAGCGAATGAAATGATATTACTTAGTGACTCTCTTAACCTGTAATATTTTAACAATACATAAAAATTATAACTTCGCTTTCTTTACTTTGGCAACATACTCCATCCATTCTGTGTACTCCTACAATGCTGACGAAAGTTCTTGCTTTTTGGAAATTTGCATTCACTAACCCGTCAAGGACGGGTACTTCAGCTAGTAATCTTATAAATAAAAATGAAATTCTGTTTGTTTGTTTGTGGATTTGATTCGTATACAAATCCACAAAAATTGACCTATCGGCCTGAAATTTAGCACAGATATGTAAAATAATACAGAATAAATCGTAGTCCACTTTAAAACTTTGAAAGTCCATCCGTTCCCGGAATTTAAGAGATTTTTTTATGCTCTCCTGCAAAAAGCTTTCCGTAATTGTAACCCCTGTAGTGAAAAAAGTGTGAAATAAGGATCGTGGTTGCCATGTGTGGCGATTTTGCCGAATAAAATGTTTTAAATTCTCAAAGTAAAAATAAAAGAATAATAATGATTTTTTTTGTTAGTTTATATTCGTAAGGTTATTGTTTTAAAAATTATAATATCGTGTGCATGGGAAATCAGAGCAGGAATGATAATACGCAATGTTTTATACGCAAAACAATAAGAATTGAAGATTTCCGAGGCTAATGTGTAAAATTTTTTAGTTTGGCGAAAAAATAAAGTGGCTGAAATATCGATTTTGAGTAAGTGAGTTCTAGCGGTTTGCACAATTTTCGGCTTGGCGCAATTTATTGAGAGCTTAAGGAAATAGATTTTTGAAAACAAGTGCAAAGGTTTTATTAGAATACAGCGTTAAATTTTAATGATCCGTGAAGAAATAATGCAGTTATTAAGGGATTTCAAGCGATCTAACTTCAGAATTCCCGAAAATTGAGCAATTTGATTTAAGTTGGGGGAATTCCGCCAAATTTCAGAAAATTGAAATCTTCTCTTTTAGTACATCGGAGTAACGATGATTAAAACAAGTTATAGTTGATAATTTTAAAAAATTCGGCTGTATTAAGGTATTTCATTTTCAAATAAAGGCTTGCTTAACTTTTTCGTGATCGAACCATTTCCCTTATTGATTGCTGCTAAGTCAATGCTTCGAATGATTTCCTGAAAAAACGCTTGCAAAATGGCGTATGTTGGCACTTTGGCGAGGCTTATTTGAAACTGGATTTTCTTTGAGACTGGGATATATAATGAGACTGGTTATGGATAAAAATGAATATTGATATGTGTGTATGAGGTTGGAAAACTCCTGCACCGTTGAGCAGCGTTGCACCATGAAATTTGGTTCACCTAAGTCTTTTATCATGGAGAAGCTTTTTTTGCTATCCGTTTTCCTCTAACTTGCCACCAGGTGGCGCAGCAGAACTTCGAATTCTATTCCGTTTAGCCGCTTACTATGCGAATATCGTCCAACCGATTTCGATGAAATTTGGTACCCGCTGATATTAGAACACGGAGAATATTTATCAGTATCCATTTTGCTGTAACTTGCCGCTAAATGCCGCTGCAACGCATCAACTTCTATACCGTTCGACCAATCGGCATAAAATTTCTTATACTTACACATTTCAGCACGAAGAATATATTCTAACTGTGTTCCTTTTGATGTTACTCACCACTAGATGGCACTGCAACGCATTATTATTTTAACTCGCCACTAGATGACGCTGCAGCAGGCCAAATTCTTGACCATTCAAACGGTTGCTATGAAAATCAGTATACATAGCTATTTGAACAATGAGAATATTTTGGCGTTATCCATTTTGCTATAACTCGCCACTTGACGGCACTGTAGGAAATCATTACTTTAATTAACCACTAGATCGCGCTGCAGTGTATAAGTTCTTGACTGTGCAACTAATCGCTATGAAAATAGGTATACATAGATATTTGAACACGGGGAAGAGTTTCGCGTTAGATGTCGCGTCAAGACATGAACTTCAGGACTGTCCAGCCGATCGTCTTAAATTTCGTATTCAGTGATATCTGAATGCGAAGAATATTTTCACCGTATCCGTTTTGCTAAAACTCGCCACTAGATTGCGCTACGCCGCATGGCCTTCTGCACCGTACAAACGATTGCCTTGAAATTCAGTATGCATGGTTATTGAACACAATATAATGCGATATCCATTTTGCTATATCTCTTAATTACAATAAATAGTAATCACCACAAATCGTAATATCAAAAAGACCATTCATTCCCGTGCGAAGAACGGGTACTTCAGCTAGTAATAATATATTTTCAAATCTCCAAACGGCAGACATGGTCAAATGAATTTAAAATTTGCCAAAAACCGTTACCTGTCTTACATGCGCACTCGCCGCGTCCACCACTCTGAGCTTAGTGACTCCCCATCTCATGTATGGTAGGTATAGGGGCCTCAATGTACAAAAACCCAGGTCTGGTCAAATACATACAGGTAGCTTTTCACTAGCTCTTAGACTATTACATTTAGCTACTCGCGCTATCTTCCTCAGTGCCAGGTAAATGCAACGTTTCTGAAGCTGCTCTGAAAATCAGTGAGAGTTTACATTCTGCATACTTCTCTTTCACACACGCACATCAATCAAAATCCCGACGGCGAAAGCCTAATATTGACGGACATTCGTTCTTCTGGCGTGTTCTTTCATTTCCGATATTACTCTTTCACTTGCAAAAATTTTAAAGTTGTTTCATTACTCAGATTAGTCATCTTAAAGTACCAATCTCACGAAACACGAAAGGAATGAAATAAAGAGTCAAACGTTCTAATTTGCAAGCATGCCGACAAATGAACAAAGGTGTTGAATGTGAACACAAGCTCCCCTTCACGTAGTCACTTATCCTGCCCTCAAAAATCCCTTCTGAAGGGAGCTTGGACATCGAACATGGACAAGACGAGGAGCAATGCGATATGGGTGTTTACATTCTTTTTTTTTTCAATTCCCCCTCTCATTGCCGCTGAAGTGAACTGAATGTAAAGCAGGAATTAGACTTTAAATTAGACGTCAGAAATTAGATGTCTCGAGAAGTGTTATAAATAAATATGTGCAGCACCGACACTTGGCATATGTTGCTCTTTGGTAACTATGAGTAACGGGCTAAAAAAGAAGTTAACCTTAATGTACAGGATCAAATTTTAATTATTTTAATAATCCACGATAGTTTATAAAAAGCTCGTTTAAAAAACAACTTTCAATCTTAACAGAAAAATACTTTACAAACGCTTATAATTTAGAAATTTATTTTAAAGAACAACGGACTTTAGGGAATACAGTTTAGCCATGTATGCATTTATGCATCCGAGCATAAGTGTAACAGAAAATCTATTTTATTCTGGATTGATTTCATGGGGAAGTTTCGACACCACGAAAATGTGTTGCGATAAATGACGTGACGTATTACGATAATGCAGGAAAGAGGATATTAAAACGTCTCTCGCGGCGGAAACATTGAAGTATATTAGGAAGAAGTAACGAAACACTATTTCTCTAGAACAGTCCATCAAAATGAAGCATTTCAATGTTATTTGTGATAAATAATCTTTTATTTACACGGTGTTTTTGTCCTTTATATAATTCACAAACTATTTTTTATAAAGGCTTTAAAAATAAGATAAAATATATTTATTTTTTGATTCTACCGGGATTCTTTACTCTTCGACATAGTCACGTTATTTCTTTAAATATATGTCACACTTTACAGCTAAAGCTTGAAAAAGCTTTAAAGAAATTTCAGCACTTGTGAATTATAGCAGCCTCTAAAATCCACTCACCAAGCAATCGAAATATATCCTCAAAACGGTAGTGATTTAATCTCGTAAAAAACGTTTTCATTCCTGTAGGTGTCTGCAGTCATAACCCGTATCTGTAATCTCGGCATAATCCTTACCTACCCAAGCGAGCTCAATGGCTCGCATAATCCACTAGCACCGATATATCCGACTCCTACAACCAGATATAACCATGAATGTTAGTCCTTCTCAACAACTCTAGACAATCTGCTACGAGCCCTAGATAAGAAAGGGTGTTGCTTGCTAACAGAGATAATTTTCATCTTGACGATAACACAAGGTTCTACAGTACTGTCTGGATCAGGAATCAGATTATTTCATGTGACTAAGAAGTTTAGGATTATTCAATATTCGTTTCTGACTTTGCTCTAAGCAATTTATACCTTTTCTCCTAAAGTATCTGAGAATAACGCTAATTTGTGGTTGGTCGAATAATTCACAAATTTCTTCCAACAGAGTTTGCAAACTTTATTTGTTCGACACGGCAAATGTTTAAAGAAGCATGATTATTATATGTAAACCTTAATAAAAGTATGCGAATTCAAAAAAGAAACTATATTTTTTTAGGGCATAAAAAAGCCCTAAATGAAAAACTCTTCATATAAAATACTTCTAAATTCGCTATCAACATTTATGCGAAACATACATCTTTTAAATTAAGAACAAAATGAAATAACTGTGCATTTTTCATTATCCTGCATACTGATTAATATTCTTTTACATTTTAGACGACCCATGGCCAGCAACATTCAGTCCTGTTTTAATAGTTTTGGTTTGCGTAGTAGTGGTTCTTGTTTTGGTGGCTATAACAATAATATTGGTCGTAAAAGCGAGAAACCGAACAGAAAGTGAAAAAGGTGATATGCAACATATATTTTATTTAATATTTAAAGAGAAATGTCCATTTCATTTTAATGTGTGTTTATGTTGTACTTGTTACTGGTTAATTGGTAAGAAGGCCGTTCATCAAAATCATTTAATAATTTGTTTTAATGATAAACCATCGCGCTCTTGGAATAGATTTGCGCTTATTTGACAACCTTTATTATAGACTGTAATCTATCACAATTTTCTCAGAAATTAACTTTTTTTCAAGCTATTAAATGATCTTTATCCCAATTTTCTTTTTATAGTTTTACATTGTAAGTGCACTGTTCTTAAATAATAATTTCTACAGTTCGTTTTGACAAACCAAAAACGTAAAAGACCATAATTGGAGTTTAAAGGGCCTTTATAGGTCGTAAATTAGAGATTTGTTTATGCTTCTGATTTCCCTTTTGTTAAATAATTGGATCTTAATAATATATGGTCAGAGACATTGTTCATACGAAATGAATCTTAAATTTAGTGATACACTTTATAGATAAAGTTGAATGCATTCTTTAAAAATCGGATTTAATGGAAATTAGGTTGAATAAGAATAAACCAGAAATAATAAAATTTCAAAAATTCAAGTATCTTATAAATTAACATTTTAGATATTTTATAATTCCTTTAATAAGTATTTTGAGATTTATTCTAGAAAATAATTTTGAGTCTAAATTTATGAAAAAAAATCTAATGCATTTTATTACAGACACTCTTGACAGACATCTAAATAAATTCTGATACTTATTTTAAATTTTATAGACATTAAGATACTTAACAAGTTTTTATGGAAATCCAATAATAAATAAGTATATGAATATTCTCAAAAGTTGAACATACCTGAAGTATGATATTTTTAAATAGTAGTGTAAAATTGAAGAAGAAATAAAAAATATTGACTCGAAAAACACTTTTAAGAGTTTTTATTCTATGAATTATATAAGATGTATATAAAAGTTATATGTATAAGAGCATATATAATTTCATAACTTTACAGAACCAAAAATAAAATGTCCACCATCTTTTTTTTTTTTTTTAAACGGGTTGTTCTAGATTTCTAAATGATTTACATCGCATTTAATTAATGTGCATTCTGTGTATACCACTATGTATTTTTTAATTGAATATTGCCGCGGTCAAGAATTAGTAGGATCATTAGTCATTATATTAACAGTCAATTATATGATAATAAGATTTATTTGATTGTTAGCACGTGCAAAATCAAGAAAAATTAGTTATATATATGCTGTCGAACATGTTTACAGAATAAACTTTAAGCAGTGTCGTATTTAAACAAAGTAGTTGTTTACTGTTTTAAGTATTCCTCTATATTGATGTAAAATAATTTCATAAATATTAATTGTTAAAATTCCCTTTTTTTATGCCAGACCGACAGAAACACGGACAGGACAAGTAAGTATTTTTAAAACTGCAAAACATATTTGTAACATGAAGCTAATTTTAAACTGCATTTAATTATGCGCACCATATATTTTTGGAATGTCCATAAAAAGTGCAACAAACGATATTTCATAACATTTTTTTCACATTTCAACTATTATTTTCCTAATTTACTATCACTTCTTTAGTTTTACATGGTTTTTAAAATTGTTTCCATTGATCATTGATGCCAAAGTGATTCTTTTTTTTTCCAAGTTGCATTAATATTTCTTGTTTACACTATAAAAAAGAATCATAAATTGCGGATTTCGTTACTCATCACTTAGATATAAAACTCCTTTTCCGTGAAAGTTAATAATATATCCATAAACAGTTGGAAAAATTATATTTTACTTACAAAACTTTATTACTTTTATTTTGTTTCTATTGTTCAAGTATAAACATTTCTATTCTTTTTGTTTATTTTCAGTTTCTAAGAATAATAGAATTTTCAAACTTCAAAATCGCAATCGCATTATTATACGCCTAAAATTTACCAATTATGATTCAAAATTTGAAATTTGTTTGTGATATATAGAAATCTACAAGTACATTTTATTAATTATTTTTATAAATAATCTGCATTTTTGGAGCCTAAACTAGATATTTTTGCTTAATGTTACTAACAGGTCTACTATGCCACTTCGCCAAGACACTGATGACCGAAGGGAGCTCACAGCCACAGTTTTAGAATCTGAAGACAAATGTCCAGACGTTATACCAGGTAAGATGCCTTCATGAAAAGTACGTAGAAACGCATAAATATCGCTCTTTTGTAAAAATGAAATGCGTAGGCATAATCTCGATTTAAACAAACCAAAATCCACATCTTTTACTCAAAATTTTTAATCTTTTCTTTGTTGCATTAATATCAAATTAAAATTTACCCGCATTCACGTGTCTTCTTCGTGTTGTCGTGTTCTATTTTGATTTTCTCAACTTTCTCTTTGTATTGAATACTTTTAATCGCTAGATTTTTTCAAACCTTTGGTTAAGTTGATTTTCAGCATTTTCTAGCAAGCACAAAACATTAAAAACAGTTTTAAATCAGTTTTATTTTGTCATAGCTTGAATTATTTCTGATTTTATCCCCATTAAAAATACTATCATGAAAGTCTTTGCTGAGGAAATTTCATATAATATGTTAATCAATTCCCTTGTAAGCGTAGGTGTATTACTTTTAATCATCAAAATCCTCTAAAACGAGAACAAAACATCAGTCCTCCCTTGGGGTGCAAGGGAAATCATTTGTTCTTATCTACTACTTTGCAGGGATTTTACTAAAACTTTGATTATCTGGGAATGTTAGAAAATATTTCCATGAGATAACACCAATCAATTAGTGTAATTCCCTGATCCCTTAATTAACGAAGAATGGTGCATTATAGAAATTCATGTATACGAAAATTTAACTTTTTTCTCCCTGTTTTATTAGGTGTTGAAATGACATCAGACGTGTTAAAGGTTGGCGACATTCATAAACCTGATATCCATGGTGACAATGTCGCGTGGGATACAAGGTTAGTAAATGAAGCAAACGCAGCCTTCAGCAGCATGGATTACACACCTAGTAATTGGGTAAGAAGTATATCTTTGTAACATTAATTTAATTTTTGTAGAAGTTCATTTTTTAAAGGGTAATATGTCTTACCCTTGAGCATGCGTTGAAAGTACATTTTATTAATTAAAGAGATGAATGAGCATACGTTGACATTTCAATATGATTAAAGTACTGCATAATTGCTCGTGAATATTTTTTCACGGATTCTTAAATATATTTAAAAATTGTAATTTGAAACTATGTGTAAGAATTCTAACTCCCAGTTGTGCTCGCAATACAGATGTACAGTCTAACGCGCTTAGTGGAATATCGGTTTAAAGAGTATCCCGCCAAATGCATAAATTTTAAATGCCCCAAACCGTAATAATTAATCAATGTAAACCCGGATAGGGGAATACCCTCTTATTAGAATAAACTTTCGGGTCAAGTTGAATTAAGCATGTTCATCTGTATTTCATCGAAATTTCTACTCAACATTCCAATAACCTACTCAAAATGTTAAAAACAGCAGTTCAACGTTAAATTTTTTAGTACTTTTTCAACACTTTAACCTCCAAGCCCTAGTGTATATAGATTTTCTGTAAAGCGAACTAAGCACGAAAGTCTCTCGGAATTGACTTATTTTACCCGTTTTAGATATAAAAGTACCGACATTATACGTTTGTTGTTTTTTGAAATGTTATCTACAAACCTTCTTGAAGAAAAACAGAGAGAGATAACAGCCCCATACTCTGTTAATTATACGAAAAGATCTAGTACTAGAGTTACATTTTGAGCATTCGGTAACCGTACTTCTGCAGCCAAATTCTGAAGAAAATTTTACTAAATTCTATTTATATACAGTCGAGTCCGTTAAATGGAATATAGATTAGAAGAATATACCGCTTAGTGTAATAAATTTTTATTGTTTCAAACCGTGGTAAATAGTCAATGTGATCCCGCATAAAGGAATATCCCTTTTATTAGAATAATTTTTCTTGGAAAATGGAGTGTCGACTGCACAAATAAAACCTATTTTCGAGTATTTGCAGAGCATTTAGTTAAGACTGTAAATTTTTATGCCAAAAATGTTTTTTCTTATGTGGAACTATTTAAGATATTAATTTTTAGAATATTTAAATAGTTCCTTCTTCATGAATAAGAACAATTTATAATTAAATTTATTATAATTAAAAAACATATTAAAACCTATATTTTCCAAGTATTTTTTTAATCATGAAAAATAAGAAAAGCCTGTAGTCCACAGGGAGATAGTGAAGACAAAACAGATGAGACCTGAAAGTGTTAATAATATTTTAAACATTTTATTCAGGTTCCCTAATATGCAGAATGAGGATATTTTTTACATTAAGATCTTAATCTTCTTTGTCTTTAAATCTTCCTGAGATTCTGAGGTTCAAAACTACATATTAGCAAGACCGGAAACAATGTTTCAAATTGTATAAAGAAAAAATATAAATATTTTATTTATCAAACACGCGCGTATGAATATGAAAGCTTGAGTCAAAATTTCAAGTCAATTATCCTACTTTTCGAGCTTTACGATCACAAGCATACGGAAGCTGATTGCTTTTGTTTTGATTTTTTTGGTTCATTTATTTAGTACTTTCTCCTATTGTGTGTGTGTGTGTGTGGATTACATAATCTAAACAAAACAAAACAAAAGCAATCAGCACAAACATACGGTAGATGATTGCTTTTTGTTTTGTTTTGTTTTTTATGGTTTATTTATTTAGTATTTTCTCCTATTGTGTGTGTGTGTGTGTGTGGATCATATATTTTTAAAACTTTTGCGTTTCCCAATAGGGTATGCACCAGCGTCCCTCTTTGAAGCAGGTGCCTTCTCCATCTGTTCCTCAGATGCCGGCGGGTCCCCTTCAGCCCCTGCACGAGTACAGCCAGCACCCGACAGTTCCACTCCACTTATCTCCCACGTCTCCGACAACCACTAGCACACTTAGGGCGGAATGGACCATTCCAAGGACAACAAATAAGGTGAAGAATAGGCAGACTGACGTATGAGGGTGGCGAGTAATTATGCATTGTGAAAGGCAAGTGAAAGTCCGTAGAACACCTGTGCAAAATACAAACCAAAATACGGAAGCGGGGGGGGGGGGAGGCAGAGGGTATGAACAATTCGGTGTGAAAAAGTGGTGTAAATGAATGCTTTTTCTGCTCGCCTTTGACAACCGCGAAAAAGTGCCCGAGGGGACATCTGTGAAAAACTGTCCACCGCTGTCGCGAAAGGGTGCTTTCCTGCAGTCGCGCGAGCGCGCAGCATTTTCTGCGTCCACTTTCTGAAAAACGGTTGTTGGGCAGGCATTCTTCGTTTTAAGCTGAAACCGCTTCGCACACTGAAATTTTCAAAATTTTGAAACTGTCTCTTAACAAGCTGTACTAAGTACACTCAAAAAAAATTTCGAAACGTTTCATGAAATTGTGAATGTTTCATGAAAAATTCTTAATAAGAATTTTTTCTGAAAATTTCACAAACTCCACTGCATTTTCGCTTATTGTAGTGCGTAAAGCAGCTTATGAAGAACCATCGTGAATTTTTTGGAGACCATGGTGCTGTTAGTTTATTTCAATTTGTGTACCAAGAGTAAAAACAGACCCCCCACCCTTGGCTACGCCCCTGATTCTAAGTATTATATTTTTTACAAAATGATTGATATTGTTATTGGGAAATTACGGAAAATTATCTGCACGAAGGATCTAGGCCGAGAGATACATAATGATTGAATCAGTGCAAAGCGGCATAGCGGGGCGAATGCCCGGACCCCTACACGTAGGGGCCTCAAAATCCATCTAACTATTTTTCATACCTCTTGGAATTTTTTCTTCCTTTATTTTTTTTCTTTTGAATTTTCTTTTTCTTTTTTTTTTTTTTTTGTATTGACTACATACTTGCATGTTATATCTGTTATTATCTAAAAGCGTTTAATTCTGACTTTGAGTACATACAGATGTATGAAACGTGCTAATTTATTTTCGTTTTTACCAAATATAACATGAAAAGGGCCCCTAGATTCACTCTCGTCCCTGGAACTCGTAAACCCAGGTTGCGGCACTGGATTGAATAAAGAAACAAAAAGTAAAATACGATGTTTTTAAAAAAATTGTTTACCTAAACACAATAAAGAATCACAAGGCATTTCTAGACACAATTGGAAATTCGTTTTTTAGTATATTTCAGGTACAAAGTCCTTTTAAATACATAATTAATACTTAATGATGAATTAAACCTTATTTGTTTAGAAAAAAGAACGTACAAAATGTTTTTTGATATTTTTCATATCTCATTCAATGCGTATGTGTAATAGCAAACAGTATATATACATTTGTAACATGTAAATATATTTTTTTATTCTTTTGTATCGTTGAGTATATAATTCTGAAAAAAAAAATGTGATTTATGAAAATATGCGACTGCTAAGTTCTGTTTAATCACGCATTAATTAGTACTTATATTCTCCATTCACAATAAATAACTACTTATTAATACTCATTTAATGTGAATTCGTTAAAATCCAAGGTACGCTGGATGGTGTGTATTTCTTTTGTGCGTCCACGAATTCTCCACGGCAAGTGGCGTTCGCCGAGCGTCCACCAGATCTGGACGGCAATCGGCGATCGCCGAGCGTCCACTAGATCTGGACGTCCCCTCCCGCCGCTTTCGCGAGTAGCAAACTACTTTTAACAAACGCGTTTTTTGGACGCGAGAGGCACCGCTAAGGTCATTAATCACTCTGGTCGCTGGACGCCGGCAGCCTGCAGGAAACAAAGGCTTAATGACTAATAGATTGACGTCGATGTGTTACTAGTTACAATTAGCATAAACAATTTGCTATTTTCTATAGAAATTATATCAAAATGCAGTAATTTAGGATGCAGCCACGGGCGCAAACAGAATTTTTTTAAGGGGCCAAACTTCAAAAAATTTTCTTAAGGGGGGCAAATATCACACTTGTTACTAATTTCAGTTTTGATTTTTCTTTGTGATGCACTTTGTTTTACACCATGAACAACATACTAAAACTCTAAGGGGGGAGTGGCAAGTGCTCTACCTTGGCCCCCCTTACGGGCGTCCATGAATGCAACTCTATTTCTTCGTTAACTTAAAAAAAAAAAATCTTTAATGAAATAAGGGCTTATTTTGGATTTGTAATTTTGAAAGTCACAATTTTCTTTTTCTTTTTCTTTTTCCTTTTTTTTTTTTTTTTTGGTCCAGAAACGTTCCCATATTTTTTAGACATTTTTGTAACTGATAATTAGAATTTTATTTTGAAAAATCCTTTTTTCGAGACGCGGCCAGTTTTCTTTTCTGCATATGCAAATAGCAGTCTGAAAGTGGCAAAATATATACAAGTCAGTCACAAACGTATTAAAAGAAATAACTTGCCATCTATTTAAAGTAAATGCATATTGTATCATTTTTAAAATAAAAAAGGTTAAAAATAAATAAATAAGGGGTGGATGAAAATCAAGTAAAAATATCCAGTGTAAAAATGGTGGATGCAAAACATGTATACTTTAATTTAAATTCTCACCATGACTGAAGCAAATTAGTGTATTAAATAGTGGTATATGTATTTTTAGGTTGATCACACAACCTAAAGATACATATACCACTATTTTCTTACTTCTCCAGTTCTTTTTCTAACGTAATTAAGGACGAAAGACTAATTTATACTCGTCGAATAACAGCCAAGATGAGGAAATACCAAAGTGGTTGATGAAACGTTATATCAAGCATGATGTTTACGACTACGGTAGATACGTTTCGTTAACAAAAGACTACGAACTGTTGATTGCGAAATTTCTTTTTTAACGAAACATTTGTTTCTGTTTAATATTTCTATTTTTTAAATAGACTGCAAAAGGCTGTTAAAAGATTGTTCAGAAACTTGCGTAAAAGAGGATTAAGGAAAGTAAAATCGATAAGCAGAGTGCTAAGTCTGTTAAAATAACTTACACTGCCAGAGTAGCCAGTATATTAAATAAATAAAATAAGATTAAGCTAGTCACGCAGCTTCAGTTATTATTATTCGTTATATTTTTCTATAAAAAATCCACAGCTCTCTAATATTACTTATTATAAACTGATGATCCTAATTTCAAAATGGTAAAAATCTTATAACTGAAAGCTTCCCAATCAATGAAAGTTTTCATGTACTATGACTATTTTTATATAATGCCAGAATATTTACCATTTCTTTTTTTCGTATCTTATATACTTGTCCTTCCTTTAACCAATTTATAACCTATATTTTAGATTCAATAACCATCTATCAAGATAATGAATTACTTTTCATTTTCATAAGCTATTTCTACGTAAGCGCGAACAGAAAAGAGCTGAATGGATTCCCTTGAAGAATATCTTGAAATATATTGATATTTTAAAAGTTTTACATACTAATCCCTTCATATTCAATTACTTCCTAAAAAGGAGATTTGTTTACTAAATATTAAATCTTATTTTGCAGATTGCTATTAAGTTTATGTTACATTTTTCGAACAGATTTATTTTCTATTCAATATTATAGTAAAATATGTTAAAGTTCTTTTGAATAGTATTGCAAAATTTACGTTTTGAAAATAATGAAAAATCGTTTGTTTACACATAACTAATTATTAATGACAGCGTTGGTGAATATAAAATAAGTCGAGTTGTAATCTATTCCAAATATACTATTCCTAACATCTTTTGACTAAAGAAACACAAGCAAACAAAATTTAATGAAAATATTATTTTTAATTGTTTTATGATATTGTGGCCTATCGTTATTTTCTCCTTCTGAATTTTAGTAAACCTAATTAGAAGTTTGTTTATCATAGCTTTGTTTTAATTTATAATAAATCAAATATCTAATAAAATACTGGCATAAATTGTCTCATAAACTAATTATTTATTTGTGGTATAGCGATGCGATATGTTTAAATATTTAATAAAACCGTACGAAAATTAAATTATATCAATGAGGTTTTATTTTTGAATAACGAAAGAATTTGTTTGTGCATTGCGTTAAATAAAATAAGATGTGATGCTTTTACAATTAATAGTCATTATGAAATCCTAAATGAGCATCAATAAAAAAAATGGTTTCAGCTACGCATTTCTGTTACTGCAAAACAGATGAAGCGAAAGAAAGGAACATTTTTGTTGAATGATACTAGATTATTTCTTTTGCATGCTTTAGTATTTTTTCCCTAAATTGTGAATCAGGTTTGATGCATTGTAAATATGTGGTAAACCGTTGTTTTTGCATCACAAAGAAAAAGGTTAAATAAAATTAAATGTGAGCGGAAAAAATTAGGCTTCACCTACTATACGTAAATTATGTTTTTATTCAGTAAATGAGACAAGTGCACTTTTTTCTTAACTTATATTTACCTGTCAGATTATATGCAAACGAATTTTGAGATTTAGCATTTTCTTCAATGAAACCCAAACTCTAAGAGTTGTTTCCCTCTTTTCCAAAAGAAAATACTAACATATTTTTTCCGATATTTTTTCCAAAGAATTTTCTATACTCTAATAATACTAATTGACACTCTGTATTTATAAAGACATATTTTTAATTATTTATTTCGAATTTTTAGCAGTATGTTAACTTTTCCTTAAAAAAAGTGTAAAGTAACTGTACTTAGCTTCCATCCGTTAAAGGATTATCCAATTACTTTAATGATTATCCGAATGATTAATTGATTATCTAATGCTAAGCAAAGTTTCTACACATACATTTGTAATTTTGCAGAATTTTAATTTTAGAATACTAAGTGCTAAATAACTCGAACCTGCAAGCATAACTTTATGATTGTCCCCTACTACGGTGTTGCTACATCAGAGAAAATCACTGATTGTTAAATACAAGTAGGGCAACTTATAAGAACAGTGAATAATTGTTTTTATTGAAGGCCTATACACCTTATGACGCGAGATAGATGATAGATGATTTTATGTTTTTATGATTCAGAATCAGAGATCATGTCCATGTTCTTGATCATAGTAATTTGCACCGCAGAACTTTCTCAGGCAATCAATCCATTGTATAGTTTCTGTGAAGAAGGAGGAAATTTTACATTTTTATTTTATAACTGCACCAAAATAATAAAGAAACTGTTATTAATTTGATATCAACGTAAGTTGTAATAGTACGTGGGAAAAAAAGCCCGAGGGGAACATCTATAAACTAAAAATTGCACATGTTTGGATTCTGTCAAAATGACATAATCCAAATAGTTCTTTCTTTGCTATAAAAACTATTTTTTAAAAAGCATACATTTTTAGAAACCAAGTTTTAAAAAATAATATGTCGTTTCTATAACATAGTTTCAAAATAATATCACAAAATTTGTGATTACATATGATATGAAAATTACCGCGCCAATACATTTTATTGCATTTTCGAAAGAAACATATCTTTTACAGAAGAATATAATCTTTTCTTAACCTGCACGTTTAGATATTTTCATTAAACACCATATTTGCTTTCAACAGCAAAGAACTTTTTGTGAGAGTAGGTGTCATTATGTCATGCAAAATGACATTCAAACGTGTTTTTGCCTGATTTAGCTAGTTTGTTGTTATCAAATATATTATCATTTAAAGATGGATACTGCGTCCTCAAGAAGAGATTATGCTGTTAAAATTAAATTTTGCGTTCTATTTACTTTATGCATAATTATTAACAATCATTACATAATTAAATAATCTTAAGTATAAAACCATAATCTATTTACTTTAGAAAATAAATTCAGCCTAAATCGTAGACGGTTTATAATCTCTGCTTAAGCTATTTATTCACTGTGAAATAACTCATGATGCTTACTCTGCGAAGAGAAGTGAAATGCCAGATAATATGGTTGATTGGATAAATGAAAATGATTCCTGAGAACCGGTTTGAATTAAATATAAAAATAATGACTTAATTTCTTTGTAATAAGCTCTAAATCTAGAAAAAAAGCACCTACTTTTCTCAAAGGATTTCTCTTATTCACCTACTCACCTCGAACCGTATTCCATAGTTGCAATTAAGCTAATTATTGGAGTCACAGTGCAAGGAAGTAAAAACATCCACTTAAACGCAAGTTGGACTCCAATAAGTATTTAACAGTACCAAAATATCAGAGTGAAGCAAATTCCGATATGAGCACAAGTATAAAGTATCCATATATGTTGAAAACTGCAAGGGTTTTAATGCCAACTAGTTTGTAAACGGAATATAAATATTTTACGAACTGAAAAATGAAGGCCATGTTAGCCCAATGGTTTGGGCGTTTGACTTGTACCCGGCAGGTATAGGGTTCAAATCCCATTTTACACCGTGTACATGTCGTGTTCATGCACCTGATTCCGAAAGTCTTCTCGGCGGTCTGTAGCAGTCTCTGGAAGGAGTCAATCCTCCTTAAAAAGCAAAAGTCTCATCTTTCTGATGAGGATGCAAATTGTGGCGGGAAATTCCTGAAAGGATAGATGTCTCTATAAGCGATACATTCTTGGAAGTGAGCTCTTGTTACACAAATAAGCACAAAAATTGAAAATCTATACATACATATATATAAATGAATGTTGGTGTGTATGTATGTATGACGTTGTAAAACTCCAAAACTGTTTCACCAATCACCTTGAAATTTGGTATACTTAAGTCTTTTATCATGGAGAAGGTTTTTAGGCTATTCATATTCCTGCTCTGCCTCATGTTCATGGCGCCGCGCAGAACGTCGAATTCTATTCCGTTCAACCGCTTGCGATGAAAATGTGATTCCGCTGATTTTGATGAATATTGGTAAACATGGATAATTTAATACGAAGAATATTTTTGCACTATCTAATTTGCTATAACGTGCCACTAGATGGCGCTACAGCGCATCAACTTCTATACCATTTGACATATCGCCATAAAAAAAATTATACTTGCACATTTAAGCACGGAGAATAATATTCTAACTATGTTAGCTGTTATATTTAGCTGTTACTCACCACTAGATGGAACTGTAGTTACTTTAACTCGCCACAAGATGGCGCTGCAGCGTATCAACTTCTTACTTTAACTCGGCACTAGATGTCTCTGCAGTGAATGAACTTTTTACTTTGAATCGCCGCTAGATGGTGCTGTAGCGTATAAACTCCTCGACTATTCAACCAATCGCTCTGTTAACTGGTATTCATAGATATTTGAACACAGACAATATTTTCGCTGCATCCATGGTTCTCCAGTAGATGGCGCTGCGCAGCATCATCTTCTGCACCGTCCAAACGATTGCCATGAAATTTGGTGTGCATGATCACTTATAATAAATACGCGATATCTGTTTTACTATATCTATTCATTACGATAAATAGCAACTACAACAAAGCGTAATATAAAAAAATCTACTCACCCCCGTGTGAAGAACGGGTGCTTCAGCTAGCGAAGTATAATTATAATTGGGTAGAAAACATAATGGGTTTTTTTTATTTTCAAAACAATAGTGTGTTTCCTTTCATTATACATGTTTGAGCATTTTTATATAATTTTAGGTGATTCATTGGACAATTTCTCACTCCCTTAATTTACATCATCTTGCATAGAATATTAAATTTATTTTTCTTTAATCTCTTTTAATAGGAAATTTTCTTACAGGTGTAGAAAAGATTCTCCGATACTCTTAACATCTCATCTTTCTTCAAACTGAGAAGGAAACAGAGATGGAAATTTTTCTATGAGAAAAAAAAAGTATATATACCAAGTGTCTCGCCAAATCACACGAAGAAGCGTGTTTGTTGTGTACGCAGGTGCTCACAAGAAAGAAAAAAAAATAGACCTCCCTTTTCGAGACAAGTGCTATCGGTGTGTGTGGTGCTAATCCGTGATATATTTTCACGCCAACATTTCCTCCTCGTTTTTGCGTTTCTTCGACTTGCAGAGAGCCTCCTCTATCACGTCACAGTGGTCTGCTTGACCTTCAAAATAAACGACCTTTGATCCCAAATGCACAAACATAAATTATTCAGTGGACATATGTGAATATCACCAATAAAACGTAATAACAATAACTGTACACTGTTGTGGCAATGAACGCATAAATTTTTTGTATGGAAAATCCAATACTGTACACAGATCTCATATGGATGATTTTTTACTCATCATCTTTTTTATTGTGGAATTGAAGAATATTATTGCTAAGCAGTTCATTTAAAAAAACGGGAAAATATGTATATTATCACTTTTTCAGTGTGTTTCTATCATAGATAATGTACAAAGAAAAGAGATTGTATATATGAGTAAGTTATATGAGATATATATAAAATGCACGACGAATTTAGAAAATGAAATGTTGGTTTAAAAATTGTTAATTTTTTACTGTACAGATTTATTGAAGTACAGCATGTTGGAAATGCTAGGTGTAATAGATTTGATAAAGATATGAAGGCGATTCTTTTTTTTTTTTGTTTCTATATATATATTATTTCAGAGATGCTTTCCTACACATACACTAAAAATTCAACAAAATAGTATAAACCTTAATAAAACCTAAAATAGATTGAAAATTCATTAAAACATTATGTTTAGGTGAATGAATCGAGATTCAATTTCTTTCATACTGAATGCATAACAAAAGCTGCCACTTAAAATTATAGCAATTTTACAGATAATGAGACAAAACAGGTGAGAATGTTTGTATAATTAAAAGAAACGTTGGGCATGTTTTTAAAATAAATGCTGTTTAGCTAATAAGAAAGTTAGGCCATTCCATGTGAAATGAAACAGAAAATTGGGAAAAGTTCATCACGCCATTTCAGATTTTCCTCAAATTTTCTGTAAATGATTTATAGAAAAGGATAGTAACAAATCTCAATTTTGAAGGTTCTGCTATAGTTAATTACTGAGAAATTTACTATGCAAATTTTATTCTGCAAGATACGCCATTTTCCCTCTGAATTTCTTAAATGACTTCTTACCTGTATAAGGTACAGAAGTGAAAATTTGTTTATATTGGTAACATTTTAGGCTGGTTATAAAAATGTTTCAACATTGACTATCTTCTGTAGTTTATGCATGAGCACTGCATTTGCTGAAAACATCATGAATTTTTTTGGCACGTTGGATCAGAAGTACGTGCTTAATTTTTTTATATACTGTTAATATGGTATTTCATTACAGCCCAACATAATTTCATCTTGTCTTACTGCTCAGAAGCTGAGAAAAAAAAATTAATGTGACTTTTTATATATTGGGTAGTAATAAGTTTTAAAGGGCGTGTCAAAAAATGACTGTACAATAATACATTTATTTGTTAAAGTAATCTCTATTATTTTGCAGCAACCAGAGCCAACGGTCAGTTAGCGTACGGATGCCAGCGACATAGAAGGATTCATCTTTTGATGCGATGAAGTCATGAATAGATTTTTGTACTTTGTTCACTGTGGGGAAGTGTACCGAAGACAAGTCACTGCTCATAGACCGTAATAGATGATATTCCAAAAGAATTATGTCACGGCTATACACCGAATGTTCCAAAACTTCCCAGCACAACTTTACTAACATGTCCTTGACCTGTTTTCGCAACATAAGGCATTGCATTGCCATGGAGCAAATTGACGCGTTGCAAACCTTTGCCAGTAAATGGACGTTTACGATCGATTTCCTGCCTCCGTCGCAGCAATTGTTTTTGTAGCATTCATTAGTTACTCTTTCACCTGGCTCCACTAGTTTGTAATACAGTACACCCTTCATATCCCTCCCGACTATGAAATACCTCATGTTGCAAAACCGGTCAGGGACAAGCTAGTAAAGTTTGGCAGGAAAGTTTTGGAGCATCCGGCGTATAGCCCTGACATATCGCCTTCGGACTATCATTTTTTTCTGTCAATGAACAATACCTTGTCTTCTGGACTTTTCCCCACTGTGGACGAAGTACAAAAATCCTTCCTGATGACTTCATCGCATTAAAAAGTGAATCCTTCTACAGAGCCTGATTATGACCAACTGGGACCCCGGGCATTGATGAATTTGGGGGACCACATCTACAAAATTTGTTTTATTTTTCATAAAATTTTGTTATAAAAAGGAATATTTCAGAACATCATTTGATATTGGGGGCCCTTTCGAGCCAGGGTAATGTCCCGATTTGCCCATGCGATAATAAGGCTCTGTCCTTCTATGCTGCTGGCATCTGTGCGCTACCTGACCGTTGGCGGTGGATGCTGTAAAATAATGGATATTACTTTGACAAATAAAGGTATTACTGCATATTAATTTCTTTGACACGCTCTTTAAAACGTATTACTAAACCCTAGTATTTCAAAAGTCACATGATTTTTTTTTTCGAAGCTTCTGAGCAGAAAGCCAAGATGACATTTTTTGGGGGGACGTAGTGGCATACCATCTTAACATAAAAAAATTTGAAACATGGGCAACATTCCGATCAAACATTCCGAAAAAAATCATGATGTTTTTTAGCAAATGCATAAACTGCAGAAGATACGCAAATTTTGATAACATTTTTTCTATAGCTTAAAAACTTACCCCTAGAAACAAATTTTCACTTTAGTAAACATATAAAGAATTATTTAATAATTCAGAGGAAAAAATGGCGTATCTTTCTGAAAACTTAAAAATTTGCACAGTTAATTTCTCGGTAATTAATTATCGTATAACCTTCAAAATTGAGATTTGTGATTATCTTATCCTATAAATTATCTATATAAAATTTGAGAAAAGTCTAAGTTGGTGCGGTGAATTGCACTGTTAGATCTGATGTGAAATGGTCCAGTTATTAAAAAATTTTAGACAACACAAAAGATGATAAACTGAGAATTACATACATATGGTACTTATTATGCGTTTTTTTTTTCTTTTAAATTATAGAAAAGCTATTATTAATAGTATTTGAATATATAGAAAAACTTTTTGGAACAAAAGTAATCTTAATAAATATAAAGTAAAAAAGATAAGAATATTTTTTTTATGAATGTAATCTTTTTTCATTTAAAAATTTATAAATAGTGAAAGTATTTTAAATATTTTAGCTAATCACTCAGAACACTTTAAAGATCAATAAGTAGTAAAGAAATAAAGAGTAAACAGAAGTTTTATTTTGTTGCTAAATATTGTCATTTTCTTATTATATTAAGCCCTTAATCATATACCCAAAATATGAGAATGCACCTAAAAAATAGGTTCTTCATGTTTTGAGAATACTTTAGAAAACTATGAAACATGCTTAAAAAACCACATATGCACGCATTTTTATGAGTATATTTAAGTTTGGAAGAAACTAGGGAATGCAGTCCTGTTCCCGCGGAAAGACTATATTATGACTTTAATTTTCATATTTATATAAGGTGTTGTATTAATTATCAAATAAGATAAAGTGTTAAACTTGATAGTGTTTACAATCTTACTTTTTCCTACCTTTTCCTAATAAAATTAATTTTTATGTGAATGAATGCGGGATCAGCAAATTTCTTTCCCGAAATCCCTCGAAACGAAAAATTTTGCGGGATTACATTTCCCCAGGTATTGGAAGACATACATCTACTACATCTAATTCTATACATGGACAATATTTTATTTTTTTTTTGGGGGGGATAGTAATAGACACAACATAGACGCAATCCCGCGAAACGAAAAACAGTGCGGGATTGCATTCCCTAGAAGAAATAAAAAACCGACAAACATGAATAAAAGAATTTCCAGGAAGTACCTGTGCAGGTATACACTTTATTATCATTTTTACACTTTATTATAATTATGGCATTCAAGAAAAAAATGGCACAATGGCTTAGTAAAGGACCAAACACTGACATCGTATGTCCATTAACACACACTGAAAGTGTATGTTCATTCTCTGGAAATATATGGTATTCCCAGTAAATGAACATAGAACTATAAAAAAAATGTCAACATATGATTATTTTTCACAGAAGCCCACACAGGTGACTGGGGAAGCCATTTAAACGTAAAATATCTTCCTGTTGCATGGAAGGAAATTATTGTTGCCATTCCACAGTCCGAAAATCTCTTGCAAGCTTACATTTTAAAAAATGGGTGCAACATGATTACCACTGGCTGTGTTCACTAGACTATAGTCGTCTGAGAATTTAAAATGTATTGGGACATAAAAATACAATTCTTTAAATCAATTGTTAAAAACTTCTGAGCCGCCTTTACAACTGACATAATGGCAGAAGACATGCTCATAAAAAATTATAAATATTCTAATATTCTTAATGCTTTTTCTTTCATTTCGTTATTGAATCCATTCTGTTTACAACAATAACTACAATAAATTTATTTTCTTTTGTAAATGAATAAATCATATGTTTAATTCTTCTTTAAAGTACTATTTCAAGCTTATTGCGTATTGTTTAAATCGGGGCGAAAAATCTAACTCAAATGTTAATAAATATTATTATTTTGTGTTTGAAAATTATAAAAATGGAAATTTAAGTGGTACTTCGAAGTCCCTGCTTCCTGCACCCGGCGGATTCTTCATAATCAGATTTAAGTATTTACCCAGAGTTTTCCCCAGGAAAGTATGCGAGTGAAGATTTCAGAAGATGTTAAAAAAAGTACTAAATTACATGATATTTTCCTTTTGTTAATTTCAATAATATACTGATTCCGAATTATATGATCATATTTCAGCTCTGGTGTTTTTAATACATTGGAACTTCAAATTGTCTTTAATTAATAAAAGTGTTCAAATACAAGTACATAAAGACCCGAAAAAAAATAATAATAATTTGCCAGTAATAATGTCATTTTAAATTTCATTTTTTTTTTCTCCTGGCATTGTAATACTTTTAGCGCATAAGTAATGCTACCGTTCAAAGTGCAGTATTAATTGTACAATTTACTTACAGTGAAAGAAAGAAAGTTTGTTTTATTTATACCCCTAGACATATTCATATTTAGTTCATGTTCATGTTAAATTATATTAGAAGGTGTATCTTTGGATTTTTAATATGCTTCTTTTGTAAGCCCTTATCATATTTTTAGCAAAAGTTTGGCTCTTTTTAACAAATATCTCCATTCTAGGAATCGAATAATAAAAAAAGGAACAGGAAAAAACAGTTTAATTTTAACAAAAATATAAAATAATAGGTTAAAATTCAAAAAATTGTTTGTACATATGTTAAATAAAAATATTTTATTTAGTAAAAAAGTATAAATATTAGGTGTTTTATGTTTAAATTATTGAAAAACAAGATTTTATGCTGTATAGCCACTCTATTGTTAATAATAATTTTTTTAATAAAATGTGGTAGCTTTATAAATTATGGTTATTTATTCTGCAAAGTTTCATCCAATTTTAGCAAGCTCAAATTGATAGGAAATTAATGTTGAATGTACCAAACCGTTATATTGCAGTGAACTATTTTTTTTCAATGCATGAAACAGCTTATACTTTAAAAAATAGCCTCGTAAGAAATCAGTGAAGTAGATATTAATTTTTTATCTCAGTTTCGAGCAATAAGACAGTTTTTTCTGTTTTTTAAACTATGCATCAAAGTAGAATTTTTTTTATCCATATTTTTTTTTGTTTGTTTGTTTTTTTTTTTTAAAAACAACTTGAACCTCAGTATTATCTCCTGCTCTAATCAATCGGGCTAGTAAACGATAAGAAAAAAGAATAGTTTCAATTAAATGAAACTTTACTAAAATTAATAGTAAAAGACCAACCAGATATTCAATTATATTTTGAGTAAATCCTGCTTCAAAAAGTAAGTTTATTATCTCAGTTTTAATATTAAAGAAACCGAAAACAAACTACAATGGCTTTAATAACAAATCAATGAAAACAGCTTAAATGATTAGTCTTGAAGTTAAAAAAGGTAATTTATGTAGTAACATTGCCTGTATATATATATATATATATATATATATATATATATATATATATATATATATATATATATATATATATATATATATATATATACAGAGAGAGAAAGAGAGAAATCTAAAACATAAACAAAACTCAGTACAAATTCCAAAACACTGTAATTCAGCAATAACAATAAATTCATGCAGATTGCATTAAGAACCTCGCACACAGTTAATATAAGTAATGACACTTCACAATAAACACTTCAACATAAAATGGTGCTAATTTTTATCTAGCCTTTCCTTGTAGAAACTATACACCATGATATGGTACTTAAACAGATCAAAGGAACCAAATGATGGTGCAATTTTTCTCCACAGAAAGGCTGCAGCTAATTTAGTATCATTTTATAGTGAAATTGTGAACTACTTCTATTGGCAGAGTAGCTTCTAACATCAGTTTTATTTATAAGAGGATTATTTAGTAACAAAGTTCAATACTTACGTATAAATATTTAATAGTTATGTTAGTCGATATAGATTGGGACTCATTTATCTTTATTTAACAAATTAATTAATGCGATTATGCATGTGTCCCTTAACTTTATAATATTGATATAAATACATGCGTTAATCCTTTAATTTTTTTTCTTTAAAATACTTTCCATGATGTTCAATGGAAATAGTTTTTTTTTTCTACAGCAAATTGCTTAGTATAAATTATTTCATGTGATACATATTTACCTAATCTATATGCTGTGTTTACTTTTTAAAAAGTGAATTGTATTTTTGAAACTAAATTTTTAGACTGTCACAAGTAGATTATGACAAAATGTAAAGCATAAGTTAAACAATATCGTTAATATAATCATTCAGAGTGACTTTTTTAACTGAAAAAAAATTGTAATAAATTTTCGTTTCAGTTTCACAATGTAATGTTTTCAAAAGTGATCTGAAAAGAACATGCTGCCTTTTATTATATAAAACATGTCTATTACAAGAATATGAGAACTGAATTGTTATAAATGGTTTTAAAGGATGGTGATTGTTGCCAAGCAACTGAAATTCACAACCTTTCATCACGTGAAAGGCACTTGTGAATTGGAGAGATGATTTTTTTAGATATGATTTGCATCTGTAATCTAAATTTCATTTTTTAAGAAAAATTCAAAGACAAAAAAAACAGTATGTGTTCTTGTAAATAATCATTAAAGATTAAATTTTGAATAAAAATGAAAAAAAAAATTTGCTGTGTCTTTCTTTTTTAACATTTTTTGTTTCTTTTCATTTTTGCCCCCATAATAGAGTCACCTTTTCTAGTCGCTCAAGTTTATAGCAGTAGTGAATGTTGGACTTTTTGTAGTAACATGGATACTTACATGTAATAGAATCGAAGATTTTCGCCAATCTTTCACTTTAGTGCCACTGACGAAAATCAGTAACATTACTCCCTATTACTTGCATCACTAAACTTATTTCAGTATTAGGTAACCATTTACTTCTTTGATGCATCAATATATTTAATCTCGCCAGCTGTAAGAGCATTGACAACCAAATTTTTTTATATCCATTTGGTGTGGTTTAATAAGTTATATTAGGTTAAGAGTCGTTTCTTATTTAATTCTCATGTTTAGAAACATCTCAGAAAAGTTTATGAACCAGAGTCTATTTTGTATGCTGTGCTCACATTGCAATTTTCCTAAAAACACTTTCACTATCACTAGCTAACAATCAAGTTCTAAAAATGTGATAAAAAGACTTTCGTTAACAATGACCTTTATAAGAACAGCATTTTATTCAAGTGCTTCATTTCATAAATATAAATAAATTTCACCATATTTTTTAAAGTCGACTAACACTTAAAAAGTTTTTGCACAGTGTTTAAATGTTGGTACATATAACGATGACCTTTATGTCCTTACATTATTATGAAAACATCCCCGATCCAGAATGTTATTCAAGGGATTGCACTACACAATTTATTATAAATGTTCAAATGTTATACCACAGTTTATTAAATAGTTTGAGAAATAAACATATGTTCACATTGCAAACAGATATATTTAAAAAAATCTATACATTCTCATTTATAATTTTAAGAGTCTAAATTTTTAATAATACAAAATAAAATCTTGCTTTCAAAACTTTTAGTTATAATATTGAAAGGAAGAAAAATAAGGACACCATTAAAATCTTTACAACTTGGACATTTTTAATTTAAACTACCAAATGAATAGCTGTATTAATATTAGCAAACCATAAAAAAATATTAGTGGATGTACTCTGTTAAGCTGAAATGTACAGAGAATCCCAAAAAGGTGGTAGTGGACTTTAATTATTTATCTCTTAGGTAAGTGGGCAGTGTAAGTTGAAAAAATGTTCAAAATAAGGTCGGAAATAAGACTCCTTTAAGGAAAAATTCCTCTCGTTAATTTTCAAAAAGTCACACTTTAAATTTTTATACGGTCCCCGTACAGATAAAATGTGCCCTATATACTCATGAGATGACAAAATTTGACAATTATACCTCAAAAAGTGTCAGAGAGATGAAGATAAATATAACGCTGACTTAAACCTTTTTTCCATGACTCTCGAAGGGAAAGACTGAAGTCGAATGATCGCATTTCAGGGGTCGTACAGAAATTACGAAAGAAAATCATTTTTTCCCCGCTAAAAATAAACGTTTACATTCAAAATCATGTATAGTCCCAGACCACCTTTCTCTAAAGATATCTCTGCGCCGTTGTATGATGTAAGGCTCAAATTTGGCACACCACCTCAATAGTGTATGAAGCACATTTTTACTATTTGGAAATGTTTTTGTACGGGGGTCGTATACAAATTTAAAATGTGAAACTTTTTGTAAATGAACGAGACGAATTTTTTCGTAACGGAGTCTTATTTCCGATCTTATTTTGAGCTTTTTCATTTTCAAATGACACTGCCCAGTTATATGTAATAGATAAATTAAATCGTGGTACCACTTTTTGGGATACCCGTGTAATTTTGATACAATCAAGTACTTACCATTTCGATATTTACGTAACGTTTCCTTACAACTCTAAACAACTTAAATGAAGCACCCACGTAGGTATCTATTTTAATTGTGGGTGCATTAAACGCAACGCATGCACGTTTCACCGAACTGCGATTTCCACATATCGGCAGGAAAAGAAGATGATTTAACCAAATAAAATCGACTAAAATTTGTCTTTTTTTATTCCTACAGTTATGTCCCTCTGAAACAGCTTATCAAGAAAAAAATTGCATTTCATACTTAAAGTTTCCAAATTACTCCAGCTTGTACTGTAAGGAAATATATGCTTGAATGGCAGATCTCTAAAATTTACAATTTCTTAAAGGTTGTTTTTTTTTGTTTTTTTTTACGGGTGGGAACTTGCCGATTAGACATTGTCCCATTCAACTGCCCGAAGGCGTGGCCATTTTATTATGGGGGGCGGCCAGCGTTTCCCCCTATGATGGGACGGACACAATGACAGACACGCCTGTGACGAAGTTCACATATTTTTCGCGTCTTAAAATAATGTTCCTATGTTCGTGTTTCTAAATATAAATTCCGTATTAATCTCTCTCCACTCTGTTTCTCGGCTCGATAACATATTCTTTCTTTCGTGACGCTATGTCTGGGATTTTTCGGGGTTTCCCTTCTAAATTAATTTCGCTTTAGCATATGCTGTGTAAATTCTTGGTGCCACCCGGTCGCCCACTTCGCTTCTCTCACGGGGTTGTAGCCTTACGTATTGGCATTCGCCAAATTCTGGCACTTCTGTCTTGGCGTTAATCATTTAATCCGTTTTTTTCAAATTTTTATATTGTTTACGCCTACCGGACGGTGGTTGTCACGTGGGGCAGTGGCTTATGAGTGCTCATATTTTACTCGCCAACCTGTAGAGAGCTGGCAGTTTTGTAGGAAGATTTTAGTAAGACTTCTCGATTGTTCTCCGTCAGAGGAGGTTGTGTTCGTTTTTTTATGGAACTCTGGCATGCCGTGTGGCCGGAAAAATTAGATATATTCCTGGTGTTATTTCATGAAACAATGTGCTGTACGTAATTGAAGTTGCTTACGTCAAGACTGTTTTTGCTGTTACCTTCAATAAACGTAGCTTTTCTGAATTCGAGTCCTCTTCCTGTTTTCATTCAAGTCCTCATCGTACTTCATGGATATATTAATTTCACTATACGTCACGTAAACGGCCGAGAGGATGTTCTCTTAATCCACCTCCGACAACTCCCTCATAACGCAAAGTCGGGGATCGAACCCCGGCCGCCGGGAGTTGAACCCGAAACCGGAGTACGGTGCGTTATCCACCATACAACTCGGTCGGCAATTTCTTAAAGGTAGAACTAACAACAACAAGAAGAAAAATCCAAGCGCTATTATACACTATTTAGCGCTATTACACATATCTTGTTAATTCAAAGAATGAATATGTGTATCATGTTTTGGTTGGATTAGTGTTTAAATTTCCAACATTGGTCGGAAACTGAATAGATGCAGAGGCGGATCTACGGGGGGGGGGCTATAGGGGCTATAGCCCCTCCCATTGAAACTGAATTTTGACTAGATAGAATAGAGTTTTGATGCTTAGTTAAAAACTGCGTGTCTAAAATGTTATTTTGAAATTTTAATTTACTTTTTTGATTTATTACTTTGATTTTTAAACTTGACCTAAATCAATGGTTTTTAACCCTTTCGTCCCCAGGCTACAGGCATTTTCAAAACTTGAGTCCCAAGGACTCGCTCGAAATTTCGTCTCCTCCTTGAAACATTTCGGTTTCTTTTAAGGATGATCAGTAACCTAGTTTTACTATATATACGTGAGTAGCGCAGAACAGCAAATTGTTTGAACGGGTTATGGCAAATGCAGAGAACAGTGTTTGAGCGATGATGTCCATTCACCCCCTGCAAAGCCATAAAAAGGGGGAGCTAAAAATACATATAATTCACTGTTAAACATAAACAGTCTTTGCGCGCGCCTTGTGTGGTGCGCGTCTCGGATTCTGTACTGATGTGTGATACCTTATGATACGTGGGATACCTTACGTGACGTGGGATACCTTACCTGACGTGGGAGACCCTGGATTACCTGACGTGGGATACCTTATGATAGATGTACACACAGACCGGACACCCCTATGATTTCTCTGTGACTAAATTGATCGGAGGCAGTGGGAGGGGCTGAGAGCTACCAGATGGTCCCGAAGATGGTTTACGAGTTCATGAACAAAAGATCGGTACTCTTTCGCTATAGAAATAGAAAGCGCAGCGACCCCTCGAAGAAAGAGGGGTGAATTCGCCAATCGTCATCTTTGGGACCCCCTTGGCAGCTGACCGCTCCTCCTACAGCTCCCGATGATTTTAGTCACAGCGAAAGCATAAGGGTTGTCTGGTCTATGTGTATTTTGAGGTCTGTGGATGTACATAGTGAGAGGATGGGGGAGTGTAACATAGACATCAAGTGACTAGGAATCCCAAGTGGCTATCTCCTGTATCATTGTGAAAGGTTCTTTTGTTCCGCCATTTGGATTTTCAGGGGTATTTTGAAAGAATACTATTACTATAACTAATTTTCCTTACCTGGTTTTCGGACATTTACTGTTTATACAAAAGTACACCCGTTTTGAATGTTTAGGAATGGTGGAAGAATTTCTTGGAAGTACTGTAGTCCTTTCTAAGCAGGCTTCAAAATCTTAGCCCATTGAAATTGCTTTCGCCGCTTGGTCGTTCTTTTGGGTGAAGCGCTAGTGTGATTCATTTGTTCTCTATTTAGCCCCGTTCGTGTGTAGAATTCAGTGGCGGCCCGTGGTCAAAACTGTTAGTGCAGCCGGAAGCATATGAGCCCCCCCCCCCTTCCTCCGGACAGGAATGGAAAATCTTTGTTACTGAATTCGAAAGCTGGCGGATTAAGCCCTCACCGAGGAAAAAAAAAAGAAAAGAAATTACATAAATAATGTAAGAGATCCTATTTTACTTCCATAAAATGGACATAAATTTCAACCAGCCGCTCTTATCCTCAAAATTGCATTAATCCGTGTCTGATTCGAAGTTTCCTTAGAATTTTCTTTGTAATGATAACTTGAGAAGAAAAGAAAAAAAAAAGAAAACTTACTTATTTTTATAAGTCAAATCAATCCTCCTTTCTTTAAACTTGCGAATCGGTCAGTGATGTCATCATAAAAAGGCGTTGTTTTAATTCAGATATCAATAATTTTAAGAGCTCTTTAAAATTTCCCATGTTTAAAGAATTTTCTCGCTCGCCATGTCCTCTAAATGCCAGTTCTTGCTTACTTAAAAACAATACTGCTTTGATGGGTAATTGTCCATTCATAAGCGTCTATTCAGGCTTAACTTCTTGATAAATTCAGCAATATAAAGTCGAGAGTTTTCCGAACATATATTCTCCTTACCCCCCCCCTCACTTCTCCAGCCCATTAGTTAGTCGAATTGACAAGTGCAGCCGTCGTTAGAAAATCTTTCATCAGCTGTATCTTAGCTGCATACTCCCTATGCCGGAGACACTGCTTACATAGTCGTTGCCATGGCAACGGTGCAGCCAATTTCGTTATCAGCTATGAGTACTGTACCAAGACTTACAGTTGAATTGCGGGAAGATTAAAGGGCTTTCTTTTCTGAATGAGCGATCCGGCAGTTACTACAATACGGGTTGTTTTTTTTAGATTTTTTTTTAAATTTACCATAGAAATTCCATAATTCTAATGTGAATTTAAGAAAATTAGTAGAATAAATTATTTTAAAGTATGTGCTGATAATTTCAGTGCAGCCCGGCAGTACTTGCTGTATCCCACGAGCCGCCACTGGTAGAATTTAATTTAAATACAAATATTATGGCCTCAAGAAAGCGGTCATTGAATCCTAATATAGGTGATTATTTTATGAAAATTCCGAAAAATGATAATTTGTCTAGTGAGAGTGAAAGCGCAAATCATCAGGAAGAAATCATAAATGCACAGCCCCAGAACAAGCTATTTCAAGGAGAACAGCACTCACAAAATATACCACATGCATCACTAACAGGCAGTTTGTAAAGAGGTGCATTATTAGAAAGAATACAATGATATCACTATGGAAAAAAGAGGTATGATTTAAATTAATTTTTTCAGACATTGTTTTTCCTATGAAGTATAAGTCCTAGCAGGTTCGAGTATTTTATTTTATCGGAAATTCGCACACCTTTCTCGAAATTCGATTACGTAATACTATAATCGTGCCAAATGTCGCCAAGCTTGGATAACCAGGGCCTCTGAGAGAAATTTTATAAGGCGGGGCGAAAGCCTTCCCGGCCCCTTTCGTAAAGCACAAAAGTTTCGAAAAAACAGGAGGGACGGAAGGGATTTTTTTGTAAAACTGGTCTTTTTAATGATTTTCATATAAAATGCTAAAAGGAAAGAGAGTGGGAGGGAAGTTAGTCTGATATATAATGTTACTTTTAATTCATGTTCGAAGATTGAAAAAAAAAAAAAAAACTAATATTTAAATGGTAGAATTAACATTTCTGCCATGTAAATCATTTTAGAATTATCCCAGATAGCACAGTTGTCCATTTTATATCCATTTCTGATCCATCTCGCCCATATTACGTCCATGTCTATAGATAGACATCCAGAAGACATCTATTTATGGACATAATCTGGAAAATCCAGAAAATGTCCATGAATAGACCAAAACTAGACATGGAATTTCCATAGAAAGTCTTTTTTATAGACGTATCCCAGATAATTCATAGTACCTTAGTGAAATGGCAAGAAGCATGGATGGAGATGTCCAAGACTTGACCTAAGTAGGTCCATATATAGACATTGATGTCCAAGACTTGCCCATACTAAGTCCATAAATAGGCAAGCACGTCCATAATTACGCCTATATAGATGTCTATAAGACGTCATATGGGCGTCCTATAGTGCCATATTGACGTAAAAGGGACGAGAATCCGACGAATCCTGGATGTTTAATGGACATGTCAACTTGTCTATATGACGTCTTCTAGGAGGGTTCTGAAAGAGTTTGTGTTATCTGGGATGCATTCGAAATTTAGTCTGTTTAAAAGAAAAAGATTTTAATTACAGATCTATAAATGAAATTCTTAACGCATTCTGAAAAATTTACGGACGTACTTTAGCTGAACACGGGCTCCGGGGCGATGATCCACCTGTCCCCCCCCCCCCCTCGTAGGGCCTGTGGATAACTGCACCCAAATTATTGAAGACCCAGTAAGTTAGCCCCCCCCCCTTTACCCAATCCTAGATCCGCCACTGAATAGATGTGATTAAGGAAAGTCTTGTGTTACTGTCATTTAAAAATTTATTTTAAACAATTGGCGATATTTTTAAAAACGTACTATATTTAAGATTTTTGAAATAGTACATTATAAAAAGTGATGTTCAAGAATTATTCTTAATTAATTTTTGTATTAAACTTTTCAATCAAAAAAGAAACATACTTCTCACGGTCTTTAATTTTAAGTTTACGTGCTCTTTTCGTCTTACCAATGCAGTGCAAATCACGCAACCGACAAGTAATACAATAAATACTCCAAAAGCGGTCAGTAGAAGTACTATTTTTAAGGGAAGCTAATTTAAGTTTACTCATATGTTTAACGATGACTGGAACCGGAATTTGGGAGACGTTTGGAAATTTTATAGCATATAGATGAAAAGAAAGGTAATACTATTGATTATATAAAAGAATAGACAGGAGTAGAGGAATAATTAAATCTGTTAAATTTAGAAAGAGCCTTATCAATAATGCGGATGCTGAAACCACAAGCGAAAGATAAGAATTTTAGATAATTTCATTGCTGGAACATATTTTGAAAGCACAGAACCCATAAGCGTAAAAAGCAGAAACTTTTTACTGATAAGGATAATTATAGAGAACATGAGATGTAGAGATAGATTTTCGAAAAACTGAAATAAAGTAACCGTTAGGGGTTTTTAGAAACGAAGGCATCCAGAAATAAAGAATCGTCGCACTCCTCTTCCAGGGTAAACTGGATACATGGATCAACAGAATTCACAATAAAAAGTAATTTAGAAATGTCACAATTGGAATGCAAGTATCATGAGTGTATGTTACCCAGCACGAAAAATGATAGACCTTGAAAAACGTCTCTTCAAAATAATGCAAATGAACATCACATAAAAGAGACGAGATGGGATTACCCATAGCAAGACCCTCGTTTTTTTATTATATCATCCATTAAACACGAAAGCCGTTCGCTCAACACAAACGCTAACTAAAGATAAACTGTAATCTCTAGAGAAGAATAATGAAACACGCATAAACGCTTTTCTAAACAATTCATCGCACTCAGGGTGGGAACATTAGAAAATAGAAATTTATTATCAAGATACTAGATTTTACAATTAATAGAAGAAAGAAATTAAACTTTGTTAAGAAATTCATAAGTGTTTTTAACAGTGTGAGTATTACTAGCCGTCAAAGAGTATGTGAGGGGTCCGGCCTCCACATTAGGGGCCACTCGAAATTGTTCTGCCGCTACCCGAATAAAGTGGATTTTCCCTAGTTAATTTGGGTTTTCCCGAGCTCTGTTAGTCAGAAAGCGTTTTGCCTAGTTAATTCGAGTTTTGCCTAACGCTCTCAGTTAGAAAGCGTTTTCCCAGTTAATTCGAGTTTTGATTGATATCGGGTTTTAACTGTAACATATATATATATATATATATATATATATATATATATATATATATATATATATATATATATATATATATATATTTATATATATATATATGTATGTATGTATGTATACCACGTGTCCCTAAAATGACTGATGAATTTTGAAAATCAATGAAAAAAAGGCGGAATGCGAAAGATATAAATCGTTTTATCCCACCAAATTTCAAATTTTGTTAACATTTTCACCCACAGGTGGCGTGAAAACTACGAAAAAATAAAAACCGGTAAGACAATTTTGCAAGGACTGTTGCAAAAAACAAAACAATGGCATTTTCAATAAAACCCCCATTTGCAACAACAACGTGGCGCAGTCTTAGGCAAAACATTCCAGATATCCGTTAAAACATGTGACCTAGAATTGTCTCACATGGAGTGCAGATGTGCTGCTTCAGTTCCGAAATTGTTTGTGGAGTTTGGAGGCATACCAAATCTTTCAGACGGTATACCAAGTCACAGAGCGTCAGTCTGGCGATTAAGGAGGCCATGCCATGCCACTTCCTATATGCATCTCGTAATATAAGGCAATTAAGCGCTCACTGAAATGTTCGTTCAAGAAATCAGATACTGCAGACGTTCGATGTGGACAAGCACCATATTGCATGAACCAGGAGGCATTCGAGCAGTCCTCCTAAGCAGTATGAATCCCCACAAATTCTTCCAGAATCCCAAGATATCGTACAGCAATTATCGGTTGCTCTCGAAAAAATGGCCCTATTATTCCTTTGGAGGAAACTGCAGCCCATAACTTTATTTTTGCTGAATGCAGCCATGAAAGTTCAGCAATATGAGGATTTTCACTTACCCAAATTCGCGAGTTCTACTTGTTGACATAGTCATTGAGGTGAAAATACGCTTCGTCTGAGAATCATATATTGCCAACATCGAGTTCACCGGGAACATGTGAAGGCTGTGGCGCATCAGACGGTGAGTGCTCATTCTTCGGACTCCAGTAAAAAAAGCAACAGGGCATACGGAAGTCCGGAGCCGCTGTTGGTTAACCCGCTGTACGGCTTCAGAATTCGACTCTGTAACTGAAAGGCGTGGCCTACCGACAATTCCAATGCAGTCATCATTCACGCTCCCCGTTCGTTTGAATCCCGCCACAAATATAGTCCCTCCGCAGGCAAACAAGGATTCTGCTAAGAGTGCGGCGGAGACAGAAGAGCTAGAAATCATCCAACACTAAGCCGCTGAAACGCTTGACATCAAAAGCACATATGACCTGATCTCGAGGGCCCTGGATTGGGCAGCTGAGCTGCTGGCAGAGAAAGGACTCTCAAGGAAACCGAGGACGTCTCTTGAATCCATATACGGATATTTAGAACAAGCCAAGAAATCGGCTCAAGGAGACCAACAGCACATGGAAGCGTTAAGAACCGAAGTCTGCAGGTATCGCCATAAAACTCAAATGACTGCGCTATACAGCAAGTTGAATGAACTAACAAGGGCAGCGACTGCCTCTAGGGACCAGAACAGAGTGGCATCTGATAAAATAGAAAAATCTTTAGAAGATCTTAAAAGAAACCAGCAGGAACAAAAGATTCACAGTAATGAGTATCCAGAAGAAGCCCAGGTCGTGCAAGAAACACGGGGAAAACTCACGAATCATCAACCCACATACAGCGAAGTACTGAAGGACCTCATACCCCGCCCACAGAAACCAGTGCTACTGATAAAACCAAGGGAAGCAGATATTAAAGTTCACGAGATAAGAAGGCAACTAGTCACCCTTAAAGTGAAACCCAACGAGATTAGAAACATAAAAACCAAATATAACTCGCTAGAGATCAATCTAAAAGAAGGAAATGAAGAGGAAATCGTGAATATTATAGCCAACTCGTCGCTACACAAAGTAATATCACTACAAAAGCAGGAACTTCCTAAATCGACAATAATAATAAAAAACATTCCTAATGAATTTACAGATGAAGAAGTTATGAATACCCTTCGCTCAGCGCTGGAATTGTCACATGAACACATGCCGATAGGAACCACCCGCACAATACCGGTAGGAGAAGAAGGCTTACTCAGGTATCACTGCTGCTGCCGCCTCTACTCTTTCCAAGCCAGAGCCCTAAGACAAAGAGGTTATGTCTACTTAGGCTTTAGAAAATGTGGCATCAAGCCGTACAGCCCCGTAACAAGATGCTGCCAAATCTTTGGACATTTGAACAACTGCCAAATCTTATATTTTTAACAAAATTTTGTAAAAATGGCACGACACGCGCAAAATGCGGAGGAAAGCATGACACATACACGTGTAAGAGTGCATCACCAAGATGCATAAACTGCGAAGACTTTAACCATTTTGAGAAAGCAAACATAGATATAAGACACTATTCCTCAGATATAGAATGCCCAGCATACCAAAACTACATGAGAACAAAATATAAGGAAAAATAAAACAAGACTGACAAGAAGAACCAAAGCAGAGACAAACAATAGAGATACATCCCAAAAGTAAACAGATATTAAATTCAAAAATAAAAACACAAGTAAGAGGAAAAATAATGAAAAAGTATCCATGACAGGCAAAACGATAAAAGTAATTCAGGTCAATCTAAACCACTGTAAAAATGCACACTGCCTACTGGCCACGTACATGCAACAAGAAAAGTTCAACGTGGCTTTAATACAAGATTATCACCACAATAAACAAGGAAAATTAACAGGCTTTCCAGGCAGTTGGACCCAACTCAACTCCAACAATAAACAAGCTTCCATAATAATAGCTAATCAAAACCTCATCCATACAGAATTCAAGTCCACAGAAACGGCAGTAATGTTTTCCCTGACCACAGAGACCACTATAGTCCTGACCACTATAGTTCTAGGCTCCCAATATATACCGCCCTCAAAGAACCTCGACGAAGCAATTGACGAATACTCTAACCTGATCCCGGTGTCAATTCCATACATTATGTCAGCAGACATGAACGCACGCTCGAGGGCATGGGGATACGACTACGAGGATGAAAGAGGCATCAGCCTTATAGAACATCTTGCAGTTCATGGCCTCACCTTAGCAAACAGCACAGAAAGCCCTCCCACCTTCATCAAAGGGGACGCCAAAGGTTGGCCTGATGTAACCATTGCAAACGCACCAGGCATTACCCTGCTGAATTCATGGAAAGTGGAAGAAACATTTTCGGCATCGGACCACAAGTACATTGCTTTTTTCCTGAATGCAGCCCCACACAAGAAACTGAGAAGCTGCTTCAAAACGGAATATGGCAATCACAAGCGCTTTCAAGAACATCTAAAGAACACACTGCCAATCCTCCAACAACAAATAGAGATAAGCAAAACTAGCAAGGAATTAGAAAATCTCACAAGGAATCTACAGTCACTCCTACTTGAAGCGGCAAGACAGGCATACAAAGCCGTAGGAAAAAAAATCAGCTTCAAATGGTGGACGCCACACCACAGAACACAAAGAAATAAAATAACTGCAATGACTAAGAAAAAGAAATCGCTAGACGATGAGGCTCAGAAAGAATACAAAATAAAAATAAACAAACTTAAAGCACTATATAAGAAAGAAATCCAACAGACCAAATCTGAAGCATGGCGAAACTTCTGCTCGAGAGCTACGGAAAATTTCGGCATAGTATACAAATTGGCTCATGACAAAGTCTTTTCCCCAAGCGAACTGAAGGCAGAATGGGAAAAACCTCCATTGTCAAGGGAAGAGCAACTCAAGAATCTAACAAAAACACTGTTTGGAGAGAATCCATTTACAAATTGCATCAGCAACTCTGAACAAATCCTCCACTCACGAGATGACGTTCCCTTCACACCCCAAGAGGTAAAAAATGCCCTTTATAAACACAATCCAAGAAAAGCTCCCGGACCGGATTCAATCGATCTAAGAATGTTGAGGGTAGTACAGGAAGCACACCCCTTTCTACTAACAACATGAGCAAATCACTGTCTGCAAAAAGGAGTGTTCCCGCACAGCTTGAAGACAGGGGAAGTGATTTATTTCTCGAAGAAGAATAAAGATCCTGCCCGCCCAGACTCATACCGCCCAATCTGTCTTCTTCCCACATTGGGAAAGCTGCTAGAGAAACTCTTGGATCAACGCCTGACGAACCACATAGAAACAAACAACTTACTAGCACCACAACAGTATGGGTTTAGAAACCTTCGCTCCTGTGAGAAACTCCTGCAAGATCTAATAAAACAAATCCAAGAAAACACACAAGAAAATCGATACTCCACCCTGGTTACCATCGACATAAAAGGTGCATTTGACAACGCTAACTGGGACATTCTAAAAAATCGCCTAACAGAATTAAAATGTCCAGGCAACATACTCAGAGTAATGCAAAGCTACCTCAGCAACAGAAGACTAACAATCAACTGGGGAACAGGACAAGAAGAGGTTCCAATTTTTAAGGGCTGCCCGCAGGGCTCATGCCTAGGGCCGACACTCTGGACCTTGTTAGCTGACAAGCTGTTAAAAATTCAGGGACCAAAAGGGATTGTTGTATTTGCCTTTGCTGACGACTTTTCTTTTTTACTAACGGGCAAATGTAGGAAAGACATTGAAACACAAGCATCAACCTACCTCCCCCGTTTTACCTCGAGTTTAAAGGAATTAGGCTTGGAAATCTCCGATGACAAATCCCATACATTAACCTTCAATAAACCACGTATTCTACGAAGAGAACCAGTAATCAAAATAAACAACAAAAGTGCAAAGCACGTCAACACTATAAAATTACTCGGCCTCACAATCGATAAACACCTGACCTGGCTATCCCACATTGACATTCTCAGGAAAAAGACTGCACAACTACAACTGAGCATAGCAAAGGTTGCAGGAAAAGCCTAGGGAGCCTCAACAACTTTACTAAAGACATGGCACAGAGCCGTGCAGCTACGACAAGTACTTTAGGCGGGAGTCTGGGCACTTGGTTTAAATAAGCAGGCACAGCAAAAGCTCCTCTCTCTCCAACGTATTCCGCTTCTAGGAATCTGCAAGGGTTACAGAACTACATCGACTGAAGCGTTATGCGTCATAACAGGGCTGCCACCACTGCCTCTGGAGCTAGAAGCTGAGGCAATAAGAGTAGGGCTAACGAGATTCGGCACTACTAGGACCCCTGGGAAGCGGAACTAGGTCCTCTACCAGCCTTCACAAGGAAAACACCCATATGGCAGTTACACCCAGCAAAAGAATTACATAGCAAGCAAATTACTCTAAACACAACAGTCTCAGCACTGACCAAAGTTAGAACTATCTAAACAGATGGATCGAAATCGGAGTCAGGGTCAGGTACCGCCTTCGTAGTATATAACCACCTCACCGAAATTACGTACTACACATGCCGCATCGGAGACCACAATTCAGTTTTCCAAGCAGAACTGAATGCAATCAACCAAGCACTCAAATGGACGAGGGAACAGCAGCCAGTCTCTACAGTAATCTACAGTGACAGTCTGTCCGGCTTAACAGCAGTAGCCCAACATGGCACAGCTTCCAAACAGGTTCTAGAAATAAAAAAGTACTAATAGAGCAACCTCATGTAAGACTCCACCACATCAAGGCCCACGTGGGGGTAACAGGGAACGAGAGAGCAGATGAGCTTGCCAAAAAAGCGACAGAATTACAAACTCCAGCTCAAACAATACCTGCGCCTGTCTCTTTCTTAAAAAGAAAACTAAGAAATGAGCTGATGAGACGATGGCAACAACAGTGGAATGCAAGCCCAAAGGGTCGCTACACTTATAAATGGCTGCCCAAGTTCCAAATCATTTCAAACTACTGCATTCCTCACAGGACACGGGCCGTTTCCTGCCTATCTCCGTCGATTCAATCTCGATGATGATCTCTGCATCTGCGGTGCAGCAGGAACAGCAGAGCATTTTCTCTTTCATTGTGAAATCACAAAATCTAATCACCTGCGCAGACCACCGCAAGAACATGCTCAGGCATGGACTCTAAGCGCCCTTCGCAGCAAAGTGTCCACAAGGAAAATGGCCAGAATCTGTTCTCTGTTAACAAACATAGTCCAACTAACCAACTAACAGCATAGCAGTGGCCCAGTCACAGAGGTCATCTCTCAAACAGATGAAAACATCAATGCAGGACTTCCTGTCCCGCATAACATGAAGATGCTTTGTATCTTATGTGGGGACACTTTATGACCCCACAAATGATACAAAGCGTATACTGCATATAAGATACAATGCCCCTGCGTGGGAAATCCCTGTGCCCGGCCTTCCCAGCTATATTTTGTAAAAAACCTTTTCTTTTTTTTTTTCCTTATTCCAATAAACACCGCAGATCGCCGCTAAAGGCTTGAAGGTCAGCTCCGCCGACCAAGCCGGCAAACCTGTGGCATTCAAATTCAAATTCCTGGAATAGAGTACTTATCGCATTGTCTGACGGTCCGTTTCTCACATAAAATTTTCTTTGGAAAGTGCGCCTGGTTTGAACAAAACTGTGTTTCGGGAGGTGGAATTCTAACACAATACCCACCGTTCAACGGAAAAAAAAAAAAACATTTTTATAGAGCGGACTTGCAATCTCAACAGCCACACGCTATCAGCTTAAAGACGAACTACGGAATGGCGAGCTGAAATACTTCGTTTTAACTATACCTTTACAGATCACCTGCAGCGCCATCTCTTGGTAGAAATGTTAACTGAATTTGAAATTCGGTGGGATAAAATTCCCTGATTTTCGTTGTATAAGGCCGCAAACGATACATATCTATCGCATTCCGTGTTTTGTTTTATTGACTTTCAAAATCCATCAGTCATTTTTGGGACACCCGGTATATACCTGCGTGCGTGTGTATACACACAGAACGAGTACACAACTAATAATCTAATTACACACTTTAAGGAGTTCTTGAATTGTATTCTATTTCATTAAAAAAGATTGAAAACCTAAAGATCCGGTGGATAAATTTCATTTCAAAAATCTCTTGGTAAGTTTTATTTAAATTTTGTGCACTCTCCAAGAGCTTTACGTAAAAAAAAAAGTGTGACTTAATAATTTTTAATATATTCTTTTATTTTAGCTGCTATGCATTTCCATACACTCGAGAAAAAGACTGAATAAAAACTGAGTACTTTTAACGCACGAGAAACAATACATACTGAAAAAATATTTAAAAGTACAGCAAAAATACGTCGCAAACTAATACTTTCAAAACAAAGAAATAAAATGCTTTCGAAAATTCGATTTGGGAATAAATCCTTCTAAAAATATAACTCAAAATCATACAGCCGAAAGAAATTCGGATATTTAATCATTTTTCTTAAATGGACAAAAGGATGATAGAAGTCAAAAAGATTTTTCCTTCAAACGTTACCGCAGTATTCCATTCTGGAAGCTTTACGATAGAAGAATGATCGAGCATTATTAAAAAGGTGTGAAAATTTTCGAAATATAAAGAATGAAAATCCCACGCTTATCTTAAAAAAAATATATTAAAGGACTATTATAAAGAACCGTTGTTCTCTCGAAAAGCTGGTAAACCGAAATTACTTTTTAAAGTATTTTTTAAGGATTTCTTTTAAGGTTATTGTTTTTAAAAGCTGGTCGTTATTTCCATTTTATCTAGTCTATGATGTACGCTTCTGCCATATTGCATTTATGAATGTAAAAAAATAAATAAATAAGAAGTAAAAATAAATCCTTGGCTTTAGTTCTTAAAAAATATTTCTCGAAATGCAAATGCAATAGATCTTTTTTAAATAAATAAATAAATGAAGCTTATAATTTAATTATTTTATTAAGAACTTATCTACTCAAAAGTATCGGGTTTTACAAATTTTCACTTTTGATATTTTTAAGTGTATTTATTAATTTTTATGCGAAGCATGTAAAGATTGTAGAATCATAAAAATGTGTCCTTAAACGAAATCATAATTAAATAAAATGCAATGAAACTTTATCAAGATAAGTTATGAAAGGGATCAATATATACCGTAAACATTATCTAGTAATTATTGTTTTAGATGTTTTCTACATATTTAAATAGAGTCAAAATTTTAAAACTTTAGTGATATACCTATCTTTTTACGTATTTCGATTTAAATGTTAAAAAACTTATACATTTCCTGTCTTTTGTAATACTGTATGAGTTAGAATCCTTTGAGAATTGTACTGTCTGATGTTAACTGGATATTTAAATTTCAGGCTAAATATCGAAAACGATGAATGTATTTCCATACATTCAAAAAGTAGTTTGTGAAAGCACTAAAATGAGGATTAAAACTTCTTTCGTGTTAATTAATAATTATTAAAAACTATTTTTCACCAATTTTATTTTTATGAGAGTCAGGATATTTGGAAATCTTCAAATATACACTTCCGTTTAATTTGAAGAAGACTTTCGGAAAAAGTCAGCTTAATATACAGGGTTGTCCAAATTAAACTTCCCCAACTCAGAAGCCTGTGCAGGATGTTGTATGGGTCATAATGTGATGAAATTTGGAAAACAGACACTTCAGATCATGCGCTCGAGATTTATTTAAAAAAAAAAAATAGTACAAGAAGTTGCCGATAGGTGGCGCTGTAACACTAGTAATTTGTATATTTCAACAACGTGATTTGCAGAAATAAAGCTTCTGCGCAACGTATCCAACAGACGAGCCCTGCAAAAGTGGAAGACAGGCGCTGCACAAGCAGTTGTTTCCAGCTCGCTGATGAATGACGCTGGAGTGCTGTTGAATGGCGACTTTGAAAGACAAAGCTCTGTTAGTGAAACTTTCCTACCAGAATGACGAGAACTCCTGTGCTGCGATAAGAGCATTCCGTCGGCTAAAGAACTTACTCCGAGGACCAATGACATCACGCGCTTTACGAGACATGACGAAGGAGTTCGAAAGAACCGGGCAGCTGTGAATTTTACCAGGTAGAGGACTACAAGTTATGGATTCTGCACGTGTACAAGACGTTGCTTTGGCGGTCGTGGATGCCACTAGTTAATCGCCACATGGTGTTGTCAGTGTGCCAACTGTTTCTCGTGCTGTTGATATGCCCTATTCGACCGTCTGGCGTGTAATGCGTGGAATCCTGGGTTATTTTCCTTACAAAATCCATAGTCTTCATCAGCTGTCCGACGGGGATCCTGCAATTCGGGAAACATTTGCGCTGCAGTTCCTTTCCAGAAAGGAAATCGATGCTGCTTGGCCGTAGAACATCCTTTGAACAGACGAGGCCCATTTCACCTGAATGGCCAAGTGAATACGCACAACTGCCGCATTTGGGTAAGTGAAAACCCGCGCGCAATCCATCAAGTGCCCCCTGCAAAGGTTACGGTACGGTGCGGTTTCACCGCAACATTCGTCATTGGCCCGTATTTTTTTGAAGATGTGACTCCAAGAGGTTTCGAAAACTGCTCTGTCACAGGAAAACGGTATCAGAACATGTTTCAAACATTTGTGATCCCTGAACTGCAGCAACATGGCCGCATCCAGGGCACGATATTTATGCAGGATGCTGCACCTCCCCATATTGCTCGTGGTGTTCAACAGGTGTTACGGGCAACTTTCACCGATGCACGTGTGATCAGCCGCGGTTTCCCTACAGCTTGGCCTCCTCGCTCGCCTGATCTCACACCGTGCAACTTTTGGTTATGGGGATTCTTAAAGGATCAGGTGTACCGAGAACACCCAGCAACCTTAGCACATCTGAAAGACGCAATTATTCGGAATGTTCGTAGAATTAATGTGGACTTACTGCGTTCCGCTGTGGAACACATTGCTTTACGAATGGAAAGTAATGGAGTTATGGAGAACCACGGCACACATATAGAACATCTGTATAATGTCTTGTTTGATCTGCAGCGCCACCTATCGGCAACTTATTTTACTAATAATTTTATTTTAATAAATCTCGAGCGCATCATCTGAAGTGTCTGTTTTCCAAATTTCATCACATTATGACCCATACAACATCCTGCACAATCCTCTGAGTTGGGGAAGTTTAATTTGGACAACCCTGTAGTTATAAGAAACCTTTTAAGGAACCCTATGCTAGATTATACTATATACGCGTATCACTATGGCCATATTCTGTATAGCAAAACTAAATATTAATTCAGGCTCCAATCTAACATTCGGAATTTTCTCTGTATAACAATGAACAATTTCATATTTGGAGAGATATGAAACAGATAAGCACAAGAAAATAAGTGAGAAAAAATTGTATTGAAAACTTCAAAAAGAAAAGAAAAGAAAAGAAAGAAAATAGAAAAATCAAAAAGATGTAAACAGCTGCTTAAAGAGGTTCAGTAATAAAGAAGGAAATGGATTATGAAACATAAATATAAATCTAAAACACTTAATTCTGTAATTAGAATTCAAATATCACTCTGGTAGGGAAATGCTTTTGAAGATACACGATAGGTGCATTGTAAGGCATTGCAGTGCCGGAAAATAAAAAAGTTGACTTTAAATGGAGTTGTTATGATATTGATAGTCAACTTGTGCTCCAAAAACATCATCTATAAAATGTTTCCATGAAAATGTGCATTTGGATAATGATAATTCATTTCCAAAACATGGAAGCCAGTTCAATGAGAATATTAAATAATTAATCTTGTAATTGGAATCTAAATAAATTATCACAACAACTTTAACGTTGTTTAGGTATTTTCAATTCGTAAAAATACTCTACACAAATATTTTCATAGGATGCTTGAGCTTAAAAAGAAAGAAATTAGAAGAGATTTGCATTCATTTCTGCAAACTTTAATCTTCATGTAAGCTAGTAAAATAGATAAAAAATGTAAGCATATAAGATCATTTTAACAAATATGCCAAATTTTTTCTCTTCACTGTCTTATAATTATCATTGTAGACACGTCTATGTTCAGCGATATACAGAAAAAAATGTTTTGTTGAATTCAACAAAATTTTGTCAATTAAATAAAATTTGGTAGGCACAACTTCAAACGAACAATTTTGTAGTTTTTAAGAAAATTTTTGTTAAATTAACAAAATATTTCATTGAATTAACAAAAAAGTTTGTTGATTCAAGAAAAATATTTCTTTGAAATACAGCCAACCAAAATTTTATTGAATGAACAAAATATTTTTTCAATGTATTTAAATAAATTTAAACAACTGTTTATTAAAATTGACTATTAAGTGTGATGAATAAAACAAAAAAATCTGGCTGGTAACTGATTCAACCAACAAACTGACTGACAACTAACTAAAAAAAAAAAATGACTAAAACATGCCTTTCTAAAAATGTTTGATATTCCCTCTTTTTGAGGCGAATTTTTAATTAACTAAAGAAATCTAATTCTACATACGGACTCACACATAAAGTTTACCAGTGACATTTCAAAGGAAGATAATAACATTACATCTGGAAATTAAACGTTCTAAAAAGAGTCATTTTCTTTCTTGAATTTAAATCAAAATAGCGAACTTCATTTTTGTCATTCGTAGGCATTTTTTCCACGAGAGTGCGCTAATACGGCAAACTGAATTACTCTATCATTAAATGGCAGCAAGTCATTCATGCATGGTCCATGGGTGTCGTTTGATGAAGGCCTGTTTAAAGATTCCCTTCTTTTTTTATCCCTTATTTTTATATGCATGGGTGGTGTTTAATATGGTTGAGAACAGTTGCTTAACGCTTTTTTGAACACAGTATAATTTGAGCTAGTTATTTGCCAGATATATATCGTTCACTATGTGACGTACATATCCTAATTAAATAAACAATACCTGTCAGTTCAGATATATAGTTGTAACAAAATCATACATTCAGAAGTTATTTTGAGCGGGAGTTAATTTCGGGGCGTATGAATGATTAATTCCTTGTTATATTATCAGCAAGTGTTCCCTGAATACAAAGAGGCGCGCTATATATGTAAGTTAAAATGTGCACACGGGGTAGCACGAAATTTGGATCAAATAATCATATTCGCATAAAAACCAAAAAATTAGTCTACTGTTCCATTTTTATTTCACCAAAATCCCACGGATTTTTTAAGTATAATTTCTCGTTTTATAAAATATTATTTGAAAAATCAAACGTTTTGTGGTACATTTTTACAGTTACATGATTATAGATTCAATGTAGGGGATCTGCTTTGTGCTGATAGGTGTTTTCTTTATTATATCTTTAATCGGTTATGATTTTTTAATATATATTGCTCCTCCTACTTTAGGCGCGGGGACTAAGGTCGTAGTATAAGTCAAATTTCAAATGTCAATCTCATATTTAAATTGTTTTGCTCCGTAAAAGTGAATAATGTCATATATAGTTATAGCTTTCTGATTATTTCATTCTAATTTTGTGATTTTCAAAAACTAATTAGTTATTCACAAATCTAAAGTACAAATTGGATCATTACTCGAATACTTTCTTAGTTAGTGTACCTGGTCTACGCTCCTAACACACGTAAGTTTAAACTTATCAAAGTTCAAGATATTTTTCATTAGTATGATCAAATTTATTTAAATTGTTTCCGAAGCACTTTAAAGTATTTCATTAATAAACATATGATGTTCTTTGTATAACACATTTGTTTATATTGGTCAATCTCTAGAAAAATACAACATTTTATAGTAGCAAGAAAAGAAACCATAGAAAACTAATTATACATGACATAAAATAAGAACCGTTTTTATATTATGTGTGACGTATGTTAAAAATATACTCTTAAAATATCACATTTATCGAAAGATTTATTGAAATGCTTAAAGTTAAAATTTCTCATATTTTTGCTCTTGTTAAGGGTATTTTATTTACTAATTCTACAAATCTACTATAAGTAAATTTTTAACTAATATTTCAAACTAATTCTACATTATGAGCATTTTTATGATGCATTTATGAATGATGTAAGCACCTTGAGTCAATGACTGAAAATGGAAATCATAGCAAGAGTTAATTCTGCTTTCAGTTTGCAGAGAAGTTGAAAATACATTTATAATGTTATACGTTCAAATATATTATGACATAGCGGAGCCATAAACCCAATCGCTTTGTGCATAACTGATTAAAACAGGGTATTGGCAACTGAGATTGGAAGGAGCTCTGTATGCTCTTAGGGGATAAAGCATGTGGATGGGGGAGACATAATGCTCAAACATGGAAGGAAATTAGTCTCCTGTTATAATAGTGCTCTGATGGGAGTTAAACGCTGACATGCGGTGCCTCTTCAGTACTCGTTCTTATTGTTCTAAAAGAAATATGGTCTATTTTCATAGTTTTCTTAGTTTAGAAAACTTGTATTCTTATGGTTAAATAATTTCACGCAACAGACTATATTTTCATTATTTTCAAAATGGTGTTCAAACTCATCTAATAACTCTTTCTCATCATACTACTAAGTAATAGTCTAATTAATTAATAGTCTCTACTCATCATGCGTTAAAAAAACTTATATAAATTTATCTGACTATGACAGTAATAAGACCTGCATAGGATTATTGCAGTTATCACTAAACGCAATTTTATATCCAGCGATATTTAAATGTGACTTACTACATATGAACATTAAAAATATTTTTTTGCTGTTGTTAAATGGAATGAAACATTTATCCCCATTTCCCTTAAATTGTTTATTTTTTATTTTTCTATTTTTATGGAATTTGAAACAGATGATTCATTTTCAAATTATAGAATGACTGCCAGTAGACTTTAATGCATTGAAAACCTTTAGGATGACTCGACAATTAAATTACCATCTGCAATCAATAAGAGAGATGAACAGTTATATAAGTGTTCTCTATTCTTTCATTACATAAGTCCTAAATACAAAATTTTTCATCTTACGAGTAATCGGTTTTCGGGTATGCGAGAACGTACATATATACAAGCCTAACACATACGAATGTTCATGCGTAGCGTATACATGCGAAGAGGTATACACACGAATGTTCATAAGTAGCGTCCTATTTATTCAAAATGGTCGCCAAGTTGGTCGCAACATAAATTTTTGTCAAATTCAGAATACCCGAAAATTTTGAGATTGCAATACTTTTTTGTATATCCTACAAAAATATTAAAATGACATTAGCTGTTCGTTTTAATGCATTACTAATGAAGACGTTTTCTCAAACTTCCAGTGCGTATTGTTTTAGAGTTATTTTCTAAAATGTGACTCTATTATCCTCTACTATCTTCTTATTACAGCGTTAAGGGATTTATTTGAAAATTTATTTTTAACCTGAAACGTGAAACACTACTTTTATCTTATTATAGTGTACTTCAAGCTACTAAAACTTGTTTTAATATGTGTCATGAGTGAAATCGTTTGACGTTCCAAATGAACATTTCATAATGTCCTGAGACCAAATTAACAAAACATAATAATACTTAAAATTTCGTAAATCTTGCAGTATGATTGCTACTGATATTAATTATGAAATCTATCTAAATTAAATGTACAATAGGGTTATGACATTTTTATTTTATTTTTGCTTGAAGTGTGTTTTGTTGAATTTTTCAATACAGATTCAGAAAATGACAATTATTTTGTTCACTTCATCAAAAATGTTCCGCACCAATGACAGTGAAAGTTGTAACACAAGTAATTTTAGTCAAGTAATAACAGTCGAAACTTGCTTTTTGAAATAAATTTCGGATTCAAATATTTATATGTTTTGGCGCCGTTCTTCCATCTCTTTCACTCTACATTTCAGAAAAATATTTCGATTTATTATGTCTACAACGAATCTATCAGCATTCCGGCAAGTTACAAAGCGTTTCATGGCTGCAGAGCAATTTGATTTGGGAATACTATCCGTCAGTTTCTGGTGAATCTCTGTGTTAAATATTTTAGGAAAACCGAGGTTCAAACCATTTTATGAACATAAAAGCTCACATTATTCCCAGTGATATTCTCTATTTAAGAATGAAGAAGTACGAAATGAGAACATTTATGGTTCGCGATTTCCATCTGGCATTGTGAATCCTCTCCATTGTGTTGCAGATTCCCACCAGTTTCTTTAAGGAAATAAAATTCTCTACATAACTCACACAGAAATCTCAAATCATCTCGCCAACATGGATTTGGGGCAGTAATCATTTCGCCCTCTGGCTTGTAGGACTGCTGCAAAACTTTGCGTTGTTTTATCACCTTGTCCACAAATTCATTTAAAGTTGGCTTGGTGAAAGACTTCGGATTAAAGACCTCAAATATGTTTTACAATTCTATCAAGAATATGATGCTGGCAGTCAAAGTATGACTGATCAAATCCTCATCTAACTATTGCAATTTTTAATTTTTAACAACTTCATTGGCTTGTCCAGATTTTAATGTTGTTGTGTCACATCAATCATTTTGTTGTTCTTACATGCAACAAATTCATTCAGAAAATTTTGTATTGCGCTGAAAATTTTCTGGGATATCCATTTTCACATTTTACCTGACTGTGATGGTGTGGGATTACTCATTCCGTCTTCGTGTAGACTGGCGTAAACTACAGCAAAGGCAGTATCTAAACACATTGTTTGGTCACCAACTTAACTGCTTGTGATATTGAAAATCTGGCTACTCTGTTTCCTATTGTCATTTTCACTGTCATCTGATTCAGATATAGATTTTATTTATTTTTTTTTCGGAAAAGATTTCATCACTATCTTCTGGTGATATGTGATCTACATCGTTGGCCGAAACCTGTTAGTTCTGATTGGGAAACGTACTTTTTTCCACTGCCTTAGAGGAATGAATGGATGTTTGTTGAAAAACTGTGCTTGTAACATACCTAACTTTGTATTTTAATAAATTGCATCTCTTATAATTCTCTACCTACCGAGCATAATCAATTTCCAGGTATTTTTGCTATGCCAAATGTATTTTCATTCTCCGCAATCAGTTTAACTACTTTTTTTCTTTTTTTTCTTGCTAAAACTGGTAAGTTATTTTTTTTCTAGAGAATGGTAAGTTCACCAGTTATCAGATTCGTCAATTCTTTCTTATGTTTTGCTGTTTAGAGAAATAGCAAGATTAAAAGGGCTGAGTGTTTCAATTTTAGGTATATCTCGTCTTTTTGTTGGATTCCACGTGTTCAATCCCCGTGTGCAATTTTTTTTATTGCTTCACTTGACTTATAATGTGCCATTATAATACTAACCTTGATCTACAAAATCTGAAAGTACAGAAAATATATATGTTAAACATGTCACACTTTATCATGAGCTCCGTATTGTTCTCGTGACATACCCTGAAACAAAAATGATTTGGTGTGGCAGGTTTTTTTTAGAGGCATCTTCAATAATTATTGCTTAGTGATCCGATTCCAAAAGTTCATTATTTGCAACCCCAGAAGATACAAAATTTTGAAAAAAATATATTTTAGTCATAACCCTAATGTACAACTTTAATACGTTAAAATGTCAATTTCTTTGTTCAATAGCTTTTTTTTTTCTTTCTTTTTTCTCTAGCTTGTTAGAACGATTTTTAACGTTTAGGAAAACTATAACGGTCAAGAATGCCCAAAAATTCTCAATAAGCGGTTTGGATGGCAGAGAACGAACTTAATTTTTACTTTTCCAAGACTTGTAGTAAAGCTTCACGACCGTTACCTCCACATAATGCATTTAGTTTTTGGCAACTGCTCAATAGACTGGGAAGGCTGTTTTCCTCAGGGCTTTTTAAAAAGGGAGATTTTGTTCTCTGTAAAAAAAAGAATGCGACTATAGAATGCAAAATCCTTACAGATTTAGACCAGAAATGTCAAAAATAACTAACATGAATATCCGAAGGAACGAATAGTTAGGTACTAATGATTTATCGTTTAATATATATAATTTTACAAACTAGAAGGTGACTTGAATGTAAAATGCATGTTTTTTTTTCATAAATTGCATGAAATCACACTGTAAATGACAAGCATTTTTTAGTGTCAGATCGTTCCCTTTATTAGAATTGCAAATCAATGACTTGAGAAAACTATATGATAAATCGGCGCGAAAGTATTGCAGGTCGTAAAGTACTATGCGCAAAAGAAAAAAAGTCAAATAAGCGTAATTCATGGAATTCATTCGCTAAGTGCATGTGCGTGATACATGGTAAGTGTGCCTTCGGAATGTAGAACAAGACCTCGAATAATTTCGTATGCAGTGTCACCATTCGCGGAATAAAATATAGCTCGTGACAAGAGGGAAACGTGCGCGGAGACACATTATAGCTAAAATTCTAGGAAAATTGAAATAAGGAAGATATTTATCATTTGCAGTGGTGGTGCACTGATAATTTGAAGTTAAATGAAGTTTAATTTATTAAGAGATGGTGTTCTTACTGTTGTGTTACAACGGGCCGATATCACAGATCAGTGATTTATCAAACCGTAATCACTCGCCCTAGGGTAAATCTCACTCCAGAAACATTTTTTAGAAATTTTTTGAGGACAATTCTGTCCTTTTTTCCTTCCTTTCAAACTCAAGGTCTCACTTGGGGTGGGTGAAGTAATGTCGTTTATTTGTTATCCGGGACTTAGGGATTAAATACTCCCGCGCGAGTATCAACGTTCCATTAAGTTGTTAGGGTAAACTAAACATAAACTAACTGTACATTGACGCTGTACTTCTGATCATTGACAAAAGGTTATTAGGTCTTATTAATATCATGTTAATAAAATTATTAGTGTTTTCATGTATAAAATTTATCGTATGGCATTTTTATTTCTCAAAAAGTACGATATTTACAGAAACTGCTTGAAAAATCTCTAAACAGACATGAAAAGTGCGATTTCTCCAGTAAATTGTTATAGTACTGATAGATTTTACACTATAAGTCCACAAATTTGTTTTTACAAAAGCAGTAGTGCTTAAGTTACATAAGTAGGCCCAAGTGCTGACGGGTTAAGGAACATTTTAGCAGTAAGAGCTGTTGTAAGAAATAACAGAAGCACACATTTTCTATTTTTGCTACCTGACATTTCGCAATATGTGCAGTGTCTTTAGTTAAAAAAAATATAATTATAATCCTATCTTTCAGCTGCACTTATTTCCTAAGATTATTTTACGAATTTCTTTACAAGTAATTTTTGGAAAACTATTGTGTTATAAGTATGAAGCAGTGGCTTTGATCAGCAGTTTTACATAATTTCATTTATTTTCTAAGCATAATTTACAGATTCTTCTATAAGTAATACATTTAAAACTATTGTGTTATATGTATGAAGCAGTCTTTGTTTTGAGCATTGGTTTTATCTAACTTCGTTTTTTTCTAAGCATAATTTAGGAACTCTTTTACAAGTAGTTCCTAGAAAAATATCCTTTCAGAAGCTTCCATTTCATACCCAAGCTGTTGAACGAGTAATCAAGCTAGTGACAGAAGCTTCACAGAAAGTTTGTGGGCAAGAAAGCCGTGAAGGTTTTATGGCGAGCACCATTCAATCAAGGAATAAAATGCCTTCATTTAATTCCAAAAAAGATTAGAAGTTTTAATTATAAATTCAAGAACAAAATGAAAGATTTATCGCATGACGATTAAAAAGAAGTATAGCTGTTTTCATGGGCCTCCACCTTCATTGTATAGGATAAAAAAATATGCTTAAAACCTTACAAAACGATTCAAAGTTGTGTTTTTTAAAATTTAAATATCATAATAAATAATAAAATAAGCCAAGATAATGTGCAAAGTCATTAAAATAGCGAGATACTTGCCTCTTTATGCACTAAATGATGATCATTTGTCAATACTGATAGAATTTCAAAAATCAAACATAATGCATATTTGGCTTAGTTGCAGATAATTCCTATTCTACATTAGGAAATTCCTACTACGTAAGTTATTTTTTAAAGTTTTATAGCAAATGTAGCGATTAAAGAAGACATGTTTCACGGAAAAAAAATTATGCCAGTGCTTTAATTTGTGAAAAAATTCAAATTTTTCTCAAAAACTAACAACATTTTGAAATTTTAAGCCATTTGCGGAAACAAAAAAATTAACTCATAGATTTCAGGTTTTAACCTGTTAATATGCTTGTGGTCGGTCACCCTTTGCGCACTAGCCGATTTTGAAATTCGAAAGTTCGATTTTTTTCGATCCACCCTAGTGCACAGGCACACTTCATATCTCACAGACCGGCGTATTCGCAAATTGACTATTCGGGACCTTTTCTCCACGACGCGTGACATGCGAAGCCCGTTGCCTCCAAGGGCTGGTGGATCTGTATTTACCCACACCATACGCAACAGACTACAGGAAGTACAGTTAAATACATGGGTACCAGCAACAGCGGTACCATTGACAGCTCAACTCTCTTACAATAGTAAAAGATGTGAATTTGATGAATGGGTTATTTATTGTACAATACAAGCAATTTTGAAAAGTAAAGGGCATTTATTATACAGTACTAGATATAATCTAAGCCTATTTAATTCTAGACGTAGTTCTACAAGCGTTCTGAAAATTTAGAAAGAAAAATATAAAAGAAAAACATGGTAAATTGAAATTTTGTCCATTTTTTCGAAATTTTGTCTTCTTTGCAGTAGTAAAAGATATGATTTCTCCATAATGAAATTTACCCGGGTTATTACTAATATGCTGCTCTAGCTCTTATGCTCAGTTAGAAAGTGCACTATTATGTTTGGATATTTTTTCTTTTTTTGGGGGGGGGTAACATATTTTTGCGATTATTTGGAACTTCAGCCCCTTGCGGAGGCAAAATATGTTAACCGATTAGTTTAACATTTTACAAATTTACTTGTTATGGTACTTTTCCGTTATCTCGGAGCCAGTTAAATTTGGCAATTTTTTCCGGTAGTAGAGAGCGATGCTTGGCGACAATATTTTCTAGTAACCCATCCTCGTTCGCGCGGCTATCTTCATTTTTTTAGTAACCCGGATTCTCAATGCGTAGCACAAACGCTGCTGTTTCAAAAGGAAAGCAAAATCTATAATGCGACGTACTGATTGTACTAATCTGCGAGTGTGTTGTGTATTCATACGCAAACGTGTATCCTGAATCGTGCGGCGAACTTGTTTTTATTTTTTTTTTGGTAACGTTGCTTGTGTGTCCGTAGTATATTAGCTTGTGTTTGAATAGCAAAGGATAACGTATTTTTCTGTTTTGTATTCGTCCACATATTTGATTTTTTAATCTTGCGCAGGCCGTGAGCATGTGTTTGGATGCAGAAGAAAGCCGATTGTGTCTGTTCTGTATTCTTCCGCTATCCTGTTGTTGTATTGATGTATTATTCTTCCTCAAACATGCGTAGCCATATTTATTTCAGTTTAGGTGAGTGCTGCTTTTACATATACATTTGTATAGATATTAATTAATAGGAAATGTGGCGACGAATGTAGAAGATAAAATAAATTTTTGTCAGAGTTGTTAAAGGTATTGTTTTGTAAAGTTTGAATGTCTATTTATCGTATAGATGCAGCTGTCGTGTAGTTTCGAATGGCTAAATAACGACCCAGATTATTGAGCCGGATAGGGCCAAATTTAACCGCCACGTATATTTTGAAATTGTGTGTCTTCGATAGTTGGAGTTTGAATTGAAATGTTTGGAATTTAAACCGTAAAAGATATAACATTTAATGAATAAGTAAGTATAAGAGTAAAATTATATTCATTCCTGTGACGAATTGACGCCTCTTAAATTTCCAAGAAGAAGCTGAAAATGTGAGTATGTTTTAAAATATTTCGATTTGTGTAGAGTCTTCAGGATATAGAAAATGCTGAATGCATTTAGTATAGCAGTCAAACCGCTTGTATATGCTCGGTGAGTAAATTAACTTGTTAAAAAAGGAATCCCGTAGGTAATCTCGTTGTCGTATTGTTCGCGAATGTAAAGTGAGGTCTTGCAGATGTAGTGTCGATTTTTAAAGTATTCATTGGTTTCAAAATTATCGCTTTAGTTTTGGAACAGTAATATGTTTTATGTATTGTTCATATAAGGATTTAACATTCATTGAATTTTGTCGTATGTAATGGTGACTCTAATTTGTATGTTTACATTTTTAACTTTGTATTTTCTGTTAAAATGTTTGTTCTGTAGGCATCGAAAATGTTTAAGGCGAAATAAATATCCGGTAGAAGTTTGCGACACAAAAAATCACCTAAAAGCATCATAGCAACTTGGCGACAAAAAAGTCGCCAAAAAACATCGTAGTTACTTGGCGACAAAAAAAGTCACGAAATTTGGCTGGCGTCGAGATAACGGAAAAGTACCCTTGTTATTACCAATGGCAACGTTTTTGCACTATTACTTTTCAATGATATGAATTTCGATTTTTTCGCTCCCTCCGTAACCCAGGTAGCATGGATTGTTAAAAAAATTACGTAAATTACCGTTATTTTAACGATCAATCGCTCCAGACAAAGCGCCAATTCTAAGAGTCTTTTTTCCGTGTAAAAAAACGCTTAGATTTTCGTACTAACAAGGAGAGGTCTTGACCTTGGTATCACCGATTTGAATGAAATTTTGTACAAATGCAGCTCATAAGACATGCAATCACTGATGCAAATTTTAGGACGCACCATACAGGCATTCTCAAGAAACCACACTCCAAACATTCGAAAATCTGCGTATGCAGCTTTTTTAAGACAAAGCGAATGGAATATACGCGTAGCGTTGTGGGTTAACGCAACAATATGCGGAGCCCCTGATTGCAGGCTTAAGACCATTTCGCGACGGATGCAATTTCATATTTTTTTTTGTTCATTTTAATGACCGATTTAATTAAATAATAAAATAAATTAATTGTAATATCACAGCATGAGTTACTGAATCAATTTCACGTAAATTATTAATATTACAGGTAGGTTTTATTTTTCTTTTCTATGCGTTCTATTTCCAAATAGTATAGCAATTTAATGAGCAAAAAATAATAAAAAGCAGCAATTTCATTCTTCAGAATGCTGCATCAATGAATAGATGCTTGGAACATGCACACATATTTCTAATTTTGTGAATGGCTGTATTACGAATTAAACTTCTTCAAAGGAAGTTCGCATAAAATAGGTGATGAGCGGCTGTCGATCTAGGTGTGTAGCTTCCCGAGGTGAGTATATTATATACTAAATAAAGTTATTTATAATGATTTTTTTTATCATTTGCATATCCATCTCACCACTTTTTCTCCTGAAATTTGGATGATGCTACGTGCGTCATTTCTTGGTGTTGCGATTTCACTTTTGGGCAGTGCATTTTAAATGTTAGTACTGAACGTTTTGATTCTCAAAAATATTTCGGCAGTTTGACGGAAATGATGGCTTTGGTTTCAGGTTGTCATAGTTTCACACTAAAAAACGTTGTGTTTAAGTACATTCTGACAGCATTGCGTTTAAATGATGAAAATAAAGCCAGTTAAATTATCTAGGTAGAGTTTTATAGGATTTCATTAGTGTGGCAACCATGATTTTGTTCGTATAGTTTTGTTCATGCAGCAGAAATGAAAGTTTTAATTTTAAATAAAGCAAAAAAATCTAAATATTTATTTATAGCTTTAAAAAATCGATTATCATCATGTGTTTCTGAACCTAAGGTTTAACATGTAATGCACAGTACGTAAAATAATAATAATCCGTAGTACTTAGTTAAATATTTTAACCTTCCAACTACAATTCATGCTTTTCTACGATATTATTTACCTTCAGATTTATTTAGTACATAAATTGGAAATAAATTCTAAATCATATGTATATTTTCAAATAATTATAATAAATATATAAATAAACCCTCATGAGATTATAGTTATATAATTTTGCACAAAATGCTTGACTACTGTTTGATGAAAAATTAATGGAGATGTTTGCAGTTTTGTTCCTCCTTTTTAAGTCATATAAAAAAGTATAAAATATTAACCAAGTTGTTTGTAAATAAATAGTAGCAAATTCTTATTAGTTAAATTCGAAATATCTGTACACTATAGCCTTACAATATCTGTGCTCATTAATCAATTTTTTCAACTCTTCTGTTTTTGTAAGTTACAGATGTGCTTGACAGTAGAAACATAAATTTTTATATTTAAAAAAGGAACTAATTACTCTGTTATATTTTATTAATTGAATGTCATTGATTTTATTATGTTTACTTTATTATTTAAAATATAAATATGTCAGAATTATCTAATAATTATTTCTTAGAAAATATTTCGGTAAAAGTTTGTTAAAGAAGTAATTTATCAAGCACTAGAAAAATATAATGTATTATTAATTGCAGTGGTATTATAGACAAATAAAAATAAATAATTAAGAGAACGATATAATCTTTGGATTTCATATTTGAATTTGATTTCGGATAGATTTGTGAGACATAAAGAGCTCAAAAACATTCGTTCAAGGATGATGATAGGCATCTTTATACGCAAGAACTTTTTACTTATTCAGGTGCTTCAGTTTTCAGAATATATATACATAAATATATATCTGTGTGTGGGAGAGGGGGGGGGCGCAGAAAGAATTATCAAAAATCCCGATTCTATGGAAGTGTTCCGCTAGACAGTCATGGTCCTTTAAGAGGCGGGAATGGGCCAGATTGGACTGGATGCGCGACCCTGATTGTCACGGCGTCGACCATCAGGGACTCATAAATGATCTTCAACCTTCCAATGCTTTGACTAGATTCTGCCAATCAGCAGCTTGTGGTAATTATTATGCAGTAATTGTTTGATGCAGAGCTTTATAAAATTGAAGTGTAATTCAGAGTTGCACAGCGGAAGCAGTTTGGAACCCTTTCGAGCAAGATAGTCGGACTCTTCGTATCCAGGAATACCGCAGTGATCAGGGATTCATTGATTGCAACATGTTTCCCCTTGAGTTCTAATTTTCCGCTGGTAATCATGACCAGAAGAATTCCATCATAAACAGGTTGAATTATTGAACCAATAACCTGGACTGCAGCTTGCGATTTGGAAAAAATAACTACATTTTCAAATTTGTCGAGAAAAATTAATGAATATTTCAAAGCCATTAGAATAGTTTTCGAGTCAACATCAAAAGTCGGTCTGAAGTTTCAATAACATGCATGAAAGAAAAAGAGGTTTGAGAAGACTCCAGAGCCTTCAGACAAATTATCATCACAAATGAAGCCATCTCTATAAACGTGTACACAAGGAATTCCGGATAGTTAGCTTCGAACGTCTGAAAAGCAATCCTTCGTTAAGACAGCAAGGGCTGTTTCTTTCTTAAACACCCTAGCCACGAACTTGAGACACTTACTTTTTCTTGTCGTGTATTTGAACAATTTCAAAAGATTCATTCCTGTATCAATATAAATATTCTGGTTTTCTTTTAAGAGAAATGTCTTATATTGTTAGATAAGGAATTCTTCCGCAAACAAATGTCAAATAAAAATGCCAAATATTACTCTACGTAGACTTATATACGCAAACGCGCACAAAGCCTTTTCGGTGTGATGCAGTATTACGTATAGCAATTTTATCGTTAACATAAATAAAAATAAAGATATTTAGTTCTAAAAAGGGGCGAAACAATATGCATTCTAGGGTTATATTAATTGATAGTTTCAGAATATGAAGTTTCAGGGGACTTGTAAACACCGATTTTTGAATTTTTTGCTTGAAATGCAGTTTGACACATTCAGTATAACTGAGTAAAATTTTGAAATAATCTGTTCAGTATAAAAGGAGTAAAAAGACTCTTAATTAGTGTAACCTGCACTGACAACCATATAAAGGCCGCGTTTTAAACTGCGTTTCGTTAGTTTTAATTTTTTTCACTAAATTATATCATTTAAAGCAATAAAACTTGAAAGCAAATTCATCAATGACCTTCTTTTGTTCTTTGGTGCGTTGATCATGATTCAGTTCATAGAATAAGGGATATATTTTGCTGTATGTTAAAAGGATAAAACATTAGATTTTCAAAAGTAACAGAAATTATGTTACTGTCTACTTTTTTCTGTGAATGTAAATTTCATTTTTCTATTTCGAAACAAATTCATTCGTGGAAAACCCATTCTTAAATTTTAAAAGCCCACTATTATAACAAAAAATTGATGACGAAATAGAAAAGGCATTTTATTTATTTTAACTTTAACATCCTTATTTACTACAAAAGGGTTTGATATTAATGTTTTTGTTGTTTATTTAATAATAATCTTTAATTATATACATATAACTAAAAATCCTTGAAAATATAGTCAAAAGGTTCCGAGTACCATTAAAATAAATGTATATTTCAGAACAATGAGATAAAAAAATATTACACTGTAATAAAATTTTATAACATCGTTGAATTAAAACTATCAACTTAAATGATCTTTGATTTTCAGGAATTATAATTTTAACTGAGAGATAACAAAACGAAAACCAAGTAAAGTAAATCCGGACAGGCATTTCAAGAGAACGGCCGGAAAGAATTAAAGAGTTTACGTTCTTTATTTCCACTTAATTATAATGATTCTTTGAAAGAGAATCGTTAAATGATGTAATTAATTTCGTTCTTTATTTTCAGAGAATTTTCTTGTCTTGCCGGCCATTAGGCACTTACCCGTTGTTTGCGTATTTCTCAGAAATGTTAAGTTGATAGTTAAGTATATGAATGACTTTTTTTCATTTAAATTTTTTAAAAAATCAGCTCTGAAATTAAGGTTTAGTTTAAAAGTCAGTGAAAGTGTAACATTATAATAAAAGCACTTTTTAATTGTCTTCAGGTATTTTATTTACCACTAGCTGAAGTACCCGTTCTTCGCACGGGAATGAATGGACTTTTTGATATTAATATTTGTTGTGATTACTATTTATTGTAATAAAGAGATATAGCAAAATGGATATCGCGTTATATTGTGTTCAATAATCATGCATACTGAATTTCAAGGCAATCGTTTTTACGGTGCAGAAGGCGATGCGGCGTAGCACAATCTAGTGGCGAGTTTTAGCAAAACGGATGCGGCAAAAATATTCTTCGCATTCAGATATCGATGTACACGAATTTTCATGACGATCGGCTGAATAGTCTTGAAGTTCATGTGTTGACGCGACATCTAGTGTCAAGTTATAGGAAAATGGATCGTGCCAAACTCTTCCCCGTGTTCAAATATCTATGTATACCTATTTTCATAGCGATTATTCGCACAGTCAAGAAGTGATACACTGCAGGGCCATCTAGTGGTTAATTAAAGTAATGATTTGCTACAGCGCCGTCATGTGGCAAGTTATAGCAAAATGGATAACGCCAAAATATTCTCATTGTTCAAATAGCTATGTATACTGATTTTCATAGCCACCGTTTGAATGGTCAAAAATTTGGCCTGCTGCAGCGTCATCTAGTGGCGAGTTAAAATAATAATGCATTGCAGTGCCATCTAGTGGTGAGTAACATCAAAAGTAACGCAGTTAGAATATATTCTTCGTTCTCAAATGTGTAAGTATAAAAAATTTTATGCCGATCAGTCGAACGGTATAGAAGTTGATGCGTTGCAGCGCTATTTAGCGGTAAGTTACAGCAAATGGATAGTGAAAAATATTCTCCGTGTTCTAATATTCGCGTGTACCAAATTTCATCGAAATTTGTTGGACGATATTCGCATAGCAAACGGCTAAACGGAATAGAATTCGACGTTCTGCTGCGCCACCTAGTGAAAAGTTAGAGGAAAACGGATAGCATAAAAACCTTCTCCATGATAAAAGACTTAGGTGAACCAAATTTCATGGTGATCGGTGAAACGGTGCTGGAGTTTTTCAACCTCCTACACACATACCAACATTCATTTTTATCTATAACCAGTCTTATTATACGTATATACCAGTCTCAAGTAAAATCCAGTTTCAAATCTAAGCCTCGCCAAAGTGCCAGCATACGCCATTTTGCAAGAGTTTTTTCAGGGAATCATTCGAAGCATTGACTTAGCAGCAATCAAAATGGGAAATGGTTCGACCGCCAGGCATTTATTTGAAAAGTGGAATCCCTTAATACAGCCGCATTTTTTAAATTATCAACTATAACATGTTTTATTCATCGTTACCTCGATGTACTAAATGCGAAGATTTCAATTTTCTGAAATTTGGCGGATTTCCCCCAAGTTAAATCAATGTACTCAATTGGCGAGAATTCTGAAGCTACATCGCTTGAAATGCCCTAATAACTGCATTATTTCTGCACGGATAGTTAAAATTTAATGCTGTATTCTAAGAAAACCTATACACTTGTTTTCAAAAATGCTATTCCCTTAAGCTCTCAGTAAATTGAGCCAAAAAGCCTAAAACTGTGCAAACCGCTAGAACTCACACTCTAAAAATCGGCCTATCAGACATTTTATTTTTCGCCAAACTAAAAAAAATTACATATTAGTCTCGGATATCTTCGATCCTCATTGTTTTGCGTATAAAACATTTCATTCCTGCTCTCATTTCTTATGCGCACACGATATTATAATTAAAAAAAATAACCTAAAAAAATAAACTAAAAAAATCATTATTATTCTTTTATTTTTACTTTAAGAATTTAAAACATTTTATTCGGCAAAATCGCCACACATGGCAACCAAGATGCTTATTTCACACACTTTTTTCACTACAGGGGTTAATATTACGTAAAGCTTTCTGCGTGGAGAACATAAAAAATCTCTTAAATTCCGGGAACGGAAATTAAGGGAACCCTTCAGGAGGAAAACGTTTTTAAGTGGAGTTTCAAAGTTTTAAAGTGGACTATCATTTATTCTATATTATTTTACATATCTGTGTAAAATTTCAGGCTGACAGGTCCATTTTTGTGGAATTGTATACTACCCAAATCAACAAATTGACAAACAGAATTTCATTTTTATTTATAAGATAACCTACGCTTGTTTTTAAAAATACCCTCTCATTAAATTGCGCCAAGCGCTAGAATCATAGAAAATCTGACACACTTTCAGATTTTTAAATACGCACTAAAGTGCTATATATAAAAAGAGTTATAATCCATGGGTCTTCCCTATTTTCGTTCCTTCTTTCATTAAGTTGGAAAGTGTATCATTATTCATGAGTGTGATTAAACAAAATTAAAATTGATATTTCTAACATCCTTTTTTCTGGATGTAATACATTAGATGCAGAAAAGCTGCTCTGAAAAATGCACAATTCCAACTGAATGAAAATTTCAAAAACTTATACGCAGGTGTATTCATAACCCAAATAGCAGACGATTAAATTACGATAAATAGCGCCAAGCGTTAGAATCCTCCTCAAAATCGCGAGAATGCTGAAGATAGATCGCTTGAAATCCCTTAATAACTGCATTATTTTCGCAGGGATCATTAAAATTTAACGCTGTATTCTAATAAAACCTTTGTACTTGTTTTCAAAAATCCGTTTCCTTAAGCTCTCAGTAAATTCGCCAAGCCGGAAACTGTGCAAACCGCTAGAACTCACTTTCTCGGCATTTGAGCCATTTTATTTTTTCGCCAAACTAAAAAATTTTAACATATTAGCCTCGGAAATCTTCAATTCTTATTGTTTTGCGTATAAAACATTTCATTCCTGCTCCGATTTCCCATGCACACGATATTATAATTAAAAAAAATATAACCTTACGAATATAAACTAACAAAAAAAATCATTATTATTCTTTTATTTTTACTTTGAGAATTTAAAACATCTTATTCGGCAAAATCGCCACACATGGCAACCACGATCCTTATTTCACACTTTTTTCACTACATGGGTTACAATTACGGAAAGCTTTTTGCGTGGAGAACATAAAAAATCTCTTAAATTCCGGGAACGGGTGGACTTTCAAAGTTTTAAAGTGGACTATAATTTATTCTATATTATTTTACATATCTGTGCAAAATTTCAGGCTGATAGGTCCATTTTTGTGGATTTGTATACAACTCAAATCCACAAACAAACAAATAAACAAACAAACAAACAAACAAACAAACAAACAGAATTTCATTTTTATTTATAAGATTTTGCACGCGTGGCCAATAAAGTACGTTTTCCAATAGATAGAATAAATTCAAAATATGTTTGTAAAATGTTAAAATTTTTCTTACATAATTTCGTACATAAATCTATCAAATGTTAGATTGAAGGCTATTTGAATACAGTTTTAGATATCAGAAGTATGTTTTCTAGCCGAGGACATCGAATATTGCTTGTAGAACGTAAATTTAAGTAGCCGGGTTCAAAAGTAATAAGCCTATTTCACAAGAGTATTATTTAATACATTAAATGCATACGGCATACAGAATCAGGCAACGCATGAAACGTATCGTAATGCAATTCAATGAATAGCGCATTATAAATCCAACGTATAAAATTTCTTAACACATTCGAGCAGTTTTCTTCTCTCGTGGAACTGCGCAGAAGATCTTAAACAAACGGTGTTGAGTTGTAGCTAGCTGCTTCAGGAATGAGGAACAAAAACATGGAGGAAAAATGGTATGCATCTACCAGATCTAAATTAACTAAATGTGCCCTTGAAGTAATTTTTGCTCATTAGAATACATTCCTTTTCGTATAAGATTTGTCAAGAAGAGCGAAAGTTATTATTATTGACAGATTTCAATAAATTCTGAGGTCTACCGGGAAGACATTTTAAATCTTGGATTTAACATGCAAGTTCGCCGTATATAATATACCTGATGGTATTAACCTGTTTGTTCCAGAGGTCCACATATGTGGGCCTTTTTGTTTTCACTGTTAAAACGATTCTTTAACATTTTTTGTAGTTCTGAATGGACATACACATGCGTCGCTGTTTTAATTTTGAATAAATCATTTTAATGCATGTGAATGTGATAATACTACACACTGACATATGTTTTATTTTGTTTGCCATTATTTTATCTTTGCTTTCCATACAAAAAAGGATATTTGAATTATATTGAGATCTATTAAGTTGAATATGTGAATATTTTTGGGGTTTTTTTCGAAATTCATACAGCTGAAAAGAGCTTGTAGGTCATCATTTGCCTTTAAAAGTGTCTTGACAGTCTGTTCATGGTTTGATAGTAACATTTTACTACTGTAACACAGAATTAGGCTTTTATTAAAAAGTTTATTTGTAAATAGACTTGCTACTCCTCGTTTTTAAGTCTATTTTTGTAAAAGCTTTTTAGAGACAATTATGAGATTGCTCTTTGAGTTACGAGATTTTTGCCGGGTGTGTAAGGTGTTTTAACCTCACTTATGAAGTTAAAAAGTTGCTATTTTACGCTCTGTAATAGTTCTTCCTATGTATTGATATCATAATCTTTAAAAGAAAATGTTCTATTTATTTAATTATATTCTTTATACATAATGAGAGAGACCTTTCTACAAAGATTATATGTATTATAACAATAATTTTTTCAATGTATTTCTTTTACTAGATCCAATATTAAAATAAATCAATAAAAAATATTAAATATTTTCGTAATATATATTAATATACATTAATAAATAATACGAATATGCAATGCAATATTATTTTTACGACATCTAATTCACCCATTTTAAAATTGCAATACTTTTTATGGCAAAAAATGCAAACGTTTATTGATATTTAACTTTACTCACTTCTAACATTTAAAAAGATTTCAAAACAACTGTTATCAGTGTGGTAGTCTCAAAGAATAATATTTTCTTGAAATTATCTCTGTAAAACGGATATATATAAATATAACCTTCTTATTTAAGTTTACCAATTCCATTTCAAATTCTATGTATTTATTACCATATATAAAAACAATTTTATGTTCATATGCGGTCGGATGCACTTTTATCATTTGTAACATTTTATCCAGTGCACATTTCAGTATTTTATTAGTTATAAGTAGTATGCTTCAAATTTCAAATATATATAACACTATTAAAAGAGTCCGTTTGGTTATCCTTAGTTCCGTAATTCTTTTAAAAAATAATTCAGCTCGTATGTTATTCCTAAAACTGCGCATCCAACAACAATTTATTTAGAAAATATTGCTTTTTATTGACTACATTTTCGATTAAATGATGCTTAACGAAAAATCTGATGTCCTGCTTATAAAATTAAATAACGCAACTTAAATTTAAAATTAAGCTTATCAATTTCTTCTGCAAAATTCGATTAGAAATTCATTCGTTTGTTATCGTTGAGAATATTTTATTCGTGCATGCATAATTAAATAGGGATGCGATAAAGTTCTTAATTTGTCCTGCAGTGCAAAAGAATTTGATTTACATGGATTAGTTATGTCTAAGGTTTGTGATAAATAAAATTCTTGGAACTCTGATAAAAACAGAATAGAATGCGATTAACAGAACAAATTATAGGATTCAATGTTATTTTTACGATACTGTTATAGTGATTTTTTGTTGTACTTATCTATCACAAGGTAGTTCAGAACACTTTTCAAATTTTATTTCTTTTTTAAAACTAAGGGAATTGTTGAGATCGTGAAAAATTTTGGAATAATGATTTTGAAGGGAGTTCTTCAAAAGTGAGGACAGTTTAATATACGTACAAGGAAGTTATGTGGTAGCCACATCACATTAAAAAATGGAAAAAAAACTTACAAAATGTGAAGTTCTAAAATATTGACCTATCAATACATGTCGGAACAAATAATATGATTGATATTTGTATTTCAGTGAGTCATGGATATGCTTCTTTAATATGCTTATTAAGTTCTTAAAAACAAAAACTATTCATGCCTAGTCTCGAACTCTTCGTTTTAAGGACTTATAAACATACACTATAAATATTAGACTTTAATTAAAGTGTAAAAAGCAACCCAGCAACCATGAAATATACACATAAAAAATCATGATATGCACAAAACAAGTGTGCACACTCTGCTAAATATATTTTTAACAGCGTGTAAATTTTATTGTTGAATTAATTTCATTAACTTAAAAAAATATTAAAATTGCTTACATTAATTTTTTATTTTTCTTTTTCTGAAAAGCTTGGTTAAAACAATTTTCATCACACTTTGATTATAAACACAACCACATTTAAAAATGTTTCTTTTACAAAAAAGGAGCAGCTGATATGCAATGCTTGCATAGGATTTTAAACAAAAATGGTTTGTCTATTAATTACCATCTTTATTGTTTAACTAGCTGAAGTACCCGTCCTTGACGGGTTAGTGAATGCAAATTTCCAAAAAGCAAGAACTTTCGTCACCATTGTAGGAGTACACAGAGTGGATGTAGTATGTTGCCAAAGTAAAGAAAGCGAAGTTATAACTTTTATGTATTGTTAAACCATTACATGTTAGAGAGTAACTAAGTAATATCATTTCATTCGCTTTAGTCGTAATTATGTGATGCGCGAACGAATATTTATGCATATTGAAATAATTTTCGCAAAATCTCAAAATCTAATCAACATTTTTGAAAAATTTGAAGCCTAGAATTAAAGTTGAGTGACAACCTATCACATGTCACCCTATTTCGTTTCATTCCCTTCAGTCTTTATTTCGTGATGCTGGAACAAAATTTCAGCATTTTAAAACTATTTTCGCAAAATATCAAAATGTAATCAAAATATTTTTAAATTTCAACGCCCATAAATTAAGATTAGCAACTACCTATCATATCACTAAATTTCGTATCATTCGTATTAGTCGTTATTACGTGATGTTTGAAGAAATATAAACGTATTTTGAGAGAATTTTCACAAAATCTCAAAATCTAATAAAAATGTTTAAAAAATTGGACACCTGTAAATTATGTTGAGCAACCATCTATCATGTGACCAAATTTCATATCATTCGCTTTAGTCGTTATTACGTAATGCGGGAACAAAGATTCACTCAGTTTTAAACGATTTTCGCAAAATCTCGAAATATGATCGATTTTTTTAATTAGATGCTAATAGTTTAAGGTGAGTGACCACCTATCATTTCACCAAATATCATTTTTTTACCTTTGCAGTTATTACGTGATGTGCGAACACAAATTTCCGCAGTTTGAAAGGATTTTCGCAAAATCTCAAAATCCAATCAAGATTTTTTAAAAATTCAACTCCTATGTTTTAAGTTGAGTGACCACCTATCATGACACCCAATTTCATATCATTCGCTTCAGTCGGTTTTACGTGATGCTTGAACACAAATTTACGCAATTTGAAAGGATTTTTGCAAAATCTCAAAATCCGATCCAGATTTTTTAAAAATTCAAGTCCTATGTTTTAAGTTGAGTGACCACCTATCATGACACCCAATTTCATATCATTCGCTTCAGTCGTTTTTACATGATGCTTGAACACAAATTTACGCAGTTTGAAAGGATTTTCGCAAAATCTCAAAATCCAATCCAGATTTTTTAAAAATTCGGCGCCTATGTTTTAAGTTGAGTGACCACCTATCATGACACCCAATTTCATATCATCCGCTTCAGTCGTTTTTACGTGATGCTTAAACATAAAAAGCGTCACGGACAGAATGACAGAATGACAGAACTACAGAACGACAGAATGACAGACCGACAGAATGACAGACAGACAAACTTTTTTTTGAGGGTCGCATCGGATTCCCGGGTGCTTGAAACGGATAGAAATCGCAAAATTTTTGAATTCCAAGAAATGTACAGACAAAAGTCTAATTTTATTTATATAGATATTATATATTTCTGAAAGTGTATCGTAATTTTGCGATTTGGTGCTAATTGTCTGACGGCATTTTACACATGTCCTAAGCAAACGTTTATTGGGCTGTGTATTTTGGAAAATAAGACTTTCGCATCGTTACAACATTAATGTACTTGTGTGTACACACACCATTTAAAAAATGTTTTAATCGAAACATAACTTTTATTACAAATAACAAACCATAAGAAATCTCTTTCACAATTTGTCAAGCCTTAATGAACTTTATAATGAGCTTTTCAAATTTGTGTGTTTATATTCAGCTACTTTAAGAATCCCATGAATAGCATTAAAATAAAAAATAGTTTTATGAAAACCCATTAATTTAAAGTAAATAAACAACACATTAAAGGAAGTAGCAAGAAAACAAAAATGCGGCATAAGGAAAAAATATAACAAACAAACTTATCGACGAAAATTCTTAGAATTTAATTTCCATTTAAATACACGGACCACGATTTTGCCATTCATAAAATTCTGTAACGAATACTCTGTGTCAAAAAGTAGTAATTTATTTCTTTCCCAAGAGCTTTCTCTGAGATAAATTAATTCTTAAGACATTGGTTGTCGAAAATACATTTTGATTACGTACTTCCTAAAAGGATGTCAAAATATTATTACTTCTAGCTGAACCCCATTTTCATTCAGTCTTTTGAAGACTTTTTGAATATGAAAATGCATTCTTTTTCTTGGCAAATTCCTATGGATAGTTAATTTCTTCTTTTCATTACATTGCACTTCAGTTGGTGTACACCAAATTTTCGCAAATTTATGTCGGTGAATGCGTTCTATACACAGGTAACATACATTAAGCATATTGTCTATTAAGCAGTACGGTATAGGCATGTATTTGTATACTGTGTTATAATTTTGCGGAATCAAAGTAATATGAAAGGAATGAGCCGTACACTGGCATTTGTTGTTATATGTACACTAGGGTCGTCACAAGTTATATGGGGAAAACATTTTTAAATGTTATTTTTTGGGGCACCTCTCTAAAAGTTGCCAATTGACTAGAAAATGATATTGGCAAAGGTTTAGATCAATTGCATATATTAACCCGTGTCACATCAAGGTTGAATTCTTGAAAAATTACGATTTAAAAAAAAAAATCTAGTTTTTCCTTCATTTACTATAAATTATTTGCTCTACAGACCTGGTTTTTGTTTTATATAATAAAAAATGTTTTGCTTTGAATTTTTACTCTCAATAAAACCAATATTTAATGACATTCAGTTTTTTTAGGTCAGTTTGTGAATCGTACCACCAAAATCTGCATTTTTGTAAAATTAGTGAACAAAAGACATTAAGAATTTTAAGTTATTTTGACCGTCTTTTGTATTATTTGCATCAAAAAATAAAAAATAAATCAAGAATTTTCAAAACTTAAACTACAATTCATGAAATATTTTTATTTATTTGATGTGTATTTCTGTGCTTCAGAAGAAAGATCTTGATTTGTATTTCGGTTGAAGCATATCTAAGACAAATCTCTCAAATTTTCTTTATTACAAGGCTATTTTTGTTGTGCGTTATTCTTTACTTTTAGAATGCACATGGGCGCCCATACGTATGGGCAAAGAAGGGCTATGCCTCCCCTAGCTTCCATATTATCGTTATAATTTACATCTTTTGCTATCTAATTATATCTTTTGCGTCACGCTATCCAAAAGGGCAAGTAAAGTTTACGTAAATATTTAGTTAGTGTCATAGTAACCAAACTAAGTGCAATGTATATGAAAATTTTGCTTGCCCTTTTGGATAGCGTGACGCAAAAGATAAATTAAATTATTGAAATAAATTCATTTGAATACATTATATAGACTCAGTGAAAGTGTGATATATTTGACAGTGTATTTCATAATTAAAAGCATTGCTTAAATGCGTAAATCTTCTTTAGAAAATAAAACGAAAGTAACTTTAATGGAATTTAAAAACAAGTCTTTAAAATTCTCAGCAGGGCGTCACTCAAAACTTGATATCATTATGTGTCTATTTAAGACCAATATTTAAAATTCATAGAGCTATAAAGTAAAATGGTGCGTCACAAATTTTTAACCAGTTAACGGTTTTTGCATGTGGATATCATTACTTTTTAAGGGTATGGTCAGAAGATAATAAATTAGTTTCAAGGGCGAATTTCGGAAGTTTGCTTGACACTTAGTTATGTAAATAAATATACAAACCTGTTTTCATGCAGTATCAGAGTATTTGATTAAAAAAGTCACAGCAAGTTCTTTTGTAACATGTAACAGAAAATTGACATATTTTTGTTAGAATTTTATAATAAGAGACACAATACTGATTATAATCAATAATTTTTTGAGTAATTTTCTATTTATAATTTGGGTCGAGTATAGATTAGTATCCCTGCCACCATCTTTGATTTTATTTCATAAATTTGCATTCAGTTTAATGCTAAACGTAAGTTAACTTTTTTACTATAATTATATAACTATTGGGCCCCATCAGTGGCCGAGCGCATAGCGCTCTGAACTGGGAGACGGAAGGTGCCTGGTTCGAAACCAAGTTGCGTCCGCCGACCTAATCGTTCGGAGTTTTCCGTGGTTTCCTCCAAAACAGCGTAAATATGGGTTAGGACCCCTTAGAAAGACCCCCACGGAGGGCACCCTACGTCTCGGCTTAGAGCGTACGTGTAGCTATAATCGGCCGTAATTGTAGAAATACAACAACAATATATAACTATTGGTTCTATTGTTTTAATGCATTGTGATTCATTAATTTTCATTCAGTTTAAAGATAACCGTAAGTTAAGTTTCGTTAAAATTATTAATTTAATAATCTCGTTCTTAATTAATGTAATCTAGTTACTCATTCTATTATTTTAATGCAATGTAATCTATTAATGCAATGTTTGCTTTCAGTTTAAAGCTATCTCTAAGTTAAAATTTAAACTATATTATGATACACAAAGTTTTTAACTAAGTTAATGATACATCTCAAAATTGTTGATTAAATTAATTAATGACTATAATCATTAATAAAATAGAAAATTACTCAAAATATTGTTTATAATTGGTTTTATGTCGCTTTTTAGAAAACTAACTTCATAGTATGTTTGTTTTTTTATCAGTTGATAATTTCATTTTTTTTAGATGAACTACCAGTTTAAGAATAAGGGTCTTGCGCGGTTGACTTTCTTAGTGCTTCTGAAGCGTATTTACGTTACATCGTGAGAAAAACCGTCCAAAACTCCGAATTTTTAGATTATCAGCCATCCGGTAGACCAGAACCCTGGACATTTATACTTCAGTTATCTACCATCTTCAGTATCTTATCAACTCGGCTCGGGTGGACACAACATCTTGTTTTAGATGCCATCTCCGTCCTTCAAATGTCTAATACAAAATATAGTGCATGTATAAATTTAGATTAATCAAATTTCTATCTGAAAAGTATTGAACAAAATTTTAAATCTGGTAATTAAAGGAATACAAAATAAAAGTGAGAAAAACCTAAGATTTGGAAAAAATATTGGTTTTAAAATTATAATTCAATAATTTCAATAAATTTTATATATACATGAAGAGTAAAAGAATTATTATTAAAACTAGTTAGTATGTAAAACTACTATTTATTTTCCTTTGAATACTAAATAATTATTATTAATTAATTATGTGAGGTTTCTGAAGAGAAAAAAAATTTCATTGAAATATTAATTACATATTGAATTTTCCAAATAGAATTAATAATATTAGAAAAATAAAGACTTAATTTAATTAGAAATAGCTATCAAAATACTAGGGAAACGAAATACTTAAAGAAAAAGTTAGGAAGGAGTTTTACCAAAAAATACTTAAATTAATTATTTTTTTAATTCAAAGTCTTAACTATTTTTAATTATTAATTATAGCAAAATAAATTACAGAAAAAATAAGTAAAGTATATAATAATCTGTTATTATTTTTTAAAATGAAATAAAACAAAAACGACAGTAACATAAAGCTCATCTCGCAAAAGTGCTACATCGGGTACAGAACCTAAGTTTTCTGGACAGAACGCGGAAGCGCTTCGCACCAGCTGTCTACGAGCAAACTGGTTTAGGATATAAAGTAACTTGTACAAATCTTGTCACGGATTTACAGCACTGTATTCCTACTCCCTGCCTTGTTTACCGCCGTTGAAACAAGATCATTTTCCGTATTTCCTTACGCGGGTTAAATAGTTCCCTCTTTTAACTGGATTAAATAAAAAAAAACGAGTTTCCCTAGCTTAACCGGCGACGTCACTTATCGAATTTGGCACCGATTAAAATCATATATTAATTGTAAAAAATTCGTGAGAGCGGATTCCGAGATCCAAATGAGACACTTTTGAAAATAGAAAAGTTAGCTGTATATATAAGTGCCGCGAAGTTTTACGGTTGGTTGGTTGGGCTAGCTGCGTCACTCGTAGAAACTGCCGTTCTACATGATGTCGGACGGCCACACCTTTCGTGTTACAGAAAATGCTGAAGCCATACAGCAAGTTATCCAACAGCGGCCCCTGACTTCCGTACGCGCCGTGTTCCATCTTGTACTGGACTCCGAAGAATGAGCACTCACCGTCTCATCCGCCAGAGCCTTCACATGTTCCCGTACAAAATCCAGACTCACCAACCCCTCTGTCCAAATGCCATTAATGCATCCTATAATTTCGCGAACGCCATGCTGCAACTGGTGGATGACGGTGAACTCGATGTATGCAACGTATATTCTCAGGCAAAGCATATTTTCATCTCGATGGCTATGTCAACACGCAGAACTTGCGAATTTGGGGAAGCGAAAATCCTCATATTGCTGAACCTTCATCCCTGCATTCACAAAAATAATGGTATAGACTGCGGTTTCCTCCAAAGGAATAATAGGGCCATTTTTTCGAGAGGAACCGATAAATGCTGTACGATATCTTTGGGTTCTGGAAGAATATGTGGGGATACATACTGCTTTGGAGGACTCTTTAAATGCCTTCTGGTTCATGCAAGATGGTGCTCGTCCACATCGAACGTCTGCAGCATTTGATTTCTTAGAGGAACATTTCAGTGAGCGGGTAATTGCCTTGGATTACGACATGCATACAGGGAGTGGCATGGCATGGCCTCCTTATTCGCCAGACTTTATGCCCTGCGACTTTTTTTTTGGGGGGGGGTACATGTAAGATTTGGCATACCGCCAAACTCCTCAAACAATTGCGGAGCTGAAGCAGCACATCTGTATTGCATGTGAGACAATCCCAAGTGACATGTTTCAACGGATGTCTAGAAATTTTTGCCTCAGACTGCGCCACGTTGTTGCAGCAAATGGGGGTTACATTGAAAATGTCTGTGAATAGTTTTTTCAACAGTCTTTGCAAAATTTTCATACTGGTTTTTTAGTTTTTCATAGCTTTCAGCGCCACCTGAACAGTTAACTAAATTTGAAAAAATTTAGTTAACATTTCAAATGGGTGAAAATATTAACTAATTTGAAATTTGGTGCGATAAAATTCCCTGATTTCCTGATTTTCAAATCCATTTGTCATTTTTGGTACAGATGATGTATGTGTGCGTGTGTAATGTATAGATAGTAAAAAGTAGTTTCGGTTTCATTAGAGTAGTTCGAATTTCCGTCGATTAAAAACATGACATTCTTACTGTATTATTTACTTGCTTGTCATACCATCTTGCATTTCTTGCATACTTGCATTTCATCGACCTTCTCGCGATTAGCGACCTTCTCGCGATCCTAGATTTCGCGACCTAGGAGTTATGTCATTTGTTTTGCGAGACTGAGACAAACTTCATGAGAATGGCAATAATTAAGCTGCATTTGATTGAATAAGTGACGCGGGGGAAACGTAGCTGTTTCTCTGTGTAAACCCAGTGCCTGATCTAGGATTGGGCAAGCCGGGGCCCCTGCCCCGGGCGCTGCTTGCAGAGGGGTGTCAAATCGTTTCTGAGACAAAAAAACTTGACACAAAATAGGATGCAGGGCGCCAAGAAGGTATGTAGCCCCGTGCGCCAGTTCTGCTCGGTCCGCCACTGTGTAAACCAAGCGGTTTCGTTTGTTTAAATTTGACAACAGGAGAAAATCCGAAACTTTCCTCCAGTTTATACTGCTTATAAAACCTACGCCATCGCAGTCGTCCCCCCTTTGTTTTTATATTCTTTCGTGTCATGTAATTTAGATTCAAACTGATGCAGCCATCTAATAAATAGTTAAACTCCTTAGCCTGAATTTCATGCTAGTTTTATCGTTATAATCTGTCTGTCGAGCAGTGACATCAAGTTGGCCAAGCTTTCGACTGCGATACAGACGTCTCCCACAACATATTTTTAAGAATTTTCTTCGCTAAACAGTGAAGTTCGCAGCTACGGTGTAGTCAGAATTCTTTATCAATAGCTTCTAAGTGTAAAATTTAAATCTTGGCTATTATTTCACCTTTAAAAAGAAATGCTCCTCTCTGTTAGCCATTCTACTCGAAATGAGCTAAAAAGGGGATCTGAGCTATCGAGCACACAAGTTCGAAAATAAACGTATTAAATACAAAGAAGCATTTTCAGACACTTCTGTATTCTACTTTTGGATAGAATTTCAATCTAAAAGAATTCTCGATAATCTTACGTTTTTTAGTAAACATTTACTACCTGCAACAAATGTCGTAAAATTGTGTAATGTGTAAATCTTTATTCTGGTATGTATTTGTCCATTTAGCAATATGTTTAGAAAGTTAGTTTAGTCTACGATATCGTTATCACTTTAATGTTCAAATAATTTATATAAAATAAGCTTTTTTTTTCTACTCTTTGTTTGAGCTTTTTTCCACTTGTATATTATTTATATAATTTTAAAGTTTTCATTCGCAAACAATGAGGTTTTCTATTGAATTGAGGTGTGTATTGATTTCTACGTACAAGAAATTACTTACATTTATATTTAAAGTGTATTAACTTTAATGATGATGGATTTTTAATTTATATTTATGCTTTATTAATGAACATAATTTTATGAATTATTAAATTATTAATATGAATTCGAACAACTACATGTATATTATCACAACTTACAATTTTTTATGAATTTTGAATGCCAAGACTTTAGTCTTAGCTCCCCCATAATCGAATGGATAAGACACTGAACATGGTAGACGGCTGAAGTGTGAAGTTTCCGCGATCGGATCTATCGAGTGGCTATCGATGTAATGGTCTAGAGTTTAGGTCGATTTTTTTACTGATGTAACGTGAATATACGATCGAACCCTTAAAATGTCCTCCGACCATGGCATCCCAACTGTAGACAGATGCTCCTAGTGTAGGCCGTGTAGGCCTGCCATAGCATTTGTGGCGACTGTGTCATTTTTTATGTCTAACAAAACGGCAGCTTGTTTGTGCATCAGTTGATGGACGACCGGCAGCTGTGGAATTTTTCCACTGCGATCGCAAATGCTACTCCCGCATACCCGATTCAAAGTTTAAAGTTGTTTCTGCGCTCAGGTTTGCTTCCCATATGCAAATTATGGTGTCGGATGCTGATTCCCGATACCATGGGTGAACACTTGGTATAGTCGTTTCTATAAAAACTATGCTGTCGGATGAAGCCTGGCAGTCTTAGCAGTCAGCGTCCGTTTTCAGTGGTGTCTGCTCCTTCAGATATTCAGCCAGCCAGCCCGCCGTGCTTGTGCCCGTGTTTCTGATGTCGTTCTTGTTGCCTCTTCTTGGATTGTTGCCATCTGCAAAAGGTTAGCCAGGAGTTAACAGACCAAGGAGAAAAGAAGCTCCTTTGCTTCCAAGCATCTGAGAATAAATCAAAATCCGGTTACCTAAGTTATTTAACGAACTTAATTCATCTTATATATGTTCAGTTCACTTAGTTATGTTTCTTCTAGTTATGTTTAGTTGAGTTATAAGAGTTAAATAAAATTGAGCATTAAGAAAGTCGTAATCTTTTCGACCACGCATAATTTTGGAGTCTGAAGAGAACTAAGGGCAATCGTTTTTTTTCGTCCTCATGATTGGGACCCTCTTCACACTAAACACTCAACTAAGGCTTAATGTCTTAAATTTGATAAAGAAGCTACATAAGAAATCCAACTCCAACCATAGTTATTTACTAGCCAATAAGCCATACTCTTGCACTGCATATGCTTTAGCAACAACATATTTAGTTTCTATTAAAACTATTAAATGTAGCTGCATACATATAAATGCCTTCATTTGAAATGATTTCGTGTTATTAACATAGAGGACTATTTGGATTTATCAGATCAGTTCCATCTGAATTCATATATTACTCTGCATTCTATCACAGCCACATACTTCAGCAACTATGTTTCATCGTCATAATATATTGTTAACATTGTGTCAATCATAGACTGTCGCTATAGTCTGCGAAATGCATCTCTCTTTATGACATCTACGTAAAATTTAATATACTACTGAAGTGGCTGTTATTTCCCCAGAATTCATTTATAATTAGGATCATGTCATCCATAAAGCTGACTGATGAGCTGAATTTCATTTAATAAACATTGTAAATACAAATTCACTGTGTTTTAAGCATTTCCAGCCTAATATTTCCCTTTCTATAGCTGAACTGATTAAGGTAGATATATTTTTATATGCACAAATTTTCATATTAATTGCATATTTTCAATTTTGATATCTATTATGGGTGCACGGCAGTGGCCGGCATCAGAGCTCTTTATGTTTCGATCTAAATTATCTCTGAACAGCTTGACAGTCAAAGTACGTCATCGGTGGATGATCTCTGCTAATCAGCAAATCTTGTCATGTGGCACTACAGGATGTTGGGCATTATTCAAAATTGTTAACGGGTTATTTGACGCTCAGAAAATGACTGAATTAGGTGTATAGATAGGGGTTATGGTAATTTCCCTGCCAATTAAATGCATACAGCTACATTTGCAACATTTAAAAATAAACAATTTGATTAAATTCTTGTATAAAATGCATTTCTACAACTAATAAAAAGGCTCAACTCAACATTGACTTGAAGAACTTAAATTTGAAATTTGGATGTTTAAATAACTCGTGTATTTTGCTTTATTAAATATCCGTTTAGTGTTTTAGTTGTATTAGTTGTGTTTAAAGGGCTGGTTTAAAAATTTATTAAAAACTAACAATTTTTATTCCGAGTTTTCGTTCCTATCCAAACATTATACATTGTTATATACTAACTTTATTCAGTGAAACATTGAGCTTAAAAGATTGTTCACAATCTAAATATGTTCAGCTAAACAGCAAACCAGCATCGTCTTACAAAAACCAATTATACTAGTTGATCACCTCCAATTTGTGAGAAATATTAAATGAATACGTTAGTCTAGTTAGTAAAAAATTATTCTGCGAGCATTTACTGCTGTAAAAATGAAAGGCTTAAAAAAATTCCAAGAGTCTTTTTTTAAAGATAACCGTGTTTCAAAGTGCATTTTCATGTTGCTCTTTATTTTAGGGACAAATTATTGGGTTCATGCAACTACTCAAGAATACATTAAAATACCGGATTGCTCAATACTGAATTTTTGAAAATGGCGATCTTCGACAGAAGTTGCAGAATTATGTCCTTTTATATCCACAATGAACAGTTCTCTCACATTAATGAGACTAATGATTAGTCGAAGAAGTGAGTGCGTACAACTAGTGTCAGAAGACACGTGGAAGTAGCCAATGGGAAAGTGTGTCCAGAATTTTAGTTCTCCGAGGAGCAGGCGAGTAATCTGAACGCTTTACGGTATGGGAAAATGCCCACATGCACTTTTTTAACTACGCCAAGCCAAAGGAACTGTCCAGATTATTTGTTTTACATCCATAATATCGGAATGGTCTGAAATAGCCCAGAAAATTATCATCTATTGATCTCACATCTAAAGAATATCAGTGATCTGAAACAGCTAGATATTATAAATGTTTCATATCGTTAGAAAGATCACACGTCAAATCTCTAATAGAGGTTGACCATGGATTTATAGTAATTATAAACATTAGGGCAGAGCTAAAAAGAACTTCGAAATTATTTTCCGGCTAGCGCAGGAAAATTGTGGAATAGTATCAGAAACATACACTCAAAGATTCAGATTAATCAGCAAATATCTCCCGGTTCCACTTTGGGAGGTAGATGTGGAAAATTAGCCAAAAATAATGTAAATGTTCAGTGGTTTTTTAAATTTTCTATTCCCGCTAACGTTGAAAAAATAGAGGAATGTACAATAAACGTAACTGTAAACTTTTGGAGAAATAAATAAACAGCTTTCGTCTCTCTATTTTGGTATTTAAATTTGACATAATAGCTGAAATTTCCCAAATAAATTTTCCCAAGCTAGCTTGTAAAAGTTGAAAGAATTTATTAGAAACATAAATTCAAAATTTCAGAGTAATTAGTGAATTTTTTCCAGTTCCATTTTGGGAACTAAATATCTAAAATAGGCAAAAATATAGAAAACTTATGGGTCAAAGATAGGATACAAATGAAAAAAAAAAAATCCTTTAAATGTTTTATTTTGGAAGCCTTAAGCATTTCCTTTACCATAATGAAATATTAGTGAAGAATAATTGTGAACAGTAAACAATAATTTCAAGAAATTGAAACACACAAATTATTGTTCCTACTTTTTATTTTACGTTCAAAATTTCTTTAAAGTTCTCGCACTTTCTGGTCTGGGTCAATAAGCATTTGAAGGTCTATGGCTGATGACCACAGTAGCCGACTACTTTGGATGAAGCAATCCACATCTAGCTTCTGATCGTCTGTAAAATAGCGTGAAGCTTGAATTGTTTTCCAAAGATTTCGTGCTCCATCTCTACAATTGGCGTACGATTTGACTGTGGAGCGTAAATCTTTATGATAAAGTCATCCGAAGCTTGTAGCTTATTGAAAATGCCCTCTGTATGAATATCTGTATAAATAAAATTAGACTTTTGTTTGCATATTACTTGGAATTGAAAATTTTAGCGATTACTGCCCGTTTAAAGCACCTGGGAATTCAGTACGACCATCAAAAAAAGTTTGTCTGTCTGTCGTTCTGTTCGTGACGCTTTCTTTTGTTGAGCATCACGTAAAAATGATTGAAACGAAGGAAGTGAAATACCTTAACCTAAAAACACACCTTATTAGGAAAAAAATGCGAATCAAACCAATGTTTTAATGGTAGAATTTCATTTCGTTAAAGATTTTCTTTAACGAAAGAAGAAATTCAATAAAATTTAATCAAATATTCCTTTACCGTAGATCCAGAACATGTGCCCATTCATTTGCTAATGGAAATTATTCAACTACAATTTTGAAGTATTTAGAAATCGATCATAGAGATTGCAGTTTACAAAAGTTTAATAAGAGCCTTGATCGTCAAAAGTGCTTAGATTTTTCATAAAAACTTTTTGAAGTTGTTCTCAAACTTTAGTATGTTTAGAAAAATATACAAATAAGGAGTATACTTTCTCCATTATGAAACTCATGGAAAACACGCGACAGTCATATGACTGACGATTATTTGGATGACATTTTTAAAAAAGCAACGCAAAATGTGACTACTAAATATGATAAACTAGTAATCAAAAAAAAGGTAGTGTTTCTCATTTTCTTGAATACTGCTGTTACATTATTCTTTAGTATGTTTCTGTTTTTAGGATGTATTTGTTCTTTCAGCACACTAACACTGTAAATATTTCTTATATATTATTTATTTTTTTCCCCTGAGAATTTAGTTTGCATAATATGCCTTGCAGCACAGTCAAAGTAGTGTATGCCTCGTATCAGAGACTCGCAGCTCCATCTGTTGGAAAATATTGAACTAAAGGCAGGAACTCGGTACGGTAAATTCATTGCCTGTAATATGAATTCGCAGTATTTTTTTTTAAACCTTACCCGTTTTTCATCGTATTTTTTATGATCAATATATTTCTGTAAACCAACTTAATAAATAAATATAACTGTAACTGCATAAGATTAGCATCCAGGCAGGAGCTGATTCTAAGTAATAAAGTACTCAGAGGTCAAGACGAAAGAAGACAATGTAAAACGCCAAAAACTATACTAGCTTTTCAACTCACGATAATAAAGTAAATGCAGCAATGGTGAAATGCCCAAATACAAGCGAAAGCATTTTCATCTTATAACAATTCAACAATTCATTTGATTCTTTTTCACAAACGTATATTATATTTTTTTGTCTAGATTCAATCGTCAATAATTATTCCATTTCCAAAAAATTCTGAAAATAAGACTTCAATATTTAACTGAGGAGCAATAAATATTTAAGTTTTAAAGAAAGAAACATCTTTGAATAATAATATTAATAAAATCTCTGACGGCAATGGATATTACTGTTAAATTTACACACAATATTATTTTTTCTTTGTGAAGAGTGAAGAACTTTAATCCATTCTCTTAATGCAAAGAACTGTACACGAAGAAGTTAATTTGCGATTGAAATTGGGTACCACCTACCTGAGTGTGTAAAACACAAATACATTTTTGCTATGTGTAATTGAACAGAGTTTATTTGTAATGTGCCGTTTAAATATGCATTTTCCTCTATGTATATTCTTTCCATCTAAATTAACTTACATTTATTCAAAATTTATTTACATTTGAAATGCCAAAATTTGATAGTATAAAAAGAAAATTTACTTTACCATGACGCTTATCGTTTTCTTTACGAGAGCTGAAACTTAGAATTAAATTATATCCCAAATGCTTTATATAACGTAAACTTGAAATGAAAGGATCAAATGATTCCAAGCATTTTTCCTACTATGACACTATTGTGTTAAAGATGACTGACACACACACAGAGCCAGAGAACATAATTTATTATATTAAGATAATTATTTAAGAATACATTGTTGTATTACCATACAGAATATTCCTAAATGTTCGTTTGACAAATTACAGAAAATAATATCCAGTACTTGCAAGGCACATGATTGTGAGACGTACTGAATGCATAAGTGCTTTGAGAAAAACAAATAATAATAGTAATATTATTTACCGTATTATAAATTTGTAAGATATTATACATGAGCTCTCTAATAAAGTCTAATGAATATTAAAAAATTTCGAAATTAACTATCAACAAATTTTTTTATGCTTTTTATGCTTAGAAGCTATTCTGTCAGTAGAAGTAGACATATGTACATTGAGTTGGTTCTTATTAAGTTTTGAGTAACGAAAATGTGTTTTTAATTACATTAGGTATGCATTGAATTTTCAAGAAATTACCAAAGAAGATTTATATTACACTAGAAAAATGTTTCTTTTTTGTAGCTTATAGAAAAAGAAAACACGAATTTCACAAATTTAAGGTCAAGTTTTATGAAAACTAAATAATAGGAATAAATCTTAAGTAATGCATATCAGTTTTCAGATATTGTGGTGGAAATTTTTCATTTTAAACATAAAAAGCTCTAAAATGTTTTTTCAACACATAAAAACTGCTAAAAAAGTGCCAAGCTGTTTTTATTTCATTATTAAATTATATTTTTTATTACATCGAAACTGTCACTATAGTGGAAAAGAGGAAGGCGCAGGGTTGTTTTTTACATGATAAATTTATAATGTAAAAATAACATTTGGACTTAAATATTATTTTAATATTTTTTCTACATCATCGAAATTTAACGTTTTATGATTGAACATATTTACTTATTACATCCAAAGTTACAATTTAAATTCAAAATATTGAGTAGTTATACTCCAATTTGCTAAAATTTTCTTATGAAAATTTTAAAATTAATTTAGTTTCTTTATGTTGTTTCATAATGTATTTGATGAAACTACATTTTATTTAAGTGTGTAAATTTTATTTTGTATCAATTAAGTAGATTTAGTTTTCAAACAAACTAGCTAACTCTGAGTTTACTTTTAATATTACGACGCAAAACAAGGGTTCCTTCTCAGGTGCATTTTTAAGGAACACTTCAATTTCGCTTTACAGTTTCTATTATTACTTTTACAAAGTTCTTTTGCTGCACTTAATACCTCATCAGCTATTAATTTAGCACTTAATATAACAGCAAATACTTGAAACGCTAATGAAATTTAAGACTATTAAGGCATAAAATCTTAAATTATAACAGCGGAATAAACTGGCACATTCGGTAAAATATATTTTACTATTAAATTATTTTCTTCAAACTCTTAAAAATGAAAATAGAAAATTCCTCATCTTAAGGCTTCAAAATATAAATCTAACTATACACATATACAGACTCGTCCAGGGAACGCATTTAAAAATAAACGAATTCAATTTATTGTCTTGATGTTTGCCATAAAATTCATACTCCAGATAAATGTATGCAGATTACCATATTAAATTACATCAAGCAGAATGACCTTTATGTCAAGATAAAATATTCGATGCCATCAGTTGTTTGAAGGGAAGAATGTTTTCCGTCTAATATTCTTTTATGAATATTAAAGAAAGGATTATATTTTACGCAATTGTTTTAAAAGGATTACATTTAGCACAAATGCCTTTCTTGAGGAATTCTGAATGTTTATTTATTTCAATGCTTGAATGTAATCATCCATACATGAAATTAAATTTATTAAACTAAGATGTGTCGTTGGAGTGTGACTGAAAATTCAGTAGCAGCAATTGAAAATAATGGTAGCACAAAATAATAATTTGAATGGGTAGCTTCTTAAGAAAGAGTGTTGTGTGGTTCAATGGGCTGACTTTGTAAGATGTTAAACAATTTTAGTTGAATTCTGAAGCAATATTTTAGGTTTAAATTAATATCATACATTTGAGCAATCAGATATATTGGAGAAACAAATTCGGAAGTGTTACATTGAACAGTCTAATTTTAGGACACATTACACAATAATGCAAATCTTAAAACCTTAAACCGACTTTGACGAAATTTACTCTGTACTAGAACAGTGCGAAAATCAGCAAAATTTTACCGGTTAATACATATAAAATAAGGCTTTCCTGGATAGCAAAATAAAAATCCTATTATTTCTCAATTAATTAGTAAATTTTAAATTGGCTTTCATTGTGTCTTGTTAGTCCTTTTTCATTTGTCAGATTGGGAACATTTTGACTTGTGATTGACTACATCGGAAGCTGTAGGAAATAAAGTCGTTGTAAAGTAAAGTCTGAGATATACTTTGTAAATTTCATGGTAGTATTATTTTTCTTTATTTTTACTCTTTAAATGACATACACTTTATCATAAACATATTGTACACTGTATATATTCTAGCTTGGTAAAAATAAAGGTTTCAAATTGAAAGAAACTGAAGAAATAAAAGTTTTGAGATAGTAATATTCAATCACTCGATTGGTGGTATCCTTTAAGAAAGAAAGAAATAGGCAAGGTATTGCTAGTACATTCATTAATGGATTTGTGTGATAAATTTCTGTCATGATTACAGTTTCACTACGATTATATACGGGTGATATCAATGTGATTTCATTTCTCCCCTGACATGTGACCCTCATCCAGTCAAATGTAAAAGTATCCTGTATTGTTGCTCAATGCTCAAGCAGAAATAAAATTTGATTAAAAGCTTTTTTGCTTTTGTAAATAGCCTCGTGTTGATATTATCCACTAAACTTGGAGTGCTAATTACTGCTAGACGCATAGAACATACCATTTTATGTTATTAACATACCATTATATATCACAACACCATTAGCAATTGCAAATGAAAGTTAAGAGCATTTTCTTCATTATTTAGCATCATTATAATACCATTATAATACATTTCCTTTCGTTTTTGTTACCAATTTTGTATTCCTCTTATAGAAGATTTTTGTACAAGCTGCACCTACACTAAAAATAAAGAATGTCTCTGAAATTACTGATAAACAAGGAATTATAAATTTGATCTTAAAGTATTGGTTTTTAGACGGTACTATAAACCGACTCATGCAGTATGTATTGAAATTCCTGTTACATATAGCAGCACTTACTTGTGCTGTGGATACTTATAGTTACTTGTAGTTATTGCTGTACTGCTTACTTATAGTTACTGCTGTAACTAAACGTGAATTGTAACTGCAGCAGAAAGTACGTCTAAAAATGCACTTTTTTTCAGTTTATTGAAATTTTCCACCAGCTCACCATCGCAATAATGAGGTTTTATTTTTTCATTTAAATTTGCAAATTCTGAAATTTGCAATAAATTTCAGCTGTGTTTCGTTTTCATTCATTAAAATAAATTCACGGTAGTGTATAGTAATCGTGGCTTACCCAGAAATGTGCCAGCATCTATTAGTATTACATGCATGTTGGAAACAACATTTATCGAAAGAATAAATGCGTTTTGAAGTTTATGGACTATGAAACGCTAAGAAAGCATTAGCATCGTTCTCTTTTGTTAAACTGAAAATGCGTATTTCATTTTCCTCGTTTTTACGCCTCTCCATAGCTACTCCTGGAATTTAAAGTCCAGAATAATAAATAGCTGGAATGCTTAAACAGGAAATGAAATGTTCGGCAGAGTGAGTAGCAAAACAACATTTCTGCAATAAAATGCGAGACATTAATATTCATATATCCATTTTCTTTGATAAATCCTCTGCTGTTTAACAAATGAGTCACTAGATCGTCTTGAATTTAAAAAAGGAATGTTTTTATTAAATAGATATGTAAATTTAACGCATGTATTCATTACGTGTAACTCGTGTGCAAAGATCAGAAGCATTGCGAATGCTTTCAAATAAAAATAATCGGTTTCATTGAATATATTAAATACGGTGTTCCTTTTTATAAATGTAGCTTGGAGTAAAAGTTATTTAATTCTTTTGCATAAAAAAGATGCAGTAAAATGTGAAAATTATCTTCAAAGAAATGTGCCGCTTCGAACTTTAAGATAATTCTTGAAAAATACGTATGTAGTTAAATAAAAAGTTGGTATTTTGTGACTACATATTTAGAAAGTTTAATTTGTATATTGCTTTAAAAATCTACACGTATGTGAACTTTGTTCTTTCGTTTAAGACTTCAGGAAACTAATTCAAGCAAAAGATGCAGGTTCTTCTATTACTGAATGTGTAAAGATAAAATTTACTAATGTCCTTAAAAATATACAGATATAAGGAAACAAATTTGTATTCACAAGTAATAATTTCTTTTTTGAAGAAATATAATTGCATTTCAAATCTATCTATGCTATTCTCGTGGCGTGAAACCTCATGATTATTTATCGGACTGTAATGATTGCATGATAAAGATAAAAGACAGTTGGAAGTCTCTGTAGCTAGGAAAGTACTCAAATTTGACACGTGCTACTCCACCAGTACTTCAGAATTAGGACTTATCTGTGCCACATCAATGAACAGATTTAAGTGAAGAAGATGAATTATAAAATACAATTGATAAAGATAATGAAAAAAATATATTTTAGTTTTGAAACAAGTAAAACCTTCTGCAAATCTGGTCTTTTAATTCAACGCAAAGTAAATGACCTTGTTCGCAGATAAAACTGTCAAAAATTCACGTCAAACCTTTGAAATAAAACCTGAAAGTCTTTTTTAACAAACGAAAACCTTGAAAGCAGAAGATTCAAAATATAACGAGGGATTAGGAAACAGAGGGTATCATTTGCAACGAAACCCTCGAAGAAGACTGGATTCAATGCCATAGATATAAAGACTGGGTGCATGAAACTGACGTAAAGATTGATCCATCGCAGCCTTACTAGTATTACGACGTGCGTAAGGCCTAACAACAACTTGGTCTTCGTTAATCTGCACGTCTGGAGCTACCCATCAAAAGAGTAATCATCAGAAACCAAAGACTGATTTAAATCTTTTTTTTAAGATAAGATAAATACGCTATCTGATTATTGATTGACTTAAATTACTTGACATATGTTGTATATAATTTCTAGGTTTAAAATAAACATGGAATTATGTTGATTTCAAAAATTTTATAAGTTCAGCTTATGTGTCTGGAGCAACCTGACCTTCCTCTATTCCTTTGTGTTCTGCAAAATAAATAATTTTGGTGGATCTACGAATGAGATCTTTTATTCACGATAAACTGGGTTGAAAAATCAGTATGGTGAACTTTAAAAAGTATTATAGGATTTATTTTTAGTAAACCCTAAATATCCAAACTTCCATGATACTGTAAGTGAACTCTTTCAGTTATACAAAGATACGGGCTGAAACGTATCCCTACACGCTTAATAAAAAGGACCGAAATCTCAATCCTATTTTAAGCGTATAAAATTACATTTCTTGGATTTCCATTGTTTTTTTTTTCCATTAAAGTTGTAGTAATGTATGAGCGAAGAACATGGAGAAGGCTCTCCGCAAGATTTCTGTCATGTAAAAGATGTACTAGGGAAAAATAGAGTGCAAGAATACCTGTTTATTATTGCTGGATACTTAAGCTAGAAATCCCAATCATCACAGTAATTCATCACAGACCTTTAATGAACTGAAGGTATTCATTGACCTTAATTTATTTAGTCTTGAGTGACCCTGTAAATAAATTACTCAGTCGATTGCAGACAAAAAAGAGATGCACAGTTAGATGTTACAATAGTCCAAAATACAAAATTTCAGCATTCTACGGTTAAAAGTTTTAGAGTTATGCAAAATACGTAATTGTATTTGGCATTAAATTTGACGGTATTTCGGCAAAACTCGCCAAGGTCGATGGCAAATGACTGACCGAACAATTACTGACGACAGACACAATATTTTGAAGATATACGTAGACTTTAATGTATATAAAATCTTCTGGGTGGTCCTGTAAATAAATATTCCAGTAGATTGAAATCCGAAATCGAGGTGCACCACTAGATGTAATAATACTCTTACGTATAAAATACAAACAATGTACGACTAATAGTTTTTGAGATATGCGAGTTACATACGTCCACCAAAAGTCACCAAGATTTGCAACTTTCGGCATACTTTTTGAGGGAGGCATATGACCGTTGTCAGACTACTATCTAACTATAGGGTAAGATGGTATTGTGCTTGGAAAAAATGAATGTCTCTAAAATTGCCATCAAAAGTAATGTGTTGGAATTATTTGGAGTGTTCGTGTAGAAGAACAATAGATAATAGAGACACTATTTTCGATGGAGGTATTCATTTTGAAATCCTGAACAACCTATATCACTTATGATTCGTTTGATGTAACTTCATATCTCTAAAATACACTTAAATGTATTTCTGCTCATAGAACGCAATGTATGGAAACTTTTTGGGTGGCACTGTAAATAAACTACCCAGTCGATTGGACTTGTGGTCCGTCAAAATTGGTTGTGCATGCATTTATATGAGTATGCATGCATGCGTACGATTAGATGTCCCGCAAAAACTCTTACAAGCAAATTTAGAGATAATCAAAATCGATTTTTTTTGTCAAAATTTGGATACCGAAATTTTACTTATCACATCACATTAGTTCCTAGTACTTCATAGAAGGAAGTAAAAAGCAAAATGTGAAATTGCTTCCATCATCAAATGCAGTAAAACCTGGCACGGGAAAAAAACAAATTTGAAGAATATTTTATGAAAATGGATATCAGCATATTATAATTCAATTAAATTTAATATAGTTGTTAATAAGAAGTCGTTAAAATTTTAAATTCGTGTAGAAAGAAACCAACAAGTTTTATATGAGGGGTTATATAACACAAATTTTCTTGACCTTTCACACAACAATAAAAAAAATAAAGGGAAAAGAAATCTACTTCGGATTTTAGATCACGGATATTTTCCTTATCGAACTAAGTGGCCGAACATTTTCCGTACAAAAAAAAAAAGAAGTGAAAACGGATAAAAAGTTAAAATAAAATAAAAGAATTCAGTAGGGATCAGCGAGTACGTTGCTGCTCTTTTTCTATTCTCACGCTGTTTAAGTGCTTTAAAGAAGTGTATGTTTCCTGCATAGTTGAAAGCGAAATTTGCAGTTCTTTTTTCTTCCCGTTCATCCATCAAATTTGACATTTGGCAGCAGTCTCTGTAGATGTAAAAGCGGTATAAAAGATGTTACTTTCCGAAAAGTGCTCGCCGAAATCCTCAACTTGTTAGAACAGGAGTTATCATTAATTATTAGGAACACGCGTGGCAGTTATGGATCACTCTCATTTCTCTTCTCTTGCCAAAAGCTCTAGATCTGCGTAAAAAAATAAAGTTGAGATTACTTAAAACTGCAAAGTTCGGATATGTCAGAATTTTTAATATTTACTGCTCATGCTGTAAGTGTCAGATTTATGCAAGGTCTTATGCTGTGTAGGCTTGAAGCAAAATAACAATGGGATATAATTTGACAATACTCCAATAACTAAACTGTAGTACTATCGAAGTATTTATAAAATTTATACATATTGGAGAAAAATATACATGGGTGTGCATGTATGAATTGTTACAAGGGTGTCGCTAAAAAATAAATTCGGCATACATTAGTTAAAAAAGCATTAATAAACTTCAGAAACCTCCTGAGACATGCTATTTCCACAAACAAAGCAACATTAAGTTCAACAAATTTTGCTCGTATTCAACAATTCTGCAAGAGACCTTCCTTGAGCATTACCGCATCCGCATCCACATGAAATACTCTATAGGTTGTGGAAGATCACACCCCACTGCCTAAAAAAAAAATTGACGTTCCAGTTATTCCAGGGCCATAACACTTTTTGAAATGGCACTTTTCAAATTTTTGTACTTCTAGGTATAGCTGTCTCAATTTTCGTTCCCCTATATACAGATTTAAACTCACTTTTGAGATGTTCCTCCAAATGTTCCCTGGAAATGGCTAGATTTCCAGGAAAGGGCGAAAGAAAGGAAAAGCCAGTAAAGAAAAGGAATGGCCAGATTATCGCACGAACAATCGTGCGATAATCGGGGAGTAAGTAACTTTCACACAACAGCCTATTTGTAATATTTAAAAAAAAAAAAGAAATTTGTTGTGGGCACCCGATGACTTCCTTGTACGTCTATTAAATTATAAATATTTTTGGTGTACTTCATCTAAACTTATTTCATTTGAAAATGGGATACAATACTACAATAATATAAGGATTTAGCGATTTATCGCCAATTTAAGAGATAGTCTAAGCTGGTTTCTGTTTTAAAAACTTTATTTTGGCGCTTAATTTGGCGAGATTTCGTCAAATGCCGCTAATCTTGGTGATAATTGCGAGATTTTGGGGATAGCCCAAGTATCAGCTGACCATACTTTAAATGAAATGAAGGTATCTACAGACTTTAACGTAGTAAGTCTTTTGGGTGACCTTGTATATTAACTACTCAGTCGATTGCAATAAAAAAAGAGGATACCCAACTAGATTTTACAAAATTTCAAAATACTTCGGTTAAAAGTCTTTGAGTTATGCAAGAAACGGTCTTATTTTTTGCACCAAATTTGGCAATATTTCTGCAAAACTCTCCAAACCCTATAGATAGTTGTTATGGTCCAAACAATGACTGCTCATAGACATAATTTATTGAAGATATCCATAGATTTGCAATGAAATTCCTTCGGGTAGCCCTGTAAATAAACCATCCTGTGGATTACAGTCAAACCAAGAGATGCAAAACTAGATGCTTCAAAAATCTTAAATGTAAAATTTCGACATTCCACGGCGAACGGCTTTTGAGGTATGCGAGTTATATACACAAATACTAACATATCTGAATACCGAAATTTTTCGCTATCACAATACATCCTTTTTACTCCTTACAGTGAAGCAAAGAAAGATTCTCTTCACCCTTTAAGCTGCTCATTGTTACAAAATATAAACCTACATGTTTTGAGCAACTTTCATGAAAAATTCCTGAAGGTAGATATCGCATTCTAAAATCCCATGTGGCAATATTTACTTTACTGTCTTACAATATTGCATGCTGCATTTTTTCATAAATCTGACACACACACAGTTTTTAAGAGAGTGTTGTACAACGTCTGAAAAGTGGTTTTCAGTTTTTTTCAGGTATCTGTCACTTAATTTCATTATTTTAAACATTCAGATGTAACATATTTCTGAAAAGATAAGCCCCAGAAAATATTTATTTTAAATATAAGGGCCTGTTCAGGCTCAATAAAATACACTTATTTGTGTAATAAAATGACTCATGTACCGGGACAGCCAAAAAGCAGTGTTGCTCTTTCATATTTCAATATTTCCCCTAGCCGAAACTACAAAAGTTAATATTGCAAATTTGAGGCTTGCAACGTAGGAGCTCGATCAGAAAGAACTTTTTAAAATTCCTAACTAGGGGTCAAAATGGCCTTTTTACACCTTTAAAGTAAATAGCTTTACTCATTTTTCCTCCTGCTTAATAAATCTGTATTCCGCAATATCATCCATAATCACTGCTGTAGAATCAAGTTTCTCTGTTCTGAAATTTTTAAAGTCTCCAATTTTAAATCACTTTTTCTGTCAGCTAGACAATACAACTTTCCTACTAAGTTTCTAAAATCTATCATATACAATTCTTGATAATGATATGTCTATTGTCTTTGTTAATTTACTGGAGGTTGGGTGGGGTTTTGGTTTTAAGGTTGTAATTGGATGGATGGACCAGGAGGAGGAAGTTTTTCTCATATAAAAAAAATAGTAATATGTATAAAAACAATCTGGATGTGTATATGCATGCATATATATATTTGGAGGGATAGAAAAAGGGGTTCCTATATTGTGATTATTCAGTCCTACCTTTATTTAATAATACAAAAAACATTTTTTTTAATTTATTAGATTAATCTTCTGTCATACAATAACTTATTATTCATACTTTGTCACAAATAATAATCATTATATTTTTTAAAACAATATGTTATATTTAATTGGCTATACTATCTATGTCATTCAATAATTTTAATTTATTATTCTATCTATATGTAATTATATTAATATACCTGGATACTCATAAAGTATAATAATATTACCTTTTAGTATTTGGCAGCACCTACACATTCTTCTTTCAACTTTTACATTTTTATTTTGTGGCAACACCATTTTTCATATTTTACAATTCTTAACAATGGCAATACGTATTACTTGTTTTCAATGTGTCCTCCATGTGTTCAAGTCCGGTATGTAGATTTATCAATGCTATTTCTATTTTTTGCTTTCTTTTTTATTTCTTTTATTCCTTTTTATAGTAGGGTAGAGCCCAGAAAGTGTGGAGTAAATATCTCTTTTCATATGCCACACAACCGAAACCCTACTATTTTGTTTGCTTTTAATTATAATCCACTGTTCATGGCTCCTGAAGATGGTGACAGTGGTTATAATTTCGGTTCCATTCTATTTTCACATTAATTATTGTACTTTATTTGGCTCGGCTTTTATTAATTTTTATTATTCATTTTTTTTTTCAAATTGTGGTTACTAATTCTTGATTCTAGCTGTTATTTTTTTCTGCGAGGTATGTCTTATTTTAAGTATGATTTGTGTTTTACTTATTAGTTATATATATATACATATATATTGTTCTAAAAATAAAGTCTCAAACTTAAGCCCAGCTTGACTATTTAGCTGGAAACTGCCAAATCGTATTGTTATTCATAGGAAATTTTAAAGACTAATGATTCATTCTGTAGTTATAAGATTTCCAATCCAAAAAGGTAAATATTGATTATTTAATGTTTTGAGCATCAATTATGAACTTGTAAACTTCATAGAAGCTCCGAAACAAGCTGATCTCAAAAGCATAACCAAGCTATTCAGTAGCAAGCTGAGTGTCCTGGTTAACCCTACAGTGCATCCTGTAGCCAATTGGCTACACTCTCATTTTTTTTTGTAATAAAAAGAAAATACTGTAGTTTTTGTCTAAAATATGCATTTAAAATAACTGTAAGATCTCATGTAAATAAATTTTAGTTTTTAAAACGCATGCCGGCACTATTTTTTGAGCAAACAAGCATGGATTTATAACAAGTGCATCCAGTTCACTGAAGAAATTTTAGCCGAATTTTTATTTGCTTCTAATTTTTATTGCTAAATGAAAATAAACGCAAAACTATTCAAACATTTTGGACTAAATAAAGTAAAATTGGGCTATATTACTTTCTTCGATTTTAAGAGAGCTAGAAGGTGGACGGACCTTCGTATGTGAATATTACTTATGATTCTTCTGGGAAATTACATGCTGAATTTTTTAACGAATATTTTCCCTAGCATAAGTAAATCTAAATGAAGCTGCGATTTTATTTTCAATCCATTTTAAAAAATCATGCATTGTAGGGTTAAATCAAAATTAATCCAATTCTGTATATCTCCAAGAAAGGTTGAAAGGTAATTAATACAGTATTTTTAAGGATTCATACATTACACATAAATCTCAAAGTTCGACAGTTCTTAAAATTAAATATCCACCGTGTTTATTACAATTTAACAATTTTCTAATGAAAATCGATAAAACCATCAAATGGATTTATTTCAAATACTACCTCCAAAGTGGGTTTATTCATTTAAGTATCGAACATCCAGCACAGGAAAGTGGTAGGGATTTATGAATAATGCATGAGCATTTGTATGAAGACCATTATAGTTCTCGGTACCTGATAGCAAAATCCCGCTCACTGCATGATTTACGCGCTTATGCAGGGTCTTTGTAAATTCATCGGAATATTTAACCAGCGTTATTGGCTGTTGCTCAGTTCCAATTCTGAAATTCCCACATGGCTGTCAAATTTATTGACATTAACAAAAATTACTGTTGCAGCAGTTATATTACCAAATATAACCTTAATTGTAGCTTCAGTCCCTTGGTACATATTTAACTCGGACAGACTCACAGCGCTCCTTTTGCAATATTTATAAGCTGGTAATACATGCTTACGATAGGCCAGCTTTCGCTTGCTCCTCTGCATCGCGTTCAATATATATAAAGCTGGATGATTATGAAATCGGTTCGATGAAAATATGGACGAACGTGCAATATCAGTTTACAGAACCGAAAAGGAATTTCAATATAGATTGGATTGAGAAGAACATAGGAGAATGTGTATTAACATTAGATTTGTTAGAAAACATTGTTTGCACAATAAAACTCGATTAAAATAAATATAGGCTTTTCCAATAGCGATGATACAATTTTAAATGGTTAGAATGGCAACACTGCGTATTCTTTTTTTTACATTTCTTGTGTCATTTGTGTTTAGTATGCTTTGCCAGTTAATCATGGAAAGATACACGCTTGAACAACGTTCGAAATAATTAAATTGTTTCATCAAAATCAGTGTTCATATGTGAATATTGAGAGAAAATACAGAATTCATGGACAACATAATTTAATTCTTGTGATTTAACACCTTGGGATTTCTTTCTTTGGCGATATTTTAAGCTGCAAGTTTATGCTGATAATCCCGTAACAATTGAGCAATTAAAAACCAACATTGGACATGTTATTTTTGAAATAATACCAAATTTATGTGAAAGAGTGATGGAAAATTGGGTTGACAGAATGGGGTATGTACAGAGAAGTGGTGCTCACACGAACGATATTATTCTCATACTTAATTGTATAATGTAAGCTTTCAAAAAAATAAAAAAATTGCGTCTCGGTGAATAATTTATGTATTTTTTTTTTAATTGTATCACTCTTAATGGAAAACCCTTTATAATGCCGAACGGTTTCAAAATAGACTTTACATGCATATTATGAAAGTTTGAAGCGCAAACACACTCAGATAAAAAATTTACACGCTATCTAAAATCTTTGTTACTGCATTTTTAAATTTAACTGGATTAAATATAGGGTGACGAAATTTTTTTGTTGTGAAAGGGAAAACATAAGTGTAATATTTATCATCTGCAAATTACGTATTACACTCTTTTTTAAAATCCTCAAAGCAAACCCAATAATTTTACAGTTTTGAAAGGAGAGAGCTGCAACATACATAATTTTTCATCAATTTTAAAATGAAAGAAATTATATGAAAGAAAAAAATAGTATTATGCTTCATTATAAGCACTAAGCACTGTACAGAGAAAAAATTGCCCATCAATACTTTAGAGAATGTTCTGAAACTAGAATTGCAGTAGCAAATTTGCGAAAAGACGAATAATAAAATATATGACGTTAAGGAAACTTCAAAACATTATTATGGTTCTCAAGATGTAGCAGAAAGTTTAACAAAGCCTACACGATTCATTGCGAATGATTCAGAAAACGTTATGAACGTAAAACAGAACGCTCTGCTTGAATTTGGAAGAACGCTCAGTTTATTTCATTACTTCGTTACGCAACAAACTCGCCTGTTACATTGTATCTCAGTTTCACATCTGTGTACCTTATGTGGCACATGTGTACAATGTACCTTAGTGGCCCTAAAAAATTGAAAGTATATTTTTCAAGTAGTAATATCGTGGAAAAGTTTCAGAACTGGAGCGAATGAAAGGGTATTATTATTGTTATTATTATCAGTTCTAGAGTGCTATTAAAATCAATCAGGTTTTTAAGCGTCGACATAACTTTTCCACATGATTGCTACGGCGAGGGACATTTCAAATTTTTTTTTTCTCCTGTTTCATTATTATTTACCTATTTGTGATTGTGGGGCATTTACGTATGACTTCTGGATTCGGGATTATGACTTACGCATGCGCAAAACAAATTATATTTAAAGGATGGCATTATTCTTTTTTCTGTTTTTAAAGTTTAAATGCGATGTTCCATGGATGGATAAGTTTTCTTGAGAGATTGCTCAAAAATTACCTTTCAAAATCGTGTAAGGTATATTGTGTATTTACATGTAATAAACTGTTTTGTCTGGATTCTGGGATCATCATTTGAGAGAAGGCTTGGAGTTACATATTGCAATTTTTGTGTTTCATTTATTTCAAGTGTTCTTTTTTTTCGTCTACGTCGTTTGTGGGTATGAACAGTCGTCACTTTTCGAACAACATGAATAAAGAGGTACATAACTTTAGAATATGTCTAGACGTAAGTTTACAGATGAAGTGAAAAAAGCATAGAGACAAAAACGCCTTGAAAAAAAGTGTGAAGATGATCGGGTGCGTCGACCCTCCACATTCTGTCGAATAAAAGAGGCTTAGAATAAAAAACAGAACCGTTTGAAAAGCATGAAAAAGAGCGTGAAAAACAAAGTTGAAAACATAAGAAAATCAAAATAGGTCATGAAAAGGATTTGGTTGATTTGGTTGAAGCAGAGTGATCAACTAATCACACGAGCAAAAGAACGTGAATTAACGACGGAAGATCAGCTATCTACTTCAGCTACTTTGAAGGAAAATACGGCACACTCATTAATAATCATACACTTTCATACTTAATGGAACAATGAAGAAAAATAGGGATGACGCATGGATTATGATACGCTTTTAATATATATTACTTTCGTGCCTATTTAAAATATGAAAGTGTTTCAGATTAAGGCATGAAGGTGTTCAGATCGGTTTCATTGTATTCAAAACACAATGTTACAGCAGTTGCCGATTTTTTCTCGCGCTAAAAGTAATAAGAAAAACGTTGGGCTCAATAAATTATTCCGCTTGAGAAACATTTAAAATTTAAGGAATTTTCGTGATCGAAATAACTTGGTCTCGTCAAACACTACGACTCTTCATCTATTTACCACAGTGGAAATCGCGCCTCAACATTGTTCGATGAGTCTATAGTTATTTATCGTGCTTGATGTATGTTTCTTTCGCACTTCCAGTTATTAATTTGGAATTAAATTTACATCAATGTTTGTTTTGTATAACTTTGTGACTTAACCGTGATGAAATATTTTTTTTTTTTACCACAGGAAATCATCACTAGATATATATCCGTTTCGCCTAAAGTTTCTTCATCCTTCAAGTCGTCTATCGGTGCGAACATGATTTGGTGCTATTAAAAAGAAAAAGCGCTTAGTGTTAATAATAAAAGCGTCGGTTTTCACATATTTTTTTTCAGAATGGCCACTGACAACACAGTAAAAATTCATCCAAGAAGAAATTGACGAGTTTAAGGAAAAAATTGTATTGCTTTTTGACATAGCAGCTTGAAAGTGTCTTACTGTCCTTAATTTTGCAATGAAACCCGTGATTTATTTACATAAGCTGTAATTTAATGGAGTTTCTGATCGTATTACCGTTAAAGTGGCATCAAATATTTTGCAAGACGTTAAGTTATCGTAGATTTTGACTTCTACCATGCTAAATGGAAAATTAAAATAAGAGGAAAAAAAATTTAAGAGTAAATCTTACGAAACCCGCAACAAGGTTTCTTTTCTTTCTTTTTTTTGAGGGAGGAAGAAGTTAAGAATTACTCGTTAATTGTACATGTAGCTCATTAAAAAAGCTTTCGTACAGAAAAGAATAAAAAAAACTATATTGCATCCTTCGTGTAATTTCTTTCAAAATGATCCCCAACAGTGCCGCATTATGTTTTTGTAGATGATTCTCTGTACCAAAAAGTTGAAGGGTTATTTGGTATGGAGTACTAAAAAATGGTGCTGCTAACTGCAACCAAACTGCTGTTTTGTCGGTCAAAATGTAGTTTGTAAGTGCATTTCCCATTATTTTCTTCAACTCATTCTCAGAACTGAGACAATTATTGCGTTTCATTAAAATTCATGATCAATGTATGAGGTAGTAAAAATAATATATTTTGGACATAGTCTAAAGTCATTTTGACTATGCCTAAAATATACTAGATATATGCAAAAATATTTTTTACATTAATGTGGTGGTTATGTATTTTTAGTAGGTTTGTGTATGTATTAACTTCCAAGAAAAATTATAAGTTTACTGTTTTACAAATTGTTCTCCACTAATTTAGCAATCAATGTAATTTGGCATAACAACTTGAAAGATTGAACCGTAGTGAGCAAAGTTGAACTCAGTCAATGAAATAATTAGGTGCCTGTAAAACACGTGTGTTTGTTTGCTGGTGAATACTTACTTAGGAAAAAGTGTCATCGTGCACTGATGATTATTCTAAGCCTCATTCTTAATAACGATTGTACATTTTCATGGATTTTTTCGGTACTGTTGTTAATGATATAAAATTGCTAATATTAATACACCTTTTTGAGCGGTGTGAAGATAGAATACTTAATTTCTGAGCACCAAGTGGGTGGTAAGCACCTTGCTAGGATCTTCAGATGAACAATAATTTTGGGAACAAAAATCAATACCAATATTAAAAGAAGTAAACTTAATAAACGGTATATTGTACTATAAAAGTTAGTACATTTACTTTATATCAATTTTGGAGAGAGTATAAACACTCTTTAAATACTGTATTAGGTACAACGTTTACATGCGTGCTTAGAGCAGATATAAGAACAGTTTAAATAATTTATTTTGAAGCTTTTCATAAAAAAATATTTGATTAAAGAGCATACATGCACATTTTAAAAAAATCGTTTCATTTAACTTCTAGAATTAATTTAAACTTTCATGAATATATAGTACTTTTAATAGTAGTTAAGTTCTATACATCGGAACAAATTTTAAATGCTTCATAAATATTCCAGCCTTCTGGATGTTTTGTTTGTATTATAATTTAAACTGTAGAACTTTGTGTAATCTTGTGTAATCTTTGTGTAATCTTTGTGTAGTCTTAAAATAAATTACAAAGGTAATTACAGAAATGAAAAAAAAAAATATGCATCAAAGGATAACCTAAAAAACTGAATTATATCATAAATTTGCATAACATACTTGCTCTCAGAGATTACAGTAAGATTCTTACATTGCAGATAATAACAGTTCTTTAAACAGAATCTTATTAGCATATGCGTAATTCGGGAATTTTCCACATCATTATAATGTTAGAATCTGCTCTCTTCATCAATCAATCCTTTGTCACTGCAAGCAGTAGCTGCTTACTGCATCATTACAGTTCTAACCTACCTGCTGGTTTGCTGATAAATGATAAGTTGACATAGAAATTTTGATGAGTTTGTTTTTGGAGACATGGAAGATGGATGGTCGAATGCCCATTTTAATAATATCCTAAATTTAGACACATAATATTTCCGCGGTTGTTGAAATGGATAATTATAATGAAGGTACTTCGTGAACTGATGATCGTTATGGATGCTGTAAGCTGAATTTTAATTACTTTCGCGAATTTTAAAATTAGGTTGTATTGAAATCCTGTCACATTAATAAAATGCATGATATAGAATTTTTTCATTGATTTATATATTATTTTCCTACCGTATATTATCATTAATGAAAACATTAAAGTTATATGCTTATGGAAAAGTAAAGAATTTGCATCATGTACCAAGTGTAGTGAAAATAAACTATGGAAACATGGATAGTATTATTCCATTTATTTGAACTATTCCATTTATTTGAACTATTTCAGCTTGCATGTCTGCCAAATGCATCGTATTTTCATGAAAATGTTTTTTTTAAATATCAGGAAAGTATAATTCGTAACAGGAATAAGTCAGAACAAATGAGTACAAACGTGTGTGGAATTACACACATTTAAAATACCGAACTGGTTAACTGACAATTTATCGAAACAGCACGTAGTTTAAATTTTGAATAATCAATACGATAAAAGTTATGTTATATGCAATAATTTTATCATGTCCTCTTAAATGGTTGCGTCGATAAACATCTGCAGAAATTAAGTAATTTAGAATGCTAATCCAGCATTTTAAACAGTCTTCTGAACCATACTAAAAAAATCTGCGTTAATCCTGTGAAATATATTTTTATTGAGATTTTTTTAGGAATACATTAAGTAGTATGAAAATTAGAAAAATTATAATCTAAAATTGTTTCATATTTTCGCACGCAATAGCTATCTTCAATAATAAAAGCTCACGTTCATTTACTATCGTCACTATAACTTTTTTTTTTTTTTTTTTGAAAAGAAAAACACAAAATATAATGTTTTTAGAAATGTTTAAATTTTAAAAAATCCATTTTATAATTTGGGTAAGCGTGCAGAATTTTCATTCTAAAAACTATCTAATCACGCAACACTGAATTTTGATTATAAATAATGATGAAACATTGAAACTTATGAAAGAAGCTGTTGAATCTGTGCACTTAGATCATTGCAGAAATTGCAGCTAGTGTTTAGTAAACGTAACAGTAGAGTTTTACCTAATTTCTTATTTGAGATTCTACTGTAAATTTATTAAAAATATTACATTCCGTTTACATTGACAAAATTTACTTAATATTGGTATATTTGTCGTGGTCTATTTATACGCACAAAAACATTACTGCTTATTGCATACATTAATTCGGAATGTAAAGAATTTTTCAGTTTCGTTTTCATATTTAATATACTCATTTTCATAATAAGTATTTTGAGTCATGTCTCTCTCTCATATTAATTGAAGGTTCTTAATAAAGGTATTAACAGATAAATAGATTTTCTCTGAAATGTATGATTTCTAAGAATTATTAATTAAAATATATTTGCTTCGGGAGGAATGAATATTGTATAATATGAATAATTTATTCTGAATTAAATGGTCGAAGGATTGAGAAATGCTTGAAAATTCTCCTTCTCTCATGAAAACACGTTTAATGCATACATAAACACTATTACAAGCGAATGTATGAAACTAAACAGAAATATATAATGTATTTACATGTACATTTTATTGAACTGCATCCTTTTAAGTACATTTAAAGAGCAACTGCATTACAATAGTTTTGCAAATTTGCGAGTTGAAATGTTTCTGTGCTTTATTTTCACCCGAATTTCATTTTTTTTTTTGGGGGGGGGGCTAAAAAAGCAATTCACTCCATATAATTTGATTAGACTTGCACCTTAAAATTACCAATGGTTAATATTAAGGATTGGTGATATCGTTCTAAATATACACAATAGCATGGAATTGGAGCGAGCTTTGAGGCCATAGTTTTAGCCCGAAGTTTATTTATATTTCTTCAAAATTTGTCGATTTGGAATTATTATGTTTGTCACCAATTATTTATATAGCCCATTTTCTATACCGGCATTACTACAAAATTCGTCTAGTGAAGCGTTAAGCATTTTCTAGAAATGGAATTATATAGAACTTTCGACTGAAGGTTAATATTAATTAATAAGAAGGTTAATATAAAGAAGGTTATATATATATATATATATATATATATATATATATATATATATATATATATATAATGTGAACCAGATCCAGATATTGTTATGAGTGATTAAGTCAAGCATTGACTACTGTGCTTTTTGTCTGTTCTTGAAGCAGTAGTAAAAAAGTGATTGTATGCACTGCATGGGAACGCAGTGGTAAGACGAAAATGCCACATATTTAATATTTTTCTGGGTTATCATGTACTGGAATATTTTTGTGACCATTTGGTATTTAAAGGGACAGTTTATCTTTTCAGTATTTTTTTTATTTTTTAAATATACTAAAAATGATGAATTGAACGTATTCAATGTTCAACTAAAACTACATTTTGAAAAAAATAAATCTTTTTTTACTACACATTGAAGTAAAATAAAAAAAAATTAAAAAACTGATTTTAAAACTCTACTACTTTTTTAAAAATAAAGATTTTTGTCCAATTTCTTTTTAAATATTTCCCAATCTATATTACACAAGACTGTGCATGGATTGTTTGATACATCTAATATTACGACTAATATATTTTTCTACTGATATATAAAAAACAATGAAATATAATAAATCTTCATATTATTTCTGTAAAAAAAAAAGAAAAAACGGAAAGCTAATTCAACATCATAAAGATCATGTACAAAAAAAATTAAATCTTTATCTCAAGTACAAAAAAACAGCCTTACCATTTTTAAAACATGAAATTCAAGAAAATATGTACATGTAGAAAAATATAGAGTTTGTTTGGTAATGGAAATCCGCAGAGTGTATCATCAAAAGTTGCAATATCTCGTGATAGGATTGGCGTATGATTAAAAATGAGGTGTCAAAATTTTCATTTATTTAATAGGCTTTCATTTAATATTTCAAAAAAAATTTGATTTCGACAACACATGACTTACTTTCACGTCTATCAAATCAAAAATATTTTCGTCGCACTTCCTCTAAACTTATTTTGTTTGAAAGAGATAAAATACTGAAGTAAAACTAAGGTTTAGCGAGTTCTGGCCAAATAGTTCCGATATCACCAAGCTGGGTTCAATTTGAAAGATTTGGTTCTGACACTTAATTTGGCGATATTTCGTCGAAAGTCGAAAAGCTTTACATAGTTTGCGAGATTTTGCGGATAGCCAAAGTAGTAATTGACCACAGACTTTCATTGAATTGAATGTATCCATACACCTTAATGTATATAAAGTCTTTTGGCTGACCCTGTAAACAAATTACTCATTCGACTGCAATCAAAAACGACATAAATCAACACGATATTACAAAAATCTTATATACGACATTTAACATTCTACAACTAATAGTTTTTGAAATATGAGGGTTAAATACATACACACGTTTATCAAGAGTAGCCAAGTGGCGTAACTTTTGGGAGACGCGTGACTGTGGTTGGACCATTACCTAACTATATGGTAGGACGGTATTGTGTTTGAAATGGATCAATGTCCCTAAAACTGCCATTAAACGTAATGTATTGTAAATCTTTTGAGTGTTACTGTAGAAGAACTATAAATGATAAAGATACTACTTTCGATGGAGAAACTTATTTTGTAACCCTTAACAACACATATCACTTTTGAGTCGTTTGAAATAGCCTAAAATACGCTTTAATGAATTTCTGCCCATAAAACGCAACTCATTTAAAATCTTCTGGGTGGCCCTGTAGATAAACTATCCAGTAGATTTGGACCAAAAGAGGAAGTGCACAACTAAATGTTATAAGAATCCTAAATATAAAGTTTCAACATTCTACGACCAATAGTTTTTGAGATATGCGAGTTACATACATACGTACGTACAGACGACATGGAAAAACTGGTCAAAATAGACTCGAGGTCGGTAAAAATGAGTTGTACACACATTTATATGAACGTGCATGTTAGTTTGCAATGAGATGCATCGCAAAAATTCTTAAAAGTAAATTTAGAGGTAGTTAAAGTCGGTTTTTCTACGAAATCTGACGTCCGAAATTTTTCGCGTTCACAATACATCCTTATACTGCGAACGAGGATGTAAAATGGAAATCGATTTTTTGACCAAATTTGGGGTAAACTGTCCCTTTAAGATCAAGAACTTCTATTTTTCAACTATACATCGTGATAGTTACTTATTACTGCAGACGATTTTCAGAATTCTTTGGATATTGTCCTACTCTCGCCCACTAGTACACTTGTCACAATAAATCAATGTATTTTTATAAATAAATTGTTACACAGACATTTTTTCTATTTTTATTATATCAGGATAATTTGATAAAATGTATATAAATTTGATTTATTAATTTAATTATATCAGGATAATTTGATAAAATGTATAAAAATTTTATTTATTAATCTAATGCTATTATTATGTTTCTGCTATTATGTTGTTATGCTATTATTGTTGTAGACATGGGATAGTAATAAAACCATACAGTTGTGCATTTATGTAAGCATATGTATTCAAGCAAACAAGCTTTAGAAACATAAATATTATAGTTATATAATACTATATTAAGGATATAAACAGACAAATCAACACTTTTATCTCAGAATGTGTATTCGTCGTTTATAAGTTGCAGCCACGAAATTCTGTTCTTTCTGTTCCTTTCTTTAAAAATTGTGTATTGGTTCACCTGCTACACTAATAATCCGCAAGTAAATGTAACACATGTTCATTTTTTTCTTAAGTACAATCTATTCTTAATGTGAAAAAAAAAATTAAATTATCTGAAAACCTGACGGATACGAGGATCTACAAAGACGAGTTTTTTGAGTATAATGCTCAAGTGCTTCCCTGTAATGCCCTCCCCCTCCCAAGTATTATAATTATTTGTATTACATTTTTTCATTAAAGTTTTCTAAACTATTACGCGGAAATCAATCTGTGTTTTTAATATTATTCAATTACATCAGAAACATTACACATAAGCTCTTTTATCTGATAAACATTACATAATACTTAAATTTACTCATGCACACTTTGATAAACAATACAAGGCAATTTATCAGTCAATCATAAAATATAATACAACGTGCACGTGGAAATTAACGATAACTTTTGGAAAACCACAAACAATAATTTCGAAACGCAAGTAAAAAGTCTCGATTTCTTCAGAACATAACCAACAGTAAGGTATCTAACAAATAAATTTTGTGTATCACTTTTTTATGTAAGAAATATTTCAGTTTTTTTTTAAAGCATAAATGTGGTGGATTGTTACAGTATTGGTTAAAATTTGAGGAAAACTATAGCCTAAGATGATCGTACAGTGGTATTATGCCGCGCATAACCTGCCTGGCAAGTACTCCTAGTATTACGCTGAAAAAATTGAAAAATGATTGACATACACCAAAACACTAAAAAAACTAAAGACTCTATGAATTGCAACTAAATACCATTTATTCTTAGTCATTCCACTAATATTAATTAACAGACGATATTGACATAATTTTAAACTTAAACATGTCTGGGGGAGATGTGGTTTTGGAGGATAAGGGGTATCCACAAAAGTTTTGAGACGCAAATAATAAATAGATTACTGTTAATATTCACCATTCTGATGAGGTAGCCGTCTTTACACAAGACACGATCGACGCGTGTCCTCTTGGAACCGCTGTCTTTTTCTTAAGCCCTCATCTGGCCGCTGATTCCATGTTTCTTTTGAACACAACTTGATCATATTGATTCGAAGCACACACTGATTTTTTTAGTCCGTTCACACCTTTTCCAAACTCTGCTCTGCTTCTTTTTCTAGCACACTCGTTCTGTCATCTCTTTTCTCTTCTCCTACGGGGTTGATTCCTCCTTTCTTACCCCCTCTTACATCATTGGCTGGAGTTTCTGATTTGTTCGTCTCGGGGAATTAATGCATCCTCTCGTCGAATCCCAGGCATGTAGGTGGATCCTTCGGAAATATATCCCGCCAAATTTGCATATCATTTTCGGCCATAAATATTTTCGGCCATAAATATTTTAACGTTGACAGTTCATTGTGTTATAGTGTCCCTTTGTATCTTGTTTCTCAATTTCTTCAAAATAATATATTGTACACCAATGGGATTGTACACACATTATTATGTTTGATCACACATTCTGTACCAACATGCACCATATTTATATTATTAGAGTACCATATTTATATTATATATATATTAAGAATAACATACAATATCATGTGTGTCTATTATTTGTTACACATATATATTTATCTGCATATCATAAAAAATACTCGTCTTCCTTCCCTTTTTTTTTTTTTTTTTTTTTTTTTTTTTTTTTTTAAATTTATTATTATTATTATTATTATTATTATTATTATTATTTTTGCTCAGACAGGGGATTCATTCCTATATTGCACACCCTTTTATTTATACGGTACACCTCACGTACCACTGTTTCAAAATATCTAGCCATAATCATCGATGCGTTCTTATTTACTCATTCAATTCATTAAAAGAGTTTCACCGCTAAACCCGTGCGTTCTGGAACTCTCCTCTTGTATTCCTTTTAAGCAGATCCTTCCGGCTGCGAAACTGTTTGTCGCTTGACAATCGGAACTCATGGTTGAAATTTCCGGTTTTTCACTGCGTATAATACATCCGCGCGTTTGGAAACGGGGGAAACTGCAGCTCGACGACTCAACTCGCGCTGTAAGCAACCGGTTTCTCCTGCGCCGGGAGTGACTCGGCACCTTTTTCGCCTGTGTTTTTTTTTTTTTTTTTTAGGATGTCAACGTCGTGTAGAGGTAAGTGATTGTTATTTAATTATTTTGTTAATGAAAGCTTATGCCGCCCTATTAACTGTAATTTTGTAAAGAGAAACAAACTTAACGTTACTGTTCTTACGTTTTATTTTGTATAGCGCCGATCTGCATGTCGAGTCCATGCGGTCTGATAGGTTATTATTCTGTGAACTCCCTATGTTTACTTTAAAATAAATAGTCTTCTATTATTCTAGAGCGCGTCTTACTCATCGTGGTTATTGCCTGCAATTGCCCGATAAGTACCAAAATCCAAGGGGAAATCTGCAGCTTTCCGTCCCAGGTACTCTGGTGACGCAACTCAATAATTTTATTCTAACTTGTATTAATTAAAAATTTTTTGTAAAATTACTGTACTATGTAATTGTCTCTCCTATAGTTGTATGTCCGGTATTTATTTATATGCATATTTTTGTCTTTTCATGTTGCCCTTCTCTTGCATCCTATGCGTGACATCCGAACGAACGACTCTAATCCGAACGAACGACTCGCCCCCATGCGAATGGCTCCCTGCCGGTTTGTTTACCAACAGAAAAAGCCAAACGACAAGACCAGCTGATGCCTTGCTAACTTGTGTTTTACTTTTTATTTATTTTTTTATTTATTTATTTATTTATTTTTATTTTATTTTATTTTTATTTTTTACCTACGTATGTGTGTGCCTGTTATCTTATTGCTTGCTATTATTATCAACATTATTATATTTTGTCCGTCTCTTTTTTTTTTTTTTTTTTTTTTTTTTTTTTTTTGGTTGTTAACATTTCCTTCATTTTCAGCTTAGCTTTTCTGCAGTGCACAAGGTTAAACGGGATATCCCTTTTGATTATATATATATCATGTCATTATTATTATAATTCTTATTATTATTACTGTTATGATTAGCTAAATTCAATTGCCTTCCAGGTCGCGTTTTTCTCTTTTTCCTATCAGTTTTGTAATTCTCGTTTTCGTTATCCTTTCACAGAAATTCCAATCTTTTCATCATCTATTGATGCAACCGAAAAAGAAAAACACTCTGAATGAACATTCGTGGAACAGTCTGGACCTCACAACTCGGCTGCTGGTAAGAACCCCTTTTTTTTTTTTTTTTTTTTTTTTGAATTTTGTTCTTTTCTTATGTTTGTGCTGTTTCTCGCCCCTTCCGGGAGCGGTTGCGTAACCAATAACCATGGGTGGGGGTTTTTGACTCGTCAGGGTCTGTTTCTTGTGTCTGGGGTTTTACCCGAAAAATGAGGTTTTTGTGCAATTTTTTTGCTTCTCCATGAGGTTTATTCACTTCGTTAAGTAACAAATTATTATTTCGCAAAAGTTTCATTACCCTATAAGGGCCGGTAAAAATGGGGTCAAATTTACACTTCTTGTGCATATTTCTCATGTATACCAAATCCCCTATGTGGATTGGAGTATGTTTAGCGGGTTTTTCTAAGTTCTGCGGTTTAGCCGCTTTTTCTTGGAATATCCAGGCCTGTTGTCTGTTATTTAAATTCTGCTTAATTAATTTGTCCACAAATATTTGTATTTCCTCTTGGGACCATCTTGATTCGAAAATATTTTGTCCCTGTCCGTCCGTTGTATTGTCCAGGGGTATTTTAATGTCACGACCCAGAAATAGTAACGCCGGCGGGAAATTCGTCGCCCTGTGTTTAGAGGCGTTGTAATAGAGCTGCGCCCATACACTTGCATCTTCCCATTCAAAAGTGTTCTCTGCTATGCATCGAATACACTGCTGAAGCGTGCCTTGTGCTCGCTCTACCGTCCCATTCGATTGTGGGTGGTAGATCGACGAAAAACGACTCTCTATATTGAGAGATTTTAAAAAACTCCTTAATTCCTTTGATCTGAATTGAGGTCCGTTATCCGATATAATCGTATCTGGAAGCCCAAAACGAGAAAAATAACTTTGTAAACATTGAACTATTTGATCCGCAGTGATTTTTCTACATGGAAATAATTCTATATACCTTGAGAAACTATCAATTATCGAGCGTGAGAGCATCTACGTTTTGAAATTCGCTGAAAAATTGCTTTGGGTTCTCGAGACTATCGGCCGAATATCGGGGCAATAGAGGGATTAGTCCCGTGTCTGGCGTTTTGTTATGCTGGCTTTGTGCCGAACTTTGGGTATTTCGATTCCTAAGAGACTCTGGCGACTCCTGTCTAACTCTGGGACGACCCATTTTTTTTTTACTTTAAATATTTACAGATAATATTTTACCTATTTTAACACTATATGTTCCGTTACCTTATACATATACAAAATGCACTTTGACACTTTCAACATACACATAAATTAAAAATATTGTACATGAATACATACATATTAAGCAAGTATTAATTCAATTGTTCAGTTCTACTGATTGTTGCATAATATTCCATCAATAAAATATTTATTTATTTATTTTATTTATTTACTTAATTTTATTTAATTTAATTTTTCTATATGTCAATACGTTGTAATGACTACAAACTATCTTATTCACAACATTCTTTCTATTAGAGAAATTAATTGTTTTAACAAAAATACCTTCTTTGTCACCTTTAAAATCAAAGTTCTTTCGTATATATATATATATATATATATTTTTTTTTTGCAGCAGTATATTAACACTTACAAATTACAAATAAAATATTCAAAGAATGTCAATGCATGTTTTTTTTTTTTTTTTTTTTTTTGTTGAAACTGAGAAACAAGATAGTAACTTCGTTATTATGATGCATAATTTCTCTCCCAGACTTTGTTTTATTTTTGAAAAATCTACTATATATATTTATTATTATTATTATCATTAATTTAACTATCATTTGAGTTACTAGGAGTACATAAAATTGCCTTTTTTCTACGGCACCATTATGTGGTGGTTAGTTACAGTATTGGTTAAAATTTGAGGAAAACTATAGCCTAAGATGATCGTACAGTGGTATTATGCCGCGCATAACCTGCCTGGCAAGTACTCCTAGTATTACGCTGAAAAAATTGAAAAATGATTGACATACACCAAAACACTAAAAAAACTAAAGACTCTATGAATTGCAACTAAATACCATTTATTCTTAGTCATTCCACTAATATTAATTAACAGACGATATTGACATAATTTTAAACTTAAACATGTCTGGGGGAGATGTGGTTTTGGAGGATAAGGGGTATCCACAAAAGTTTTGAGACGCAAATAATAAATAGATTACTGTTAATATTCACCATTCTGATGAGGTAGCCGTCTTTACACAAGACACGATCGACGCGTGTCCTCTTGGAACCGCTGTCTTTTTCTTAAGCCCTCATCTGGCCGCTGATTCCATGTTTCTTTTGAACACAACTTGATCATATTGATTCGAAGCACACACTGATTTTTTTAGTCCGTTCACACCTTTTCCAAACTCTGCTCTGCTTCTTTTTCTAGCACACTCGTTCTGTCATCTCTTTTCTCTTCTCCTACGGGGTTGATTCCTCCTTTCTTACCCCCTCTTACATCATTGGCTGGAGTTTCTGATTTGTTCGTCTCGGGGAATTAATGCATCCTCTCGTCGAATCCCAGGCATGTAGGTGGATCCTTCGGAAATATATCCCGCCAAATTTGCATATCATTTTCGGCCATAAATATTTTCGGCCATAAATATTTTAACGTTGACAGTTCATTGTGTTATAGTGTCCAGACTGTCCATTGCCTGGCGCCTCTTCTAATTTACGGTCTACTTGTGTGGTCTTCCCATGGGAACCGTCTCAAAATTATATTTTACTGCTGTTTCACTTCACCACAATAAATCTTTCTAGATATGACGATAGCTTTCATTTCCCGGCAATCACAAAGATTTCTTTTGGCAAAAATAAATTATTTGTCGGCCTTTTTTAGTAGAAAACTATTATTTACTGCATATAAGTGTACGATTTATGATTCTGCATATTAGTAAAATAATGTCATTTAATAATATCCATTAAAAATGAAATAAGCTTATTTAGAAAAGTTAAACGATTCGTCAAACGAAGGTCTGTAAACGTAAGTAACTTACCTAAATAATTGTGATAGAAAACACTTTTAGGGCAGATGCTTAAGTAATTGACCCTTTAAGAGCAAGTTAAAATTAACTAGTATTGCAAATCACTAAAACTATCCTAAAACAAACTTTTTATTTTGAAAACTTAACTTTGAAAATTTGTGTAGGGTATAATTTATTACAGAATACTGAAAATGTATATTTTATCTATATTTTAAATGTTGTCACGGAGGCGACACCAGTAAATGACCCTAAGAAGAAAAGTTTGGCTCCGGGAAGTGACGCTCCATGCTCCAGTAATTGGCAATCTAGAAAATGAGTAGAGAAACATGCTTATTTTTTTTTATGAAAACCTCTTTAAAGTTAACAGCAAAAATGTTCTATTAAAAGATAATATTTTACTCACATTAAATTATTCTGAAAAAACAAAAAGAAATACTAGAGAAAATTGTGCATTGCAAAAATTAATAATACTAAAAATAGCACTTTCACTAACGTTTAAAAATTTAAGTATATATGATACATTACCATGACAGATATCATATAAATATTTTTTTTTTCAATTTTATAAAGACTATTATCATAAATAGATAAACAATCAGTGTAATTAAAAATGCACTCAGTGTGAACATCTTATGTGTTGAAACATTTTATGTACCATTATCTGATGTAATTCATTTCAAACTAGTTTCTAAAAAGAAATGCACTTCAAGTAGAAACAAGTTGAAAATGAACTTTAATACTAAGTCAGCTACTGAAAATCAGAAGTTTTTAGGACTTAGTTTAAAATCCAAATTTTTGATACCTAGACCCCCCTTTAGATAAGAAAAAATTGAATAAAATTGAAAACAAATGTCTAAATTGATATTAGTATCCTTTGATAATAAAAGTTCTGAAAGCTTGTTGTAATAAATTATCTAGAAAGTGTCAGTTACTGGTGCCTTAGTCTTTTTTTCCTACTCTATTTTGAACAGATTTATTTTTCAATTTTAATTGTCGAAATTTAGCGTAAATACGGGATAGAAACCCTTAAAAAGACCCCCCACGGATGGCATCCCACCCCTCTGCCTAGAGCTAACACGTAACTAACCGGCTGTAATTGCATAAATAAATAAATAAATAAATAAATTTACAATGCCCACTTTAATAGATAAAGAATTAAAACATGTTACCAACCTGTATTTAAAAAAATACCTTAAGATAACTTTCTAAATATTAAACTGCATTTAATACAGATTCTATACAATAATAATGAACTTGATTGAAACATGATAATTGACATAAGTGTCGATTCTCTAAGTGAAATTATCTTTTTTTTTTACCATCTAACTGTCTTAAAAAAATATATAAATTCATTTATTTAAAAGAACATCTATAATCTTATTTTATGTATTATTATTCGATCCAAGTCAGTTTAATTGGATTTCTGATCAAGTCAGTTTAATTGGATGACATATACTACATGCAGAAAGGGGTTTAATATCAGCTTAATTTCAGTATTAAGCCAGCTACTCAGACTTTTTAAACAAAATTTCGATTTTTGATACTTAGAGCTTCCTAGAGGTAAAAAAAAATATGCTTAAATTTGAAAACAAATGTCTAAATTGGTACTAGAAATAAATTATTCGGCAAAGTGTCAGTTACTGATGCAGTGTCAGTTGATGGAGCACGTGGCTGACAAGAAAAACAGGCTGCAGTGCTGACATTTTGGTCCCAACTTTTTGCCCTCTAAGAGTCATGTGACATAGAGGGTGTGGTCATCTTAGTCCAAGATACCCACAGTAAGAAGGCCACACCCTTTAGTTCACATGGCTCTTAGAGGGCAAAGGGGGTGTGTCCAAAATGTCAGCACCGCCGCCTGTCTTTCTCGTGAGCCACGATGGTACACTTATCCTATTATAACTTGCAAGCACTTCATTACTATCTATTAATTTCAAGTATCCTTTTCTGTTGCAAAAAAAGAACACGTACGCATTTATTAACTTCATTAAAAAAGAAGCCGTTTTTATTGTAAGTTAAGATGGAGTTGCAGGATAAGGCAGCTGCATACGATAACTTGTGACTTAATCTTTGGATATTTTTAAGTCGAAGCGATCTATTTACCCCTTGGATTTATTAAGAACACCCCGCTCTTTCAACAAAAGTGGGGAGCTACCAAACGCAAAGCAACACAATTTTTGCTGAATTGGTCTCTGTGCTGCATTCATTATTGTGATAAATGAAGCCAATCCATTGCCTTTGTGTAGTGAACATAAAATAGCTGATCAATGCTCTGTGCAAACAATTTTTCAAAAATAAAGACATGAATATTTACCTCCTGTTTACTTATCGCTTTTTGACATACATACGGTTACGCATGTTACGTTGAAATCACTTACATCCTTATTAAAATAAATAATGACATTTTTCATGAAGCAGTTTATTTCAGCTATCTATTTTTCAATTTAAAAATATTATTCATGAAAAAAACTGTACAAATCTTAATTGAGAAGGCATTTCCAATCGTTGCCAAAATATGTATCATGCTAAAAATAAAATATTATGACTGAAAAAAACACGTATTTACTAATTTTCAGGGGGAAAAACTATTTAAACAAATCAAGTAGCTAAAGTAGAAATTTTAAAATTCTTATTTTGTTTATGCTCTTTCTTTAAGTAAAGGTATGAATATTAGTTCAATATCTTATTTTAATTGAGATTTCTGGGTGAATTCTGGTAACTGCACAGGGATTACGAGACTCTATTAAAGAAGGGGAGGGAATTACACAGCTGACAAAGACCAAGGAATTCTTATTTTTTCTCATGCAGAAAGATTTTTGTTTTCGCAGGAAAGTTTTAAGCATTAATATGTTCCTTGATACAACTTTTAAAATGCAGTAAATTAACAGAAAAATGTCATGTTAAAAAAATACACTTTTTAATCAAATTTTCAGTTATGTGCAGTTCCATAAAAGTTGCACCGATTTGATTAACTGAGAACGATTAAATAATACATTCACCCTTTTTTGTAAAAACCCTAAATTACGAAACTGGATGCAGTTATTTTTTTCAATTTGAAAGGTTTTATTTTCAGAAGGTAAAAATGGATTAATTGTGTTTGATCTTTTATTTTAGAGACACATTAGTGCAGGATTTACCAGTGCATTCCTATATGCACTTATATCGTTATCATGTTTATTATTATTATTTTCACACGCATTAATAAATTTAGGTCTTCGAAAATTGCATTTTACATTTACGTTGATTAAAAAAATATCGCTATGATTGGAAAACTGCACCACGGGCAAAATAATGTTAAATTAGGGTCTAAGCTTGGGGATATTCTATGTGAAGAAAAGTAAAAATAATTAAATGCATAAGTGAAATGTTCTTTTAACCCTAGTCTAACGCTGCAGATACTTTAGGTAAAAGAAAATAAAAATCATTCAACAGAGAAATAAAATGTAAATTCGTGTTGAGATATTCTAAAATATTTTCTATATATAATAATTCATTAAGTCTCGTAAAAGACTGAATGGGATTTAAAATATTTTTATTCGATGAAATGTACATGCCTGATTTATTTATAAACTGTGCTCTAAAATGCCCATGCATACACTTTTCTTTTAAATTTTCTGTCTTTGTTCTTAGTTTAAATGACAGATTATCATAGTTCAGGTAAAATCGTAAATCAGCTTAGCTAACAATAAAGGACCACTTTTTGGTTAAGTGAAAAAAATTAAACAAAATATAGTTGAATTTAGTACTCAAATTTTCTACTATTAACAGAGTAAATAGTTTGCATAAGCTATGTTCCAGAGTCCTCCTTTACAATAAGAACTTATTTAGTCTTGCTCCTTTATACTAAGTTCTTACACTCTGTATTAGATGTTTAAATTTTATCCGCATCCTCCCAAACAATGTATTTGTGTTCCGATATTTAGGGAAAACATGAAGTGATTGGAAGCATGTCTTGAAATATTATCTCTAAGTTTCATTAATAATTGCAAATGCTTTATTCGAACCCGCAAGTCCTCATTATGATTGAGTGGATGATCATTACGGTGCTTCTTACATTAATATGCATCATAGCTTGAAGGAAGTATCCGTTTCTAGAAGTTTATTTTGAAGAGTGTAGAATCGTATACGTGTGTGTGTGTACGAGTGCTGTATTCCTATGGAACACCAGCTTGGTAATTGTTGTAGTAAATTTTAGTTACCAGCTTCGTAATTGTAATAGAGCAAATAACTTAATTATCATACAATTTCTTGAAATATTAAGAACATATATTTAATATATGTTGTAAGGTATAACTAATGTAAATTTAAACGAATTTAATATATTAAGTAGAGGTTGATTATAAAATAAGTGACTCTATTCAGACGTCTCAACAATTCGTTCTGCCAATCGGATTTTGATGGAACTTGGTATGAACGTTAAATAAACCACGGGGAAAAGATTTCTGCAATATAAAGACAGTTCAGATTTTGAACACTAGGAGGAAATGTAGTTACTAAATAAAAATAAAAAATCTTCCACAATAATTAAAATTTATTCAATCACAGAATGTGCTCAATGTGCACTCCATTGATATCAATTACATGTTAATAGCGCATTATAGCGTGTTCAGTGGTGTTAGAAGAAATCGGGAAGGATTTTAGCCACATGGCGTGTAATGCTGACACGTTCGACTCAGGTAAAATTCTCACCCCCCCCCCCCCCGATAAACACGGTCTGTTAGAAATCCCCACAACCACAAATCACAGATATTTAAGTCGGGTGAAGCAGTCGACCAGCGTTTTCAGGAAATTCAGGATATTACACGATTTAACCGCAGCAGTAGTGACATCTTGCCATTTCATTTGCAACCGCTTCCCGCCTTCTTCTTGGCAGCATACCCAAGTCTCCAGTCTTTTCAAATTTCATAATCATCTTCTTCAAACCATTCTTAGACATGGATCCTTTTCACAATCCCTTTAAACGGCGTTATGCACGCAGTGTAACTAAGCTATTGCTGCCATTCTGATAAGATAGTTTTTACAAATAAATCTAGATCTTTTTTTCTGTAAGAACATGATTATGATGGCAAAAGCACACAGAATGATTTTTTGGTTCTGACTGCAAATCTCTTTATAGGTTTGACGTATTTGCACAAAGAATCTTTGAAAAACGCCACCTGATTGTGAAACTTTGGACTATTTTTATGGCAGAAATCTTTTTCCCATGGTCTATATAACGTATATACCAAGTTTCAAAAGTTCCGAACGGGCTCTAAGGACAGAACTGGGTCTAGAGTTAATGATCTGAATAGGGTCACTTATTTTATAACCACTATGTACTACTTTTCCTACGTTCTTCATAAACTACTTCTTTTTTCTGTTCATTTTTCAACCATTTTTATCGCATAAAAAATTATTTCAGTACTTAAGATGGAATAAGAAAAACATTAAAAAATATTTTTAAAGATTTTAAAAAAGTTAAAAAGAATGATTTTAGCAAGTTAAGTTTCAGAACGTTTTCACCCTGTGATATATTTACTTCTACACTGAAATTTGCAAGTTTAATAAATGACAGTTATACGTCTAATTTGCAGAAAAGGGAAATTTTTATTTTTTCTTGAAATATATTACTATTTCATTTTTTAATGTCTGCAAAATAAATTTTCTACTCATTTTATACTTATGATATACATATATTAAATTGGATTTTCGTGATATTCAAATCATTTAACAAGTATTATATTAAATAGAATGTTATAACAAATATCATCACAACTAATAAATTCAACTGACATTGAAATAAAACTTTTCGCTTTAATTATGCATACTATAACCTTCAATGATTAAAACACACCAACGTTTAATTAAATATTTACTGCTCCGAAATCGAGAGATTTCTGAATCGTGATGGATACATTTCTACGCATAATTCATTCAAAATATCAAATATTTCGAAGAATCTAATCTTATCGTTCGTTTCATAATCCTAGTTATAATATTTAGTTACCCATTTTATTTAAATTTTAGAAGGTACGCCTAATGATGCGCCAATAGTGCGTTTAATGCAAGCCAGAAAAGATTTGCCACTTCCATAAAGCGAATTAGGGATTCGAGTTTGAAATTTTAAGTTGAAAATTTAATTTTGCAATAAATTAATATTAATAAACAATTGTATTTTTATTCTTAATAATATAAAATTGAAGAATTTATATAAATCCACCTCAGAATTCTGTTTACAATTTCCGCTAACAAAACTAGCTAGCATTGCGCTAACAAATAGGTATGTTTAATACAGATAATTCTCAAGTTGGGCACTAAAGATTTTTTTCTGTTTGTTTCTCCCATCGAGCATATAACTTTATTGCACACAGTTGAATATAATATCATCAACATTGTGTCATTTGATTCCAAAATAATGTTGCTATAATCCTTAATGTTACTTTATTTAAGCAGAATGTAACATAAGATACAGTTCGATCGTTGTTTCATTTAACTCTAAACATTTTAATCACTGTTCGCGTAAGTGATGCTACACCCTCTCAAAAATACATTCCAATAAAAGCAAAATTTCCTATTTCAGCTATGCGAGTACTTATTATTTTTTGAAAAAAGCACAAGTCGATCACAGAAATGTGAAAAATTGTAGCTATACATAACTTAATTCCTATTTTCTGATAAATATTTTTTAATACACAAAGCCGAAGTAGGAAGTTGGACTTTTACTGGTATGCTTTTTTTAGAGAGAGCAAAACAAATGGCAGCATATTTCAAAGGCAAAGCAGTCTTAATGTATCCTTGCGCCCTTGCACGAGTCTATAAATGACAAAGCGAGACGATACCGTTAGTTGTCATTCTAATTCTGTATACTAAGTGTAGTTGCTACACTGCAAAAAAAAGTCTGTCAAATTTACAGAAAAAAACTGTCAGCCAGGACGCCAGTTTATTTCCGTATATTTAACAAAAATGTTCTGTAATTTTTTACAGATTCTCCGTTTATTTTACAGGAATTTTCTGTGTGTTTTGCAGAAGTCTTCCATAATTTTTACAGATTCTCTGTTTATTTTACAGAAAACATCTGTGTGTTTTACAGAAGTCTTCTGTAGTTTTTTACAGATTCTCCGTTTATTTTACAGAAATCTTCTGCATGTTTTACAGAAGTCTTCCTTAATTTTTACAGATTCTCTGTTTATTTTACAGAAAACGTCTGTGTGTTTTACAGAAGTCTTCCATAATTTTTTACAGATTCTCTGTTTATTTTACATAAATCTTCTGTATGTTTTACAGAAGTCTTTGTAATTTTTGTCAGTCTTTGTCAGTCTTTTTACAGAAGTCTTTGTACTTAACCGTAATTTTTACAGATTCTCCATCAACCTTACAGAAATCCTCTGTGTGTTTTATAGAAGTCCTCTGTAATTTTTTACAGATTCTTCATCAATTTTGCAGAAATATTTTGTGTGTTTTACAGAAGTTTTCCGTAATTTTTTACAGAGTCTCTGTTTCTTTTACAGAAATCTTCTATGCGTTTTACTGATTTCTACTGTATTTTTTAAATTTTACAGATTCTCCGTTTATTTTATAGCAATGTTTTGTATTTTTTTTTAGATACTCCATCTAATTTACAGAAATCTGTAATTTTTCCAGATTCCCCGTTTTTTGTCGACGGTATATTTCTGTCAATGTAGCTGACTTTAACCATTTTTTTTTACAGCTTGATTTAAGGAATTTACAGAAAAAACCATTTTATTTATGAAATAAATTTTGTATTTATACCAACTTTCTTTTGTTTATAATAATTCAATACCTTACTTAAAATTACTTAAAATTTTTACTTACTTACAATTACTTAAAAAATTCAGCAATTTTATCATACACTAGCTTCTTTTGACGACCTTGGCCCTGTTAAGTGGTAAAAAAAATTGTGCTACGAAATGTTAATGAAAATAAATTCTTGAGTATGTTTTGAAATCATAGGTGACATTAATTATTTTCAATCAATTCCATTCAAGGGCATACTTTAAAATTAAGTAACTGTACAAAATAAAATATTAGTGTTGAAAAAAGAAAGATTTATAAGAACGATTGCTATCAATCAAGTAAAACAGTAATCAAAGAAGCTGATTTCAAATGAATCAATGCATTTCAAAGCACGAAAATGTATACACAAATCAATGGATCAGGGTGTAGATGTTCCAAGCATAAAATTTAAAGTTTATTTTTTAATGCTTTCAAAATTATTTCTTGATATTATCCATCAAGTATCCATCAATTTCTATGTTCATGTGGAGGGAAGCGCATCAGTTTGTCATGTCAATTGTCCCTAAATAAATGGTTGGGGTATTTGTAGTAAATGAAGTTAGTGGAAGTATTTACTGTAAGGTTTATTTTTTAGGTGATTGTAGCGCGTCATTGTAGTTAAAATAATATATATGTTTGCTTCTAAACTATTGATTAATGTAGTGATGGCGTCGTTCTAGTAAATACTACATATATAGAGTGAAACCTCTGAAAAACAGCTACGTTTGATCACATAAAATAATGACCATTTTATGAGACAATCGTTCTTTGGAGGTTCACAATAATGTTAATTCAATAGTCTCAATTCAATTCTGTAAACTTCTAACAGTGTCTGTTTTAAGAGATGACCAGTTTTCGGAGGTGACCGTTAGTAGAGGTTTTAATGTATATACATATATGCATCTTATTTTTCAGAAATAGTTTTTAGGAGTTTAAAATTACTCTTGCATGATATATCTATGCTTAGATTTTTGTAATATCCATTAATAATCAAAGAAATACGTCAAGAAAAATTGTGAAAAATTAGATTTATTTTAAGAAAAAAAATACAGTATTTATAAAGTATTTACAAAGTACAAACAAAGGAATATTTACAAAGATTATATTTATAATTTTATAGATTTGCTCTCCAGTATTCATAGGCATTTCTTAATATATAATTAGTGGTGAATTAGCTCATATGCCGACATTTTATTAAGTAAATTGAGAATTTTCATATTGACGACCTCACGTTTTTTCACATTAGGATTCTTCTTGCATCCTCTGTTAGGATTTATTCCAAGCAAACACCTAGAAACAAAATAATTAACTTCAGTGAATTAAACACATTTAAAAAATCACATTTTACTTTGACTTTCTATAAACTGAAATTTGTTAGCACAAGGTAGGAGCATAATAATTTTACTTTTCAGCAGCACTTGTTGTAATTCCCCCTCGACATGCACGTAGCCAGGGAAGGGGAGGCTTGAGGAGCTACCCCCCCCCCGAAAGTAAGTTCAAATATGTATGTTTATATGCAGGGGCGGATTTAGGGAAACAGGCTCTGCAGCCCCGCGTCCTCGGCAAGAGAGGGGCACCCAAGGGGCCCCATTACCACACCCCACATTAATCCACCCAGTATTCTACGGAAGGCTTATATTCTAGGGAAGACCCTTATTCTCGAGAAAGCTTATTTCAGTATTTCAGGCACTTCAGTACTAAAATACAAAAAGTTCCAGTGTATTTTAAAAATGATCACTATCCCGCGCCTATGTCGGAGGGTGGGGGGCTCTTTCTTGCACCTTTCATAGGACCCCATGATACCTATGTTTAAGTTATGGTATTTGAATATTTGAGCCTCCCCGAATAAAAATCCTGACCATGGGCCTGCCCTTCCAAATTAAAATGTCAAAATTACAATCTTGTTTTAAAATAGAAGACTGAATGCATCATTGCTATTGACATTCGAAATAAATTTACATGAAAAAATATTTTTACTACATTTAATAATATGCTTAATTTTCGTTAAATCTTTTTGAAAAAATAATGAATAAGAAAAAAGAATCAAATTTTCAAATTTTCAACTTTTTAAAAGGGGAAAGCTCAAATTTTTAAGCATTCCTCTCTTTTTAAATGTAAAACTTTTATAAAGAACTGCTTACAGAGCGATCAGATCTGCGCTAATTTTTAATTACTTTCTTACATATTTCAACTTCGAAAAGTATTCAATAAAACATTTCTATTTATGTTTAGGGTTCTTGATTCAGGATATTGGCCACTGACTACATTTATGATTCGAGATTTTGAAATTCAAAACGTTGATGATCAGACTGTATAATAAGCAAAATATAAAAAAAATGCTTTTATAACTAGGCACTGATATGAAATGGTTTTAAAATTTATGCATTAAAATAAATAAACAATTTATCTTGCACAAAGCCTCACAGTGGTTATATCACTGAAAATGGTAGACGGCCGAAGTGTGAAGGTCCCGGGTTCGGGTTCCATCGCAAATCCGTCGACCTAACCGTTCGGTGTCTTTCGTGGTTTTCTCCGAAACTTAAGGTAAATACAGGTTAGGACCCCTTACAAAGACCCCACAGAGGGTAACTCCCTTGTTTTGTCATTCGGACGAGGATTTACAAGTGGACTTCGAGCCAAGCACACAAATCCGATATACATGTTCACAACAGCAACAGCTAGTCACTATAGCGCAAGCGGGTTGCACAGATGTATTCTTTGAATGCATATACACAAGTTCATATACGCAATATGTATTCAGTTATCACGAGCAGGCACGTATTCAGGAAACATTTTGGGAGAGGGGGAAGGGAGTCCAAACCGTAAAAAAGGGAGAATTTTTCAAAAAAAGACTATTAGTATGTATCATTATAGTGATAAAAATCAAAATTTCAGGGAGGGGGGGGGAGTGTCCGAACTCCAAGGACTCCCCCCCCCCACTCTCCCCCTCTCCTCGTTAAATACGTCATATGAGTTTGCAGATAGTTTTGGATTATGTGCGCTGATAGCTTTTTCTTTTATCTGACTATGGTTCTTAGTAAACTGAAATTGTATTTATTTAAAAGAAAGAAACGGGTTTTGAGGGGGTGGAACCCCCCTCACAGAGTAAATGTTAAGTTAAAATATAGTGAATAAGAATTATAAAAAAATCTATACATACCTGTTTAAGAATTAAAAAATGAATACATAATATTTAAATAAAATATTAATGCCATTGAAAATTTCACAAAGTTATGACAAAGACTGCCAATTATGACCAATACTAATGTTCCGATCACCAGAAGCCAAAACTACTATATTTACTCACGTAATAGTCGCACTTTTTTTGTCAATTTTTCATGTTGAAAGTCCAGGTGCGACTATTATGCGGGTAAAATGTACTATATAATATTGTAAATCTAAAGAGCTATTTTTTCTGCTTCAAAACGGGGGTGCGACTATTACGTGAGTAAACACGGTATTATGCATCAAATGACGATAAACATTGTAAAGAATTTTAAATCTCCCTGATTTAGAAGAGATTTTTTGCAGAATTCCCTGACTTTTCCAGACATAAAATTTCCCAAATCCCTGAAATCCAAGTCGCCCTTGAATACACAGTAAACTAGAAAATTCCCACTGTACAATTACTTCAAATCAAAATCTAGCTGTTTATCTCATACAAATGAAAAATTACTTTTAAAACTGAAGAAAATGATTATTGTTTTTGATAATGACATAATTTGTAGAAAAAAGAAAATCACAATGTTATGAAGCTAGAAATATTTCTTTGATAAGATATACTACTCGACATTAAAATTGCTGCACTGTGTGTAGCATGTCACCTTCTTGGTGTTGCTATTTTAATTACCAGTTGCGTATTAATAAAACAAAAAAAAAACAGTTATATGCTATATACATATAAATTTCTCACTTTTTAAAATATTGCTATGTGGTTTGATTTATTTATGTTTACAAAATTGTAGTTAAAAGTGTTTCATTAACTTTAAAAAAAAGTGTATAACTATGCTTCTTTGATTCATTTTTACTAGAATTAAGAAATAATAGTATATAATATGCAAAAAGAATTGCAAAGTGTGTACAAATTTAAAACTACATAACAAATATTACAAGGAAATTATAAATAATTAGTAGATACAATTCTTCTGTTCTTTTATACGTTAAAAGGTAAAATATATCACTTCTTTAATTTGGTTTACCTCATAAACTTGATTGAGATATATCCATTGATTTAAATTATTGACGGCACTTACGCGTTAGGAAACTTTAAGATACTCCTAGAAAATCAGAATTCTTATTGTAAGTATAGAAGATAGAAATTTATAAGTCTGGGAAGTGTATATATTATATTTGATGTGAAATCCCCTAGAGCACACATGCAGGGGCGTAGCCAGGGGGGGGGGGGTATCGGGACATTTCCCCCCCCCCGAAATTTTTGGATTAGAGATGAAATTCCGTCTATTTATACACATATCACTTCATTTCCCCCCCTCCCGAAAAATTTTCCTGGCTACGCGCCTATGCACATGCACACTGAAATCATAATAAATTGTTCGGTGTTAGACGACTATTCAAGTACAAACACTGAAAATAAACAATACATTTATCACAGTGCCACGATGTTTAAGTTCAACGATATTCTTTCACTTACTGGAGCACTGCAAACAAAATGATTGCGAACAAAAACACTCATTCCAAAATATTTAACATATCGATAACTATATAATAAGAAATGCTAACTACAGTTCTAGGACGAATTAGCAAGTGCAATGAATATAAACAAACACTATAATAAGGAAATAACTTATGAGAAACAGTTTATGAGTAGTACTTAACTTGTTACATGAAGTTGCTATATTTCATTTCCCCCAAAATCAAGAACAATTGCGGTACGTAGTTGTTCTGAACAAGTATATCGGATTTGTGTGGTTGGCTCGAAGCCCGCTTATAAATCCTCGTCAGAAGGACAACACAAACAAGAAAACCTCCCCAAAGCTCACTCACCAAACGTAACGCATTTAATCCAGTCATAAGTACACACTTAAAGAAACCTAATGTGTAAAAATTAGTTTCTATCTCCTAAATTAAAGCTAAAATTAATTAATAAAAAATGAGTATGAGCCGATAGAATAGAGCCTCTATAGGCGCTTTCTATTTTCTTTTATAAATGCTTTTACAAAAAGGTGCTTATTTAATAAGCATTTATATAAGCACAGGTCAGGATTCATCTACAGCAATTATTCACTGGATATCCCGCAGAACATATGGTGGGAAAAAAATCAGGCCGGTAACTGGTTCCGTTTTGGAGAGGAGGGGGGGGTGGAGGAAATTGGCCAAAAATATTTTTTAAACATAAAATCTATGCATGCATAGGAGATTAAACGGAGCTTTTCAGAAGAAGCTTGGCCTTTTAGCGAAATAAGAATTGAAATAAACAATGGTATTAAAAAAAGAATTTTTAAAAATTGTAAGGTAATTTTTTTGGAGGGGAGGGGGTTCACCCTATAATTCCCTCCCCCACCCCTTTGATTTGACCCTGAAAGAAATATATTATTAAGTTGTTTCATTAACACAATGTCAGAAAACTGCTGCACTTAATTTTTTCCGAATTCCCCAGTTTTTTCGGTATGTTCAATATGTAATGGCTAATCTATTGTTTTTACTTAAAATCGGCAGTGTAGGAATGTGTCACTGCATTTTTTGATTGAATCTCACTTTCTACTTGCTTCGATCCTCTATGTTCCAGGGTTCGTCTAGAAGGATTTCTAAATTAAAACCTGACTGATCAGCATAAAAATTTGATCGTCTTTTAACAACGAATCCTTTATAAAGACCTTTCCATTATTTACGAACGCCTCCGTTAATTTTTTAATTTCCTTTGACCGAGAGTTTTTCAGCAAAACAAATTTTGTAACTTCCCTGCTCACAATCTTATTCTTTTTTAAAAATCTGTACTGCCATCCTTTAGATGCGCGGAATTTCAGTCCTAATTCGAATGCCTTTTCTGAAGCCCAAGTTTGTAAATCACAATCATGTACATTTTTCTGTAATTTTCTTGCGTGTTAGAAGTGTTAAAACGTATATTTTTAAATTTGATTTAGTTTATATTTATAATCGCCATTCTTCTGAATTTGCTTTTCCCACAGAAATATATAACTGCCTTTTATTTGTAACAAATTTAAAATAATTTTGAATACTCTGTAAACTGCGGGATTTTGCCACTATTGTATCCCACCAGTATTTTACTGCAGTCTCCTTATCTTTTCAAGAAATAAATTGCTTATTTTGCATGATGTCCTCACTGGACATGAAGTCAATGCTTTCGTTTTCTAAACTAGAAAATATAGGATCTTCAGGGGTATCCAGTAATAAGTATTGCTCATTTGCTACCAAATCTGTTGCATTTACTTTCTGATAATTTTGCAAGCTTTCAACAATTTGATTTTGCAGAATTTTTCTTCGTTTGTGTATGGAGACAATGTCATATTTTTCAAAGAAAATTCCGCGTAAAGCATAAAAACAACATTAAGTATATTTGCTCCATAGTATCATCATGTGGATAAAAAGAATAGAATTAAAATAAATGCCTCACTTATGCGTAAACTGAATTTGCAGCTTGCAATGTGTTAATACAAATAAAAAGAAATTACTTTTTTCAGGGACTTTCAGAACTAAAATAAAAATATTATAGGACTTTAGTTTAATTATTAGAAAACGAGATTAAGCTACTTAAAAACCCAGTACGTTGAAATATAACACGGTATAGCAAACACTGATTTATAAATATTTCGAGTACGTACTCGAGTGAGCGTTTCAATTTTTCGACCAATTATCCCTGTCACCAAATACTAGCTAAAGGGTTACAATTGGCGCGATTTTAACTAATTTTTAACCTTTAATTTCTCAAATTCTATGAGGAGATAGCAGCTAATTTTCACACAGTACGTTCCTTTTAGTGTGCACTTGAGATTGTGTGAAATTCGTTCCATTTGGTGAGTGAGCTTTGGGGATGTTTCCTTGAAAGAGGGGAGCCCTCCGTCGGGGTCTTTCGAAGGGGTCCTAATCCGTATTTAAAAAAAAGCTTTACAATATTTAGACGAGATTATAGATTTTAAGTAATGAATAGAAACAATACTTAGGAAAATATATTTTTGTATTTTACATTGCTTTGTAAATAAGTACTGATTGAATTAAAGGATGTTTCACTAACGACACCTAGGTTTCAAAATGAATAGCTCAAAATCAGTGATTGATAGAAACATGAAGCCAGTGGTGTGTTTAACAAAAAGCCTTAAGAATTTGATACAGAAGCTACAAAGTTTTAGTTGCAAACTGGAGCGATAGATAGCACTGCAAGCGCTAAAACAGATTAAAGAAAATCTTCATTTATTGCTCATATGACCGCTCCATTGCTAAAACTTACCGTTTGGGTAGCAATCTCTTGCAAAGGCGCCATTGGACCGTTTATCTTTTGGGAATCGTTGATGACGGAGGGTAGAATGCGTTTTTAAAACATTGAAGCCACTGATCAATGAATGATCGACCCGGTACGTCATGTTTTATGCAAGATAGGGTTCCTCTACATCGTAGACAAGACGCCTTTTTGACTTTCAGGAGGAATAATTCGATGATACAGTTATTGCGTTGAACTATTCGACAGTTAAGGGAAAAGGCATGAATTGACCGTATTCTCTCGACCACAGTCTACCCCAACCTCCGAAATTTTTTCCTGACTGCGGCCCTGGCATGTAGTGTGAAGATGCGCATATTAAATCGACGTTGATGTGATTGTTCTCTGTGTATGCACTCTCTTTCCGACATCCGTATTGACACTTATAGCACAATCTATCGGTGCAATTCGTAACTGAAATTGTGTGGCTTCAGTGTCAAATTCTTCCAGTTTTCTTAATTAGCATCTATTTGTTTTTTGATTCTACCTATAACCGATTTTGAGTTATTTATTTTCAAATCTAGGGGGTTTTTGGGAAACACCTTCATGTTCCCTTACACATAAATTTTAATTCCTCTTAAATTTCTGTGGATTTCTAAATTTTTGAACTGAGGAATTAGCTTTACGTTTCGGAAGTGATCTGCTATATTTACATAAAACAGGAAGTGTAAATACTAACAACTTATCTCAAACACATAAATTACCTTGCCTCCATACTATATAAACATCCATTACCTTTAGAGCCAAAGTGACTGTCCTGCAACCTTTAACCTTATTTCGAATGGTCTTTAAACATTTATTGAAGAGGTTAACTTACGGCATGATTATATTTCTGAATTATTGGCCTAGTAGTAACACGGATCGGTAGATTCAGTATTGCCTTAGATTATTAATGAACAATGTAATGCAGATTTCATACTAAGTGTTAATTTATACTTGCAGTTCATATTATAAATACGGAAGAAATCGATATACATCTTAGCGCTGATTAAAAACCAAACGTAAAATTTCCTTAACTCAACTCCTTATGCTATGTAGGCTAAAATAAGAAATTTTAGTGCCAGGTAATTATATCACACATACATACGTGATTTTATAATATGCTTAAAAATAAATACAAAACATGCGGCTATATTTTAAGGGGGCAAACAATTTCATTTAAAATATTATATACTTCGAATTTTTTTTACTTATTTAAGAAAATAATTGTTTTAAAAAGTTGAAATTATAATAGATTGTAAAAATATATTCAAACTGGAATACTGCAATGCACATTATGTTCATAATATTTAACCAAAAATGTAAATTGGTAAAGAGTAAAAAACAAATATTTCAAATCCCAGTGCACAGGGTTTTTTTGTGAGATTAACTCTGTAATTTTCATTTATGACTAGACAAATCAATTTAAGTGTTTGGAAAATAATTTAGGATCTTTTAAAAGCAGAGTAAGTCCCAGTACATAACCACACTTTAAAACTTATGATAATTTAAGATACCTTTTCTGAGGTCAGCACGTTCAGATAACAATGGACATCTATAATTTGCTATGTATTTCGCGTATGGTTACTCCTTCACCAATAACCCTTGCGTGGATAAAAATAAATGTTTAGGTGATGATTTGAATAACAAGATTATATTAATCTGTAATTTCTTCATTGAAAGATAGATAATCATTTATGTTTATAAATTGATATTCGGCTGTTAGTTTTCCCTAAATAGTGTTTAGAGTGACAAATATTACATCACATGAGAGTTAGCTTTAGAGATAGAAAAAAAATCGTCAAGTGTGATTAAAAAAATTTTCAATCGAATCAGTTATAGTCAACCAATATTTTTATCTTTATTTTTGGGTTAATCTTTTCATACATGATAATTCTGTATTTTATTAGATATGGATATGTATTACACATTCTCTATTTGTGTCTTTTAATGTAAGACTTTTAAACTTTTTTATAAACAATTACTTATTTAAATTATATCTGTGGGCCTAAATATATTCTTACATATTTTTACTCGGAAAAAAATCCTGTCATTGAAAACTAAATTTATAATGAATAAAGCTATTTGATTTCCTGCATTTTCTAAAAAAGAAATAAATTCATATATAACTTGAAATTAATGCGATATTTGAATGATGTTTTGTTTCTAAAATGGTGTAGTTCAAGCTTAGTTTAAGAAAATAACAATAATTATGTTTTACATGCATTAATTTATAAAAAGCCTAATATGAATATTGTTCATGACCGATATAACGTAAATATAGTTTTCAATTTTTAACAGTGTTTCATACATATGCCATACATTAAAAAAAGAAAAAAGAAAAGTAAAAAAACACATTTTAAATACTTTCGAGATAAAACAGTACTTTTGGGGATGTTTGCTTTCAACGGAAAGTATACTAGCTTTCAAAGTGCTTGTCTACAAGAAATGTACTATTTTGTTTACTCATATATTTTATACAAATTCTTCATCTTTGAAAATTCAAAGTTTTCGACTCCTTTAAATACTTTTCCTGGGAAAGAAATATTGGTTTAGCCGATAGAGCATTTGATATTACCCACGGCGCCCGCAGAGCTGCAGTATTAAAAGACTTCTGGGCTTCACGGTTATGTATAGCACGCTTACCAAATTCAAAGTGAAATACTTTTCTTCCTTTTGGGCGAAATGTATATATCTTTCACCCACAATCAATCAAAATTTGACATATCAGTGAATAAAAGCTCTGAAAGAAAATCTTTTATAATAAATAAATGTGCACATTTTTTTTTTCTGTGGAACGCAAGTTCTTGTTTATCTTAAAACTGAAAATTTTGAATCTGTATTTCTTTTTCTATGTGATATGATACTTCAATTAAATTCTTTAAGCTTATATTTTTCTTCAAAGTTACAGATATTTTCAAGGATGTACGTATATTAAAGTTCCCTCAAATTTAAACTGCAAATGTCGCTACACTCAAATGAATACATAAAGCCTGTATATTAACTGAGAAGTGCAAGATATCTATTGAGCAAAGAACGTATAGCTATATCTGAAGATAACTATAATGATCTGCATAACGTTTAAATAAACTTAGCCAATCAGTCTTGAAAAAAATGCAATAAAATAAAAAAGAACTCAAATTTGCATGTTAAAAAATCATAACACCAATACTGAAAAAAAAAGTATTAATGCTTCCCCAACAATTTTCTAATTAATGTAAACCCTCAATTTGCCATGCATTTTTGTTGAAGAGAGGATTATGCAATACTGCCCGATTATTTCTTCATAATGCCGATATACAGTAACTAAGCTCAATGATATTTTCCCTAGATCCCGGATAAAGCTTTAAACATACCGGTTTCCAATTGGAAATCCAAGACAAGAATGGTACTAAGTGTAACATAAGTATGTTCTCTTCTAATCCATTTAGTAGCTGATTTAAGTACATGACGGGGTATGCTTTTGTTGGAACTACCAATAAAACTCTTGCTCAAATGCAGAATCGTAGCTAGGGGCAGGACTGGTAGGCGGCTGCGAGGGTCACAACCCACAAAGGGAGGGGGCGATTTTTGCTGAGTTTGTGCTATATCTTTTCCTGGAAAATAAATATTGGGGGCGAAAAACTTAAATTTGCCAGGAGCACATATATTGTTGTTGTTGTTTCTGATGCCCCTGACAACCGCTATCGGCGGTGCCAGATCCCCTCTCCCCGAATTGAGACAATTATCAGAGGGGGCAATTATCTTCCATTTTTAGGGCCCCTGTGGGAGGAAGTACGATTTAGCCCGTGGTCCCCTATTTTTGAGCCAATTCCCGAGGAGCGACCAACGCCCTGAAATCGGCCCCCAGAGGTATCGTTTAACAACTTGGAGGACATTGGAGGACAGATTTTACGTGTGCCAACTCCCATTAGCGTACACGGCCACACAGTAGTCGAGTCGAGGGGAAGTTGACCTTCCCAAGCACTGGCCAAGCCAGATGCTGCTTCACTTGCCTTGTCCTTATGGGAACGGAGTTTAGTACCCAGACCATTGCGGGACAGAAGCACATATGACCCCAGCTCTGACTCTTCACTAATGGCCCAAATTGAATCAAACTTCTCATTAATAGCAGTACGAATGAGTACTAAGTATCTCATAAAAAGCTTGTAGTATAAAACAAGACCGTAGGCGGATGGGGGCACAGAGATTTGATCCCTATCCCGAAACTTAGTTATTTCATCGGTAGTTTTTTATTTGTTGAATTTTGGGGGTAAATTAAAGTTGAAAAATATTTAGCTACATACGCCAGTTCCCACCTCCAAGATTTAATTTTAGCAATATGTATCATCCCCCTTCCGAAATTTTTTCAGCCTACGGCCTTGGAAAGTATGAATTCATTTTGCCATCAACACTTTGCAAATTTGACTTTCCTAGGCACAACATCAAAATACAGCCACCTCCCAAAGCTTACATGAAGAATCAAACGTGGCACGCCTTAAGTCATACAAGTTGTATTTATTGCTTGCAGACTGCTTACATTCGTGAGCACATATTCCCATGTGGAGTTAAAAAAAAATCTGAATTGTAAGCGATTTAGAGTTGTGTAAGTGGTTATATAATTTTCGTATTGCTTTACTGTAGGAGATTCTCGTTTACTTGTCTGTTTCGCTATTTCCCTTGTAGGCTTGTAGGCCCTGTTCCATTGGAAGTGTGAAAACCTGCATATTGTTGCCATCTGTAAGCTGTTTATATAGACCAGATTTTCATGTTTGTCGCTGAACATCTTTCGATCAAAATCACTATGAAAATAAAAGTTAAACGTTAGTTCAAATTGCAGTTAGTCTGTGAAGATTAAAAAAAAACATCTTTTGACCAGCCAAAATTATCTTAACATTTATGAAACAACACATGTTTTCAAAATAGTGAATAATGCAAATATTTTTTAGGCATTATATGGTCTCCTATATTTTTTTGGGCTAAAAGAAACTGGAGAAAGTGTTATATTTCACAACTATGATTTGAAATTCTCATAAATGATATTTCTGAAAAAAATAAAATAAAATAAAAAGTTCAAAATGTGCACTTACATCTAGTTATGTAATAGACTATTCTTGTTTCGTAGTTTACTAGTTACAAAGTTTTTTGCTACTGAATATTGTTATCAAGTAGTTAGAATACTTGCAAAAAGTAAACATTTTCAGCAGCGCTTCTACCCCAGCAATTACTTTGTATACTTTCAAAGGAAAAGCCTTCTTAAGAATAAAAACCTGCCACATTCCAGAAGAATGCAAGAATGAATGATACCAGAAAGGCACAAATGTTAGACGCAACAAAAATATCGGCTGGGAAAAGGAACGAAAGATATTTTCAACTCATTTCTACAAGCTAAGCCTCGTTTCACCCAGGAACAGTGTAGAAGTCGTCGAAAGAAAAGCACTGGAGGAATAAATCTTTACGATAAAATATGAGTAGTCTGCAGTGGTAATGAGATATTCTATTATTATCTTGATGATAAGGAAACACGGAGAGAATTATTTTTGCAATGACACTTTGTATAAAATGCAGGAACATCGGTATTTTGTACATGTCGATAGAGAGCAACGGAAAAAAAAATATGACTTTGCAACGGAAAACAAATAATGATTAAAATTCATGAATTTATTTAGTTATTATGAAAGAATGAGTTGCAAGTTGATATTCTACATTAATATTATATATATATATATATAAATATACATACAATATATATAGATACATAATTTACATACAGGGTGAATCTAAACTCTGGGGCAAAACTTTAAGGGGTGATAGGACACATAATAAGGAATCAGAATCACATAGCAATGTGGAGTCAAAAACGCAGTTTTGACTTACCTGGTAATAATCACTTTGTGAAAAGTATTGAAGTGTTCGTCTAATTTCTGAACCAAGTTTCATAAACAATAGGTTCGTCTCCAAAAACTTCAGCCGTGAAATAAAATAGAATTTTTAAACTATGAATTTTAGTCTTCTGTTTTTAGAGAAAAATACATTAGTTTCTGGCGAACAATGGTCGGAAAGTGCACTGTTGTTTCAGCACTTTTTCCAAAGTGATTATTAACAACTACATGAAGACGATGTTGCCGACCCCACATTGCTATGCGATTCTGATTCCTTATTATTGCCCTATCACCTCTTAAAGTTTTCTCCAAGAGTTTAGATTCACCCTGTATATTCATAATATATATACTGTAATATGAAATAGTGTAACATCCCCCAGCCAGTCATTGCCAATATAAAAACGTAAAATTGCATAGTAAAAATACACACTATCTCCATCTGTACAACGAAAAACGGCAAAAAGCAAAGAATTATGACACGTAAAAATACATAATAAATAAATATATAGATGATATACTTGTAGTAAATGATGATTTTAATCAGGTTAAATATTTAATGTGCTCAGATTGCCTCAACTTTAAGCCTCAGGTCATGGAGAGTCACATAGCTGTGGTTCGCCTTAAGACAAACAAAAATTGCTTAATTTACAACAGCTTTGCTGTTTGTTGTTGGTGTGTTCTGTTCTGTGCAATAAATTAAAATATTTGGCAAAACCTCATGCTTAAAGTTAGGAGAAGACTATCTTAAATTTTTATAACAGCAAATATCTGTAACCGAACAAAAATTAAAGATTATTTACAACTTGCAAAAAAATAAAAAAATAAATAAATAAATAAAAGTAGAAAAATCCCCCACAGATCATATGTTATTAAAATTAAAAATATAAATTTTGAAACCGTGTGTTTTGCTGGAGTCCTTATGTAATTTATTTTTATTTTTCTTTTTGTATAATGCAGGGGGTATGCCAGAAACTTACCGGGCCATGACGTCATATTTCATATGAGCGTTGGCTTTGCACTAACTGCGAATTTCACTGTTTACATCAGAGAAGCTGCGTGGATTTCGAACGTTGACGGATTTAAGGTCGGCGGATTTTAGGCGCTCTGCTGTAATCACTTTGGAAGAAGTGTTGAAGTGTGTGTCTAATTTCATAACCAAGTTTCATAAACTATGGGCTTTCCTCAGATAATTTCATCAATGTAATGAAAGAAATAACATTTAACATTTTGATCTCAAAAATTACCGCAGCCTCATATTTTTTTCCGCACTTCCCCATAATTTTTACATTTTAAAGAATATAAGAAAGAAATACATGCGAGTATTTGCAAATGGAAGCTTGTAATTAAAAAAAATGAAATATTTCGGTTCCGTTTAGGATACGTGTATATATACAATGTATATCATCTTTAATAATAATAATATTTAACTACATATGTATCTAAATTTGTGTGTACCCATATTTATATATCTCATATCGTGATAGTATATATTCATATCTATCTATCTATATTTATTTATGTATTTCTTCATTTATTTTGAAGAGGAGGGAAAATACAAGCACAAGGGGCATTTTCCTTTTCTGAAGATGTTAGAAAACGACTTTTGCAATATTTTTTATTTTTACATTTTGATTTTTGATATTTTTTTTCCAAAATTGTAAAACCGTTTATTCCAAATAAAAATAATGAAAAAGTGTAACTGAAAAATATTAAATTTTATTGTGATTTCTATTAAGTTCATCGTACATCTTTCATTTAATTAAAATGTAATGACATTTTATTTCACGAAAACAGTATATAAGTATAATTTTATTCTTGCAGAACAATCAATCAAATCTCTTTTCAAAGAAAAGCAGATTTATTGAAATGATTTTCTAATACACTACGAATTTTTCATTGCAACACTGTATTTACTAGAAACCCCCCCCCCCCACATCAATTTTCTGCTCATACACAGAACTTTCTTGAGTGCTGGTGATATAAGTACAGTCTTAAACAAATTTAATAAAAGAAAGAAAGAAAGACGTAAAAGTTACGAACATACTTTTTACGAAATTTGTAGGAGTACGCGAGCTTGAAAGATACTGAAAGCAAAATGATTTTACATAAGACAATGCATGTAAGAATGGATGCGAGGCGACATGACACGGAGATGTGAAGATTTTATGCGATACGAGACAAATGCTTTTCTCATTACTATATTAGGATTTTGCAAGACAAGAAAGGTTTATTTTTCATCTCCATGCGTGCATATGAAATTTAAATGAAGGTATTTCAGTATCCTTTCGCATCAAACTGTGTTATAACTGTTCAAAAAATGTATGTTTCGAAAAAAATTTCTAATTAAAAAAATATGCCGAATTGACTCAAAAACATTAATTGTTTATTCAGGTCTCATGATTTATACACAATCAGAATAAAAGAGATCTTTTATTTTACAGTGTTTAACTTTTATTTGAAATTCATAAGATATCAAATTATATTAACTGAAAAATTATGATTTTTTAAAGGGAAAGAAAACCACTAGATATATTCCACACAAACTAGCGAAAAAATATTAGGGAATGTATCAAAAAAATATTAGAGATTTATATTTAAAAAAGTTATATTTATTGAATTTTTCATACTTACGAATAAATTAATATAAAATTATTAACCATTTTAATTACAATTCTGTCTTTGTAAACTGAGGTTATATTTGGTTAATAAGTTAATTTTTAATTTAATTATTCAAACAAATCCCACATAGTGAAAAAAAGCACTTTGAAATTCTAAAATACTGTTTTTATAAGGTTTTTGGTGTTTGTAGATGCGTGTTAGTTACAATAGATTTTCATTATTTTTTACCAGATTTTAGTAATCTATTATACATGAAGAAATAGCAAAAAATCAAAGCCGTCATTTGCTTTTCTATGTTAATGTTGGACTATGTTTATATGTACTATTCGACTACATATCCTACTTATTATTGGACTATGCTTATATGTATATTATAAATTACCATTTACTTTTACTTAAAAACTGTTATCCGTTTATGATTTGTAATAATGATATCAATTTTTAAAATGTAATGATCGACAATAATAAGTCCTTAAAATATTGTTTAAGCGGTAGATTTTCATTTTTCAGAAGTACTAGATGTTATATAAATTTAAGAAAATATTTTTGTAATAAAAATGAAACAGGTAAAATAATTTTAACTTGCATATAACTATATTTTAGGCGCAAAGCTACATTTGAATTAATCACAACTAAACTGTACGATATTCTTTTATCTTAGTAGTTCACTTATTCTTAAATATACTTCAATATTTTTTAAATTTTAAATTTCATTTTCTATTTTATTTCTCTTGCGCGACGTCACTTAATCAGGCGTAAGACTGTAACATTTAAATATGCATCCTATGAGGGTTACATCATTCAAACCAACACTTTAAAATTCTAATGCAATACGTTAAGCAAAAAAAAAAAAATACACGTTTCCTTTTTTTCTGAAAGTCTGTCACTTCGATGGCCCAAGAATTATTAGAAGTTTTTTGTCACTTTCATTTTTAGTTCGTCCTCTACAGATGAGATGTGTCATAAGGGCTATTCGTCAAAACGTGATAAATGGTTGTGTCGCATGCTCTCGAAAGTGGAAACGAAAGATATGCTGTAGAAAAAGTAATTTTGAGCCTTGCAACTACGAAGCTAATTTGTTATCAACATGGACTTATAAAAGATTGCATGGTACATTTAGAAACATAACTACTACACGCAGCTTCTTTTCTTTGAATAAAATCCCATACCAACTACCCGTCAAAAAAGTTTGTGGTTTTGGAAAAAGTTTGTACATTTTAATGGAAAATAATTCAGAATTCAAGGGTCACTGAACATCTATATGCAAAATATTAGCCAAATTATTCATGAAAAACGATTAGGTAAAGTGGAATTCATGAAATGAATTGCAATTCACATATAAATTGCTTGTTTAGAAAGGTTTTCAAATCCCAAACTGAATAAATTTCGTTGCTACTGAGAGCGTAAAATGAATAAACTTTTTTAATTTTTTTAATTTACCGACACTTGCTCGATAATTTTATTGAAGAATTTTCAGTAGTCTGGAAATCTAGAAAGGTACACTACACATGCAAACATTTTTCTCTATGAAATGATACTATATTACAGTTTTATGGATGCAATAAACACACAGTGATAGTAAAAATAGTCTAAAAACTGCTATATATTTGCAAAACTAATAAAGAAATTTGTATTTAACACGCATATATAAAAAAAGCAGTACGTGTATATTATATTGTTCGTTTTTATTATTTGGCTTAGTTTTATTTACTTTTATTTTTCTTTGACTTATTGTCTTCTTTTGCTAACTGATAAGAGCTAAAAGCTATTTTTTTTTAAATTCTGGGAATCCATAATATATGTGAGTTCATTTTTATTATTTTAATTATTTATTTTAATTATTTTTTAACTTACTATTATTTTTTTGCTTACTCCTTTCCTTCCAATTCCCACTCTTACCTTTTCTCTTTTATTTTCTTCGATTTCCCTTCTTCCAAGTGGCAAGGACGTTTCTTTCTAAGTCTTGTGGTTAGTTTTACTTCTCTAAGATTCTGATAAATATGCAAGCGTAAAATTTTTGCAGCTGGGGAAGGTTGGATTCTTTACACAGCTTCAAAATTAGATATTTATATATTTTATATATCTGTGTTAAATACAAATTTCTTTTGATCTCTGAACATAGAGACTTTTGGGTTTTTTTATTATTATATGTGTATTTATTGTATTTTCGAAATCAGAAGTAATTGGTATTCCAGTTATTTTAAAATGTGATTTCGAAAAGTATGAGACTTTGATCGAGAAAATCTCTATTATTTAAGTTTTAATAGTTTAACACATTTATTTTAAGTCCCATTTATAATTCATACATTTCTTTTATTGAACGCAGGATTTGATAAAATGCATAAATGTTTTCTCTTTGTATGAAATTTAGAGATTGCTTTATTCTTCGCAAATTTTGTAGACGGAACAGGGATAATTTTTTGTTGAATTTCCTTAAAATTTTAAAAAGTATAGTTCATGTACTATCTATAAAGTGCAGTAGTGTTTTAAAAGCAAGAAGACCAGCAAGTCATTCAAAGATTGCAACAAAGAATTCAAGGATATTTTTAGTGTGATCAAGGGTTAAAAATTCTTTATTCAGTAAAAAATTTGGTATCCGAAGCTATCGTTAAACATCGTAACATGTAAGCAGTCAAAAAAAAAAATAAAACTTTTAAAAAGTTAAAAATGCTAAAAGGAGAAGTCAAGTGTGGTTTTCCCAATAGAAACAAACGAATAAAAAATTTGTGAGTTGTAACTAACACCGGTACAACAGAGAGTAAACGCTTTATTTCAATAATGTTCGATGCTATTGCATATTATAACTTATGTTTTAAGGGAATTTCTGCGAAACCAAAGTTATAAAAATTTAATGGTGACCTTGTTTCTTTACTGGATGATGGAATTTAGTGTGTCAAAGACTATAAAATACAAAATTCCATTCATTTTCAAAGAATCGTGTATGAGAATAAAGCAACTGAAAAAAAGATGCAGTTTCTTGTTAAGTAAAAATATTAAGCTCAAACCATGTTTTACAAATTATTGGAAGTATTTCATTACAATATTTAAAGTAAATCCAAAAGCGAGATATAGAAATAAAGACATTTTTATTTATTGTATATCTTTTTATATCAGGTTTTAAATTTTAATTTGTTATACGAAAAGTATTACGAGAAAATATCAGAAACCGGCAAGCACCTTATTAATTTCCAAAATACCGTATTTAGTACTATAATTAGTTCTCTAGGGCAGTGAGGAACCAACACATTAAAATAATGATTATTATTATTATATAAATGAATTTTCATCACAAGGACTAATTTTGTTAAAAATACTTAGCTAAATCAATAAAATAATTTGTTTGTTTTTGAAGAAAGGGGTTGATTAAATTAAAGGCTTTTTCAAAAACTAACTGTATTATTTGATGAATAACCCAACATTTGTTGAATCAGCAAATAACACGGTTAATTTCACAGAAAGCTTTTCATTTTAATTTCATCAGACATTTTCCTAAAAACATTTTTTAAAAATTTAACTGTGTTTTTTTTTAATTAGTCTCAATGGTGTAAAGCGATTTATATAATAATTATTGTCATTATTTTTTAAAGGGTTGATTGCTGCAGTTGAGAACTAATTATGGAACGAATTATTAATGAAAGCATGTTTATTATGAGAAAAGTACTTATTTCATCCAAATATTTTATGTTTTATTACTGAACTTTTATTTTATTAGCAGTGCCTCTTATCCACACACACACAAAAAAATGTGTATTATTTGTTATTAAAAAGAAATGTAAGCTTCAAGTAAAGATTTTGTTTTATATTGATGTACTTTTATATTTCATTCGATAAGCTTCTTTCCAAAGAAGAAAATAGATTTTTGTAATATTTTTTCCCCTTTTGAATACAGAGTTGCTAAGTTTTCAAAAGTAAGCTTCCTGTTTTTCTAAGCTAGAAAGTCCGATATTTTTTTATGCAGACACAATTTGTTTCTTTTCCTAATGCGATTAATGTCAGGTTAAACAGCACTATTTTATTTCTTTATTTTTATAATATAAATAAGTTTCAAAATTTACCAAACATTTCAAAAGATACAGCTAATTGAAAATACACACAAGAATCTATCTATAGCTAAAAAAATATATATATAAACACTGAAAATTGGGAAAAGTTTTAATTTATGAATAAAATTTTAAAAAACCTGAGACTTGGCACGCCTGTGAATACTATATAACACTTATTTCAGTAAACATTACTGGTTAAAATTCTTATATAACGGAATCTACTTACCCCTCTTAAAAAAGTAAACAGTTTCACAAAAAAATTGTTAAGAAAGCCAGCCAATTAATTAATTATATTGCTTGGCTAAGTTAAGTTGGTTTGGTTAAGTTTTGAGGGTCACACCCCACCGCCCCCCCCTCTAAATTTTTGGAAAAGGGTCTTATTCTTGGCATTGAGAACAGGACCCACAAAATAGGAAAGGCTTCTTATCGTTCATGAATTTGTAGTTAGGAATTTTAGATATATTTTATGAATAACTTCCCTTTAGTATTGTAAATATGAAATATAAGATAAATTGCGTTTGTGCAGTGGAAATATCCGATAACGGCAGATTCTTAACAATAGATTAGGACTTTGTGGCAACAAATGATAAGGGGATTTCATATTCACAATTTTTTCCAAACTTAACCACTGTTAATCGAATTATGTTCCATTTTTCTCCCATGTAACCATTTCCGAAACTCGGGGCCTTGGTGCACTGCCCTGGATGCCAAGGGGTAATTATGACCCTTGATAAGGGGCCTCAATGTATATTAAAAATGGTCTTTTTGAAGCTCAGACTTTCCCAAGCACAAAATTTTTCGTCATAGCATTGCCTAAAAACTTTCCTAAATATTTTTTCTGGACACTGCATGTGTGAGCATTGGTGCATCCCAGCTTAAACCTTTTAGCTCTCCATTTGAATCGAAGCCCCGAGCAAGTCATAGAAAAAACAGTCTAAGCCGGTACATTTATTTCAATGATCAGAGCAAGTATGTTAAACCTGTGTTCAGGTTTGAAATAAACTCACATAAAACGGAAAGTGGCGGATCGAATGAATGGGTTAGGGAACTTTACACCACTTATTTAAAAATTACTTTAAGGTGTAATTTTCTTTTGATAAAACGAGATTTTTTATTAAATTGGCCCTTCCCATAAAATTACATAGTATTAAAATGGTATTATTATTTTTCTTTATTGTACACTAGCCGCCTCCGATGACCAATTGGTTCGCCATCTTACTAAATCTTGTTCGGAGAGAATACTGTTTGTCACCGGCTTCCATGGTACTGAAATCTCACAGATTTTGAATGGAATTTAAAATTAAGATGGTTACAAACAGGAGCGGCCCTAGGGTAAGTGGCGCCGCCTGCTACCATAAAAAAGACGCTCTCCTTTTACTTAGTTACCCCTCTACTTTGCTTTTGAGTTCGAAATGACGCCCCTTCAAAGCCGGCACCCCGATGCGATGCTCACTGTGTACGGCCGCCCCTGGCTACAAAAATAAGATGCTTTAATGATAATAACCTACAAAAAGGTACAAATTATTTTCGTCCTATATTAATTCTGAAGAGCTTCTGGATATATTGGTCGTTATCAAAAAACCCAGACAGCACATAGGCTTAAATCAAGCTTGGCATTTCTTTGAATTTGACGTATTAATACAAGCTTGACAGTTCAGTTCATTTTAAGGTTGCAGCAAGCTTGGAGAAGTCATTTGAACTGGCAAGTTTGAATACAACTTGATTACTGCTTGATTTGGAAAGCCACATCCACATAACAAATAATTTATCATCAGTCATAAATGTACTTGACCTTAGACTTAAAAAAAAAAGATTATATATTTCCAAATATGGAAATTCTTCAATATAAAATACAATTATACTACGAAATTGATTTCAAAATCAGTTGTTTGTCTCGATTTTGGCCAGTATTGCCCAACATGAGTGTCGCGATGTTGAAAGTTTTAAAACGTGTGCTGCTTTTAGGTTTATATTATGCTTATTTCCCTATTTGTAGAGTCTATAAATCCCACATAACATTATTTAAATTTTGATTCATACCATGGAAAAATAAAAGAAACAGATCGGCATCGGCTACTGATCGATCTCGCCAGCAAACGGCGTGACAACTATAACAGTCACTTCAAACTTTAGTCATACCAGCGCGAGGCAGATTGGCTGAACTGTTAGGACGCTGGTTTCCCAACCCTTAGGTCCCTAGTTCGATCCAAGCCGCGGACGCTTGATGGAAACAGATTAGAATAAGTTGAAATTTCAACAGAGAGGGGGAAAATGCGTGAAAAAATAAAATATGTGGGGGTGAGTTCGCCGACGGGTACCCCGTGTATTTATGAAACTTTTTTTAGGAAAATTCTTTAAGCTTGAAATTAAGCTTGTTATGTCAAGCTTGATTCAAGCTTGCTATGTTAAGCTTAATGCAAGCTGGGCAAGTGTAAACTTAAACACTTGATTCAAGCTAGCTTGCATTAAGCTTACACGCTTGAAATTTTCAAGCTTAATTCAAGTTTATTGACTTGATAAATCAAGCTTGCTGCAAGTTTGATGCAAATTTGCTGTGTTGTCTGGGAACGGAAAGAAAAAATAAGTAAGAAAATCTGAAGCACTTTTAAATTTTAAATCAGCGCTGTGCTATATATTAAAAGCGTATCATAACCCATGCGTCTTCCCTATTTTCTTTCCTTATTCCATTAAGTGTGAAAGTGTATCATTATTCATGAGTGTGATTCAACAAAATTAAAATTGATATTTCTAACATCATTTTTCTGGAACTGATACAATAGAAATAAAATGGGAAAATGATGAGCAGAAAAATACACAATTCGAACTGAATGAAAGTTTCAAAAACTTAACTTTTGTTTGTTTGTTTTTATAACATATGTATTTCGTATTTGTGTGTTTGGCCCGAAGGCCGCTTATAAGAAACGCCAGAAAGAAAAACTTATTCAGGCGTATTATTTATCCAGGCATAGCAGACGATGTAATGAATTTATTTAATAAAACTGCGTAATCTATAAGTTTGCGCCATCTGTCGACTGTTCTGTAAAATAAAAACTCAATTGTATTCTTTTTTATATAGTTTTTTGTCTATTATAGAAGCAGTGCTTTTGCTTTCGCGCGATAAAAAGTAGCTATACGTTAATCCAGGACTTTAACTGCCTTTATTCCAAATTTCATGCAAATCCGCCAAACCGTTTCAGCATGAAAGAGTAATAAACATATATACAAACATTGACATTTATAATATTAGTTGGATTTTATTTGAGACAAATTGGCAAGTTTCATTTTTTTTCTTTTTTTTTTGTGACTCCAAGACGAATTTTTTGATTTGATGTGATTTGATTTTATGGTTAGAACAAAGCTACGCTAGGACTATCTGCCTAAATGGGAGATGCATTGAGCAGAGAAATTTTTAAGGAGTTCTAATGCGCATCTACACTACATCTGGAGAAAAACTCCCAAAACTCCAGATTATTTGATCGACTGCCGCAGCAGACCAGAACTCTGGACCTTCACACTTTGTGCACACACTGCCATGTTGACTGTCTTACCCACTCAGTCAAGGTCGACAACCAATTTTCTGTATTTAACACGGGAAGGCTGGAGTAAAATAAATATTTTAGCTTTTAAGCAGCTGTTAATAGCAGCTATAGCATTGCATATATATAAAAAAAAATATTGTAATGAGTATCAAAATTTAAACGCAAGTATAGCAAGTGACGTATGTTTTAAACAGCTTAGTTAAGAAACCTTTTTGCGTACGAATATCAGTCTCACCCTTTGGAAATGTACCTTCTCGACACCGTTTGCAAACCTGGCAAAATCTAAAATATAGCTGATATTAGACCGTTAGGTGCGCAAAACCAATTTCCTTTTGATTGCATAAGGTTAGTTTGACGGTTCAGAACCAACATTGCTCCAATTACCACCTGGCCAGTGGCGACGCTGAACCGTTAAATAGGGTGTCGGCCCTTCACGTACCTGATAGGGCCGTGTTTGCTGGGTTTAAAGAACCGTATAGCAATTTCTACTATGGTGCGCAATATTTTGTTCATCTTCCCAACAGCGAAGCTGATATTTACACAGTCCTCAAGGTCCTACTTCTTTTTTTTTAATATGAAATAATGAAATTAGATATCTGGAGATCGCGACGCTTAATAAGTCGAATGACGAAAAAGAGACGTTATTGTTTCTATTAATAGTGCAGATTTTATGTTGTAAATAATTATAAATATGTTAAAAGGGCTGTTCTAAAAGTTATAATTTAAGAAGGAAAAGACAGAAAACATTTAATCATAAATCGAAACAGTTTATTTTTGTTTCAATAAAAACCCAAGATGTATATCTCTTTATTTATCTTGCAGCTGTCTATCTATCCATCTATCTATTTTAAAGGTACTATACATGGTTTATAGATGGATATATACGATTTCCCGAAATATTTACGAGTACTTATGGCAAATATGAGTTAAAGACTAATATAGAATATGGATTATATCAATGAGCTGTGTATGAACTCTATAGAGTATTAAAGGACAGTGGAATTACCCTTTCGTAGAGTAAAAATATTACATAAATTTAGTATTCCTGAGATGAGGAACAATACATCACCGGCATACTTAATGTTACATATTTAGCAAACATTTTTTTATCTGTACAGAAAGAAAGGACGATGTAAATATTATACTTGAAATGTCTTTTCCTATCTATAAGTAACAGTTTTTGTCACATAAATGTGTAAAAGAGATCGTTACCCTCTTCATATCTTCCCCCCCCATAATTCGCAAGTTATCTTAGCTAATGCAGGTAGTTTTTATTTAATTATGTCTGCTTGATTGACATACACTAACATATGTTGACATACTAATGCTAAAATTTATTTCAGTCTTTTGACAATAAAACTTTTTTTGACCATCGTAATTTTTCCAATATTGTTTCTTTTTTTTCACACTGACAAATAACTTTCCTGACATTTTAAGAAGTTTCCGTGTTCAATGTCAACGTGGGTTAATTCTGTCGGTGCTTTTGACACTAGAAAAGCCTGGAGGTGATTTTTAGCCCTAATATTATTCTGGTAGTAGCATCTTGAAAAGATGCCTATAACACTTTTTTTCTGCGTACGGTTTTCTCTAAGAGAAAAAGGGATAAATATAATACATTTTGTGCTTTATAAAAAAGAAAGCTTGTGGCCGTTAATAAATTTTCTCCTATTAGATATTTTATGCAAAATATTTTTCGATATAAATAAAAAAATAATATTTATTAAAATGTCTACCTGTTTTAATACTACATAATGCGGCCCAAAAATGTTTGAAAAATTACATTATATAAAATAAAGAAAGATGTAACAGAAAAACGCAATTAAAGACATTCTCTGAAAGTGCAAGTGAGTTCTACCATGATATATGGAAGAAATCAGCCTGATTACTTCATACGTGAATGAATGATCGGAAAGCTGAAGGAGGGGCATAGTGTGACTAGAGCAGCTGAAGAGTTCGGAATCAACAACACAAGTCGGTTACAATCATTAAATAAACAGCAAAATACCGTCTTTTTGCCCTGTCCTTTTGACGAACTTCTTCAAATTAAAGTTAAATATCGCAATATAATCGCAATATAATCGCAATATAAACATCGCAATATAAACATTAAAATGGCCGCCTTCCACGATAAAAGTACGTTAGTTATTGTCCTTACCCAGCAAACACAGCCCTATCGGATAAGTTTTGGGCCGACATCGGCATGCCGACACAGAATGTGCCGGGGCGATATCGCTCAGCCGGTGCCGAAAACGACAAATTTGCGTCCGCCTGGGCGTGTGTCGGGCCGAAAGGATGGGGTGGTTTTGGATAGGTGTCGGCAAAAACGACAACGGTGTCGGCCAAGCCCTATGCCATCTTTGAACCAAAGCCATAACGTTTTTGGTGCGGTATCGGCAACGACAAAATATCGAAAACCACCCAGCACCTTACATATTTACAAAATACCGCAATTAGTTTCATAATTAGTTCTCTGGGACAGTAAACAGCCCATTACAGTAATAATAATTATTATTAATATATAAATAACTTTCCACCACTGGGACTAATTTTGTTAAAAATACTTAGCTAAATCAATAAAATTATTTGTTTTTTTAAAAATGTTTGATTAAATTAAAAGCTTTTTCTGAAACTAAGGGTATTATTTGAAGAATAAACCAATATTTGTTGAATCACCAACTAATTTCGGTTAATTTCACAAAAAGCTTTCCTTTTTAATTTTATCATCCATTTTCCTGAAAGCATATAAATATTTTTTGATTTAACTAAGTATTTTTAACAAAATTAGTCCCAGTGGTGTAGTCATTCATATAATAATAATAATAATAATCATTACTTTTAATGGGTTGATTGTTGCAGTAGAGAACTAATTATATAATTAATTATTAATAAACCCATGTTTATTATGAGAAAAGCACTTATTTCGTGTAAATATTTTATTTTATATTACTGAACTTTTATTTTATGAGCAGTTCCTCTTACCCACGAAAAAAAAAAATGTACATTATTTGTTATTAAAAAGAAATATAAACTTCAAGCAAAGATCTATTTTCATATTTATGTACTTTTATATTTCATTGTATAATCTTCTTTCTAAACAAGAAAATAGCTTTTTGTAACAATTTTTCCCCTGTTGAATACAGACTTTCTAAGTTTCCAAAATTGAAAAACCTCCTATTTTTTCTAAGTCAAAAAGCTTGATATTTTTTATGCAGATATTTTCCGATTAAAATGCACATATATATTGAATGCAGATACAATTTGTGTCTTTTCTTAAGTGAGATTAATGTCAGTATAAACAGCACTGTTTTATTCCTTATTTTTATGATCTAAATAAATTTCAAAATTAAAAAAAAATCTGAAAATAAAGATCCTTAAAAACAGATAAAAGAAACTATCTATAACTAAAAAATGTAATACAATAAACGTTGAAAATTGGAGCTAGCACAATGTACAATAAATAAATAAATAAATAAATTGTTTAACCCCATGTACCTTATAAAGAAAAACAAAATAATTTTTAATGCAATAGTTAGATAAATATTTCACTTACTGTTGTTGGAGCTTACCGTTGTTACCAAGTTATATAGGGCTAACCAAAAAGATTAAAACAATGTTAAAGAACTTAATTATTCATTTAACAATTGTCTTAATCCAATTAGTCTTATATTTTTACTTGTCTCTTTACTTTTTAATCCGAACAACACGAAACTGGAAGTCTTCCTTTACCTCACACTCGCTCAATACTCTCATCTCATCATATCCAAACATAATAAACAACTAACAAAACAACACTGACAGTAAGCGCTATCAGCATTGTTATCCGCCGCTGTTAAATAGTTCGTATCCTATGAATAGCTTGGGGAAGAAAACTAAGATACTTTTCAACTGTTAAGGTCTGAAATAAAGTTTATATTTCATGTTCGGGTTACTTGAGTGAAATAATTAAAAGAATTTAGAAATTAAGTGTGAAAAAAAAATTATAAGTAAAGCTTCCATAGCATGCCAAACGTAGGTATTGGCGAGAATGTACTTTGTTGATTTCTTGTAACCCCGTGTTTCACGGTTTCACACGCATGGCGTAAGGGGGTAGGGTCGTGGGGTCACAAAATCTTCCAAGCTGGGCCAAAAAGAAAAACCTGTCCACCACGATTCCAGTCGGCTGTACTCTTTTTAAATGCTTTCTGAATATTTTAGGGCTTATTTTATTTATTTAAAACGTTTATTTATTTATTTTAATTTTAATGCAATACAAAATATTTTATGCAAAAAAGGTATTTGTTGAAAAAAAGTAAATAGTACTTTCCCCCATATATATATATATATATATATATATATATATATATATATATATATATATATATTGCTTTATTTTATTCATATATGAGGTTCAATATTTGATAAGTTATCCTTCTAATTATTTATATATCGTCATTCTTGCGTATTTCAGCATGTTTTTTTTAATCTTAAAAGTGTAATAAGTTATAAGCCTTATAAAGAAGGGAAAGGGAGCTTTATAAGATATAAATTTATCTTATAAAACTGTAAAAAAATAATCAAGTAACTTTTACCTTATAGTATAAATAACTTTTTCAAATTTCATGACAGTTGATAACGACTAAAGTGTGAATTTCTAGGGTTCCGGCCTACCGCGCGGCTGTTTTCTCCAGATGTAACGTGAATTTGGGTTAAAACCCCTTACAAAGTCCTCCGCCCAAGGCATGCCTTAAATAAGCAGGCAGCTCTCGTGTAGATCTGTCTTAACAACAAAACCTAAATAATTTTCGTGATAATTTACAGTGAAAGTAAAAAGTTTAATATTTTTAATATTAAATAAAAATCATAATCACTTCCAATCCCTATTACTGTCTGAGCGTGTCCAAAAACCCTGACCTACGGTTTTCTTCTTTAAATATTGATCATAGACATTTAGAATAAATTACAATGTCACTTTATGGTATCGAATAAAATTTTCATGAGAATTAGAAATGAAAATCTGTTTAAAAACATTACAATTACACTAGCATTTAATTTAGAGGGTTTTTTAATGCCTCATTAATAGCATAATTTAATTTTTTTAAAAAGCGTCTTCAAAATAACAGCACTAATGTTTAAAATGAATATTTTCAAAAACAAAAATATTTTTATATAAATATAAAGTCGTGACCAAAATTGTGGACACTTTAGGAAATTTTTAGGTTTTTTAAATTTGTATGCTAATAGGATGTGTTAAGTTTCGCAAAATCAAATTCATACAGCATTTTAAAGAGAATTTATAACTAATTTCAATGCACAAAACTAAATAAACTAACTAATTGTAATTTCTAACTTTCCAAGTCAATCACTGTTACTTTTCTGAGCTTGAATAATCTCTCGTCAGCTCAATAAAACATCGATGCGAAGCTGTAATAAAAAATTAAGACTACCCTACGAACTGCTGATAACTAACTCACTGCAATCTTCAATATCTAATGAATCTCGATAATTATCTCTGTTTAACTTCTTTTGTACTACAAATATTTTAATTTTGTTTTTTTTAATTGAAATCGCTATTAAATTATCTCTAAAGTGATGTAAAAGAGTTAGCATTTTGTGGAACATAACATTTTTTTATACGCATACGAACTTAGAAAAAAAAAGTTTCTAGAAATGTCCACAATTTTGGCCACCACTGTATACTTATAAATTATTCATTATTCTAATAATTATTATTTAAGACCTAAAAGCTAACAAGATAAATTGCTATGAATCAGAATAAAATCTTGCACTTATAAAAATAAACCAGTAATAATAAGCCGTAGTTGGTTAGAAATCAATTGTCTAGTGCGCCAAATTTAGTCCAGAACCGACAAACAGTCTTGGCGCCCATAGCGAATGAGCATACATACAAACTGACAAATAAACAAACAAAAAAAAACTTTTATTTTAATTATTTAGATTATGGCATTTGGTTGGTAACTAATAAAAACAGACTTTACTTAATATTAATTTGAGGTAAATACAGGACAGTGATAGGGAATTGGACTATTGATCTAAGAAAAACATGTACACAAGATCAATGTGCCCGTTAAATCTGTTGGGCTGATTCTAGATCATCAATTCTGGTTCTTGTTCAACACAGCAAACAAATAAAATAATTGGCAAATTATAAAGACTTTAATGAATTAAGTTATGTAACGAGTTTAAGTATTTCTTTAATTAATTATTTTCAAGGTGAAGTGCTTGTTTGTTTAAAAATGAAAAAGAAATTATGTTGATGCCTAAATCTACAACAGAACATATATTATAGGCATGAATCATTTTACACTCTAAAATTCCGTTGTATTTTGATACAAATAGAAGTAATTATAACAAAACTATAGTTCAGAAGAGTTTTTTTTAACTTTATTTATTTATTTATTTGTGTGTGTGTGTGGGGGGGGGGTCTTGCAAAAACGGATAAAAAGTATGGTTATTTATCTGGAAGCACTTAAAAGGCTGTCAAATAAATGAAATGAAATGGTTAAGATATTTTAAAAACATTTAAAGTGATACCCATCGCTAAAAATAAAATAATTTTCAGATTTAATTTTACAGCTAAGCCGAAGTACCTTTTAGAAAAAGTAAAAATGCATTTAAAAGATTAGATTTTTTTAATCAAAATTTTTTAATTTGTCTTGTTACTGTGAAAATGAATAAAACATGAATGTGACACAATTTACGAAAGGTGATTTAAGACATTAAAAACTGACCGGGGATAAAAACTAATCTAAAAAAAAAGAGTAGTTTTATTATCTTTTATATTTTTAAGTTCATAAATACTTTAAAATCCAAACACATTATATTTATTATAAAATAAAATTTATTACTCTATTTATAGTAAAAAAAATTGTTTTTAATCAAATGTATTATCTTTCAAGTTTTGTGCGTGTGTGTGTGTGTTGAGGGGGGGGGGATGGGATGTAGACTCTCGAAATATATACTTGTGCATTAATATTCAAGAAAGACTATGAAGTTAAGGGTAGGGCCTAGTTCAGATTTGGAAGAGGGCAGCATGCTCAATGAATTCGATGTGATTTATCTTTCCGGTTTTTATACCTTGATATTTTTTTATTGATGACCTATGCTACCAAAAATAATTTTGATGGAGTATTCTTGTCGCCCCTAAAATTCTGGGTGTCCTAGACCGTGGCCTAGTTTTCCGGTGTCGTTTGTTTCGCTCAACGGTCTACCTATTAGGTGTCTCTATAATAAAGTGACCAGTATATCGAGCCTTAGTAGCGCCGAATGACTGATGGTCAAGTGCGTCATTAGAAAAAAAAAATATTTTAACTCGACTGTTTATGCTAACCATACCTTCGTTCCTGTTGTTCACGAGTATTTTCCAATACCGTATTGGTCATTAATCTCAGCGATAGCAAAAAATCCAGTACATTTACTTTTTGGCTGTGCGGAATCTGCTTGAAGAATTGTAATGAAAATTAATTTTGAAAATGTTTAACTAATTTGATCAAAAGCAGTTAAGAGCATTCAGAAAGACCGAGGCCTTAGCCATTATTTTCTTTTGGGTGGGGGCAACATACACGCCAATTATCATATTGGTTTGTTTGTTTGGAAGAATACGGCCACCGGTAGGGGGGATGCCCACCGTGGAAGTCTTTCTAAGGTGTCCTAACCCTTACTTACGCTAAGTTTTGGAGGAAACCACGGGAAACTCCGAACGGTTAGGTCATGGAAATAACCTGGTTTTGAACAGGCATCTTCCATCTCCCAGTTCAGAGTGCTATGCGCTCGGCCGCTGCGCGGACGATTATCATGTTGGAAAGAATAAAAAAGAAGGAAGACAAACGTCATACAAAAAGGCATAGAGGGTCAAGTTCCACCTTGCCCTATGCTCCCAACGTCCGGGCTCGTAGCCAGGAGGTGCGTTAAGGGACGGTACTACTTGAAAAAATCCCCACCCCAAGGATAAATTTTACCCTTCTTCCAAATTTGAAAAATAGACAGAAAAGGTGATTTGAAAAAATTAAAATGTTGAAATAAAAAGCCCTTTTGAAGAAATTAAATGTTTTTTAAAAAGTTTTTAAATCTTGATAATCCCATTGGGGATTTCGCTTAAAAATCCCATTGGGATTTAATCTTAGCCGAGTAGATAAGACACTGAACATGATAGACGGCTGAAAGTCCAAGGTTCGGGCCCATCTCGCGGCTGTCGATCTACAGTCTGGAGTTTTGGTAGGTTTTCTCCAGATGTAACGTGAATACGCATTAGAACCCCTGAGAAAGTCTTCTTACTAAGACACCCCCCGCTACTTGGCAGATCGTCCTGGTGTAGCATTGCCATAATTAAACCAAACAGAAACATTTTGCTTTTTCGTGCATGGAAACAGGAAATGGCTAAAATATGCTTCAGCCCACTCGAAAGCTTTTTTTTTTTTTTTTTTTTTTTTTAAATGTGCGATATACGTGAAGTAAAAAGGTCCGAAAGATTTTGCTTTTTCGCGTATGCATTGTTATTTTGCAATCTAGCTACTGCGTGACATACGTAGCCAGTAACGAATATGCCTGCTTCACTTGACGTCATTAAGCTGTTAATTTGGATTTTTGCGCGCGTGTTATTGTTATTACGCTAATGGTTACATCTAGTTGTTGCCGCTCCCAGCATAAAAATATCGTCAATTTTGGTACCGCATACATTAACGTATTATATAAGGAGATACTAAATATAAAAAAATAGTATCTCTAAATAAAATATTAAAATTGAATTATTTCGATGTCCACATAAGTATGGCAACAATTGTTTATTTACTTTGTTTTAATTCTTTTCAGAAGAAATATTAATTTTTATTTGAACATCTTACAACTATTATACTTCTTACAACTACTATTTATAAATATGTAGCATGTAATTATAAAAGGATTTTAAAACAAAACTGGTTTAAAACAAAAAAAAACCGATTTAAACCAAAAAACCTTTTTTTATTTTTATTTTAACGGGTTTTTATCCAACCCTGGGTGGGAATGACGGACGGGATAATAAAGTACCACAAAACCATTTTGGGGACGCATCTTGTCTAAGTGTCTTCCTCGTACAGAGACTAGAGAATTTTTTTTTTAAGTTGACTTCAAGAAGGCATTTTTTACATATCCTTACAAAGTAGCAAAGCCAAAGTAGCTTTTAACAATATCTCGGCAAAGTCTTTTAACCGAGATATTGTTAAAAATCTCATCCTATCCTAGAGAACTTTGTTGATCGGTTTGCCAACGAACAGGAGCAAATGGTCTAGATTGTTGCTAGAGTAAATCATATTTCTAATATTTAAAATATATATATACATTATATTTCGTCTTTTCGCTCTCTATAAGAATTTCGTAACGAATTGCGCTTCCTTCCGTGAAAACAAACAAGTCGTCAGGGCTAGTTCCGCAGGTCATTTCAAGGGCGGAGAGGGAGATGCTTTCAACTTTTTCTCGTTTACTCAACCCCCCCCCTCAGGGGCAGGCAGGGGCTATGGACATAGAAATAACACTGGTGGCTATTGAAAGGAGAGAGAATTGTATCACTCCGCTTATTTTATCCCTTGCTGACGTCTAAGTATTTGGCGTGAAATATTTGAAGTGACCCCATATTTGGCTATTAATGACAAGTGAATGAATTCGAGTTTTTGTTAATCTGAGATATTCTTTAAATCTGAGTAAAAATTTGAAAGTGAAATATGACTATATATCTGACTGACCGAGGAAAATTTGATTAACACATATTATTTATTAGTGTACATTAATTTGCGTATTTTAAAGAACTACACATGCGCCTTTTATTACCGTGTTTACACGTGTAATAGTTGCACCCCCGTTTTGAAGCAGAAAAAAATAGTTTTAGAGTGATCAATATTATGTAGTAGATTTTTTTTTTGGGGGGGGGGCAGCTACCCTACAGCACAGACACCACAAAAAGCACAGGTTCTAATTATCCTGATTTATGAACCTTCATTTAATCGGGAGGCTTCATTTCTGCCAGCAACTATCTATTATATAGAAAAGTTCCTTAACTATAAATTGTGCTGATATTTTTAATTTTTTATGGCAATACAAATGAAACTATCTTTTTCCTACAATTTTAATCCAATTTAATTTCAGAAAGTTCTGTTGTGTAAGTCAGACTAGGATGTCGGTGTCCTGAGCGGAGGAATTCTTAAAGGGCTCTAACGTTTATTCCTAAATATAAAACAATTAATAAACAGTAAAATTGGGGTTGAACATTAGTTATAATGATTTATTCCCTAATTTTATGAAAATCAATCACATTTCCTTCATTTTATGAATATTAGATAATGTTTTGAATGTATAAAAAAAATATCAAATTCCCCCAATTTATGTTCTAGAATTGGGGATACAACGATGATTTATCCTCAATTATATGTTCAAAAATCTGGTGACCTTATCGAACGCAAATTCACATTCATTTGGGGGAAATCACCCAAAATTTAAACTGTAGATTGACAGATACGCGGTAGACCAGAACCTTGGACCTTCACACTTCAACCATGTTCGGTGTCTTATCCTCTCGGCCATGGTGGGAACCATTTGTGAACCTCTAAAATGCAATGTTTTATGTTCTGCTTTGCAGGTATTTTATTTTTATTTATTTAGTTTTTAACTTTTTTTTATTGGAAGTACTTAAGAACAACTATTACTTTGTATAAAATGAAATTTATAGTCATATGATTTTAGTTAGAAATATGAATAACTAGACAGAAACTGCCCCCTTTGAGGGTTGAGGGGGGGGCGGCGTTAGAAACCCCTTCAATACTAAATTATAAAAAGCAAAGTCGGTAAATTAACCAGATAGAATGATTTTTTCTTTATTTGTCCGTGAAGGGGGCACTTCAATCCTACGGGCTCAAAACATGTAAGTATCGAAACCATAAATTAAAAAGTATTACTTTAACAACATATATGTGCTGCTTGCTGGTTCTATACCGTTCAGTTTAGAAATTACACTTCTGGACCGATGTCGGTTATGCAGTACATCGCCGAAATCGCATGTTAACCCTAAAAGACTTGCCGCAATCGGACCGTTGCACGCCCGAAATCACCTTTCTTTTGCTTACGCCAACGCATTTTGCCGACACAGAACCGACACCGCTCCAATTACCATCTTGCCAATGCCGACATCGAAACGGTACTGCCGATGTCGGCCCATCCCTTACCCGATACGGCTGTGTTTGCTGGGTAATATTACTTTTCCTTAAAGTAATTTTTAGCGTTTTTCTACTTTATTTTTTAACTTGATTTTCACGTTTTTTTTTACTTTTTTTAAGAATCACAATTTTAAATTAAAGCTATAATTAAACTTTATGTTATATTTTTAACTCATTAGTAAATAAATTAATAACATTGCGTAAATATTTTTCTTGCTAAAGAAGAAAATATTAATTGATCCATTAAGGAGCATGATATCATTAATCATATATCATTGTAAATAACGATTAGCAGGTACTTTTATTTATTTATAATGAGTTAAAAATTGTTTAATCACTGAACATAGGAATTATTACTACTTCATCTTACTTACCTTGAGCAGAACGTGCAGCATCTCAACTCGAGGACTACTGCTCTAACAACTAGACCGCTTTTAACCTCCTGTAATTGAAAGATTGAAAACCTGGAGGAAATTCTGAATGGGACATAGAAATTATTTTCAAGATAACTTTCAAATAATATGAAGCGTTTCGTGATTTATTTTATATTTATGAAAGTAAAATTGAAGTATTACATCGTAACGAATTTAGGTCTTTTATTGCAAAATTAAAAAATATATTGATTAAAATTATTTTATTAACTAGGCATTTCAGGATACAATATATATAAATAAAATAAATGTTTCATCCGGCGTGCAGAGTAAAAATCTACACTCATTTCAGAAAAGAACTTAACAGAATCAAGATATCCCACAACCTCCCCCCCCCCTTCGTTTTTAGAGGTGTGCATTGTAGAGTGCTTTTGATAAACTGTTGGAATTTTCATGAGTAATGTGGACAGAGCAGAGTACCAAAGAATCTTTAAATCTTCTTTCCCTCCTATGAATAAAAGGTTATTCATAATGAGTAAATACCTGACCAGACGCTTCTGTTTTAAAAGTAAGGCAATGGGGACAGCTGGCTTTTGGTGCGAATCATTTAGTAAGGAAGATGTCAATTAATAATTTTTATTTTTTAAACTTTTTCCCGGAAAATTGAGTTTTTCTAGGATAGTTTTTCTCTACGTTAATTTATAATTTAAAAAATGGTAACTCAATATTTATTTTAAAATAAAAAACACGAATTTTAGAAATAAAATATTCCTGATTAATTGCAAAATTGACATTTGCAAGATGTAAGAATTATGAAATAGACAGATTTTATACGTTTTTAATTCCATGTTCATTTTGCAAAATTGCATTTAGAAGTAAAAACTGTATACACATTTAGCTAAAAATATTTTGCATTATATATACCATTAATTAATAAATGATATGAGTTAAAAATTAAACATTTTATAACGCAATGTAGTTTTTTAAAAATTAACATTCTTTATAATTTTTAATTCTTCTAAATTTCGAGTATTTTAACAGTGTTACTCTGGGACAATATTTTAATAAATAGTTTAGGCTCACAAAAAAAATAAAATTGTTAATTTGAATTAAGCGTTATGGCTATAAAAAAAATCCCAATCCGAGACTACCGTTAAAATAACATCAAAATGGCTGTATATTTTTGATGAAATTTTGTCGAATTAACGTTTCTCCGAAGCGCATTTTAAACAAAATGTATTGTCAAACTAACGTTTACCGAACCACATTTTAAACGTTTAACTATATGTTCAAAAATACGTTTTACTAAAAAAAACGTTTACTAATATCTTTCAAAATAAAGTTTCTAAGAAATGCATTTTAAGCGTAAAACTTGTTACGTCAAATTAACGTTTCCCATTTGAGTATTTTAAACGTTTATTTTGCGTTAAATATACTGATTTAAATCGTTGCCAATTTCCAATCTTAGTAGGGAAATCTAAACATGTTTTAGTGATGTCTCAACAAAATATTTTTTATTTATATATTTCTAGTGAGGTTCTTCTAACATTTATACACATCATTTTGATAAGATTCGAGGTATTTAATCACGTTTATTAACTTTTCCATTATGCTGTTGATTAATGGTTATAAAACATTCTCACAGAACAGTGTACTTTAACCCGGATAAGACATACATACCTATAAATTTTACATTGAAAATTCTGCATTTGAATCTTCAATGTGAAGTTTAAGAAATGTGTATGTAAAACCTGACAATCAATATTATATGATGTATTAAAGATACAGGATATGTATATAATTAAATGTCACTATTCCTCAGCTGCTCATTGCTATAACCATACACATTATTTATCTTTGAAAGAGAACAAAACAATTAAAGCAACTCTTATGTAGCCACCAGCGTATAAAAAAATGGTATTAAATACCCGCCATGTTTTAAATTATTTAATACTTCAAAATACAATAAAATATGATTCCCAATCTAAGTCACCGTCATTAGAAAAAAAAATACAAACCTGTACTGGAAAAAAATTAAGCAAAGTATCTTTAGTTCGGATTGAACCAAAAATGTATAAAATATAAATTGTAATAATGTTCTTTTCTGGGATAGAATCTCACTGTACAGTACCCTGACTTAAACGTTATTGTATTTTGTGTTTTATGGACTTCTGTCCAATTCTCTCTTAGCGAGCTTTTGTTGCACGTTTTTTATTTATTTATACTGTTGTTCTTATTGAACGTTAAAGTTCTAATCTTTAACATTTTCTAGGTTTTTTGTTGTTGTTGTTTAAAATTATTGTATACAGGTGTCCCAAATATGTTGTAACAAGCTTTAATTCCTCCCCCATTGGAGATAAGTGGGCAATGAAATTTGAAAAAATAAATGTTCAAAATAAATGTAGGGAAAAACAACGTAAGAAAAAATTCCTTTCGTTAGTTTTCAAAAAATTACAATTTTTAAATTTGTATACGACCCACATACAAAAAATTCCCAATTTGCAAAATGTGCCCCATATACTGGAGAGGTAATGAACGAAATTTCAGCCTTTCATCATTAAAACCTCTCAGATATTTTTAAACAAAGGTGATTAGGGCTATGCATGATTTTGAATAGAAACGTTAATTGCTACAGTCGAAAATTATTTTATTTGGTAATTTCTGTACGACCCCTGAAATGCGAACACTTGACTTTTTTCCCTCCCCGTTCGGGCTATTGAAAAGTGATTTAAGTCAGCATATATTTATCTTCATATCCCTGAAACGTTTTAGAATATGGTTATCAAATTTTGTGTATCACCTCACGGATGTATGGAGCAAATTATACTGTTTGGGAATTTTCTTTTGTAACGGGCTCTTATTCAAGTTTAACATGCGTAACTCTTTGAAAATTAACGAGAGGCGTTTTTTCGTAGCATGATCCATTTTCCTACCTTATTTTGAGCATTTTGTAATTTACGTTGCCCACTTATCTCAATAGATGAAGAATTAAGGTGTGTTACCACCTTTTTGGGACACCCTGTATATACAGTCTATGTAATGTTTAGATAGCTCATGAAATGAATGAAAGAGTTAAACATGATGATTTGTATTAAATAAAATTTAGATAGAAATTTATGCTTTTTTATCTTGCAAGAAAATCTCAAATTACTTTTTTTTCCTTTAAGGAAAAACAAACAGGAACTGGGCCGTCCGAAAAGCAAAGCTCTGGATCAAATCATTTCCATCTGGAACATTTAAACTAAATTTATACCATTTATTTTTCTCTTGTTTATTTGAATTGATAATTTTTCTTGATGTTTCTGACCGAAATCTCGAAGATGTTCTTATATCCCTGAATATCCGTTTGGCATTTATTAATTTCACATAATATTTATTAACAAACATAGAAGAACACAGCAGAAATACAAACATAGAAGAAGGGAGGAATGACAGCCATGGGTTAACGGGATTCGAACCCGAGACCTCACCGCTCGCAGGTGGATGGAGGTGATGGGTGAGCAGACCCTTATTATCACATGGGCAAATCGGGACTTTGTCCAGGCCCCCCCGGTTTGAAAGGACCCTCAGTTTCACATATTGTTCTGAAATATTGTTTTATGTGTCGAAATTTTATGAAAAAGAAAACAAATTTATAGATGGGGACCCCCAAATTCATCAATGCCCGGTTCCCCTGTTGGTCATAATCGGGCCCTGTGGGTGAGCAAACCCACACACCCATGGGGTCCCCTTGTTTCTCTTGTACTTAACTGGATTGGATCCGTTGATTTTAATCCCTTAGCTTACAATACAAAGTACATAAGTAAGTTATACATAGTCCATTTTCCTCAAGTACAATCGTTAAAAGTTTAACAACATTGTAGTAGAATTCATATATAGAAATGAGCAACAAAATTTCTAATCTGCAGATTCCCCAAAGCAACGGTTAGCAGACTTAAAACTCGATGCTTCTATATCCTTAATTTATTCCTACAGATGCAGTAAGGCTAATAGTGAAAGAGCCATGGTTTTCCAAAGGTATATGGGTGGTCATTGTTCACGAACTCTGAACTGGTCCATATATTTTACCCGAACACCTGAGGTGGAGTGTGCGCTTAATTTCCCCTAACACTCCTTGCATGAATTGATGGAGCCAGCATCGGTAGATGGATGCCTTTGAAATTTCATTCGAGCATGATGGAGCATGTGCTGTTTCCATCACTGAAATTCGTGATTACTTTAACATCGAATCTCTAGTCCAATGCATGGGTCAAGGTGGTCGAATCTATTTGCTCAGCACCTATTGTACCAGGAGTAACTTCAAATGTATTAAAGTAGAGCAATATCATTCTAAGGAGATGACAGATATAATAATATTCTTATATTGGGGGAGGGAATAGAAAATAATATATATATATATATATATATATATAACATACATACATACACATATATGTATATATACACATATAAATGTATTCATACATATACACACACACACACACACACACACACACACACACATATATATATACATATATAGAGATATTCATATATATAATTAATAAGTAAAACACAAAGATTATTACTGCAATGACCTTTTTGCATTGAAAAGTTTTAAAATTCATATATCTATATATATATATATATATATATATATATATATAACATACGAAATCAAAAACGTGTTAAAATTAAAAAGTACTCTTAAAATTAAAAAGCAAGTTTTTAAACTGCGTAGTTGAGAACAAAAGAAATTAGCGATCTAAAACTGCTTAATTCTGCAACTGCTACACAGTCCCTTCAGATTCCTTTGTAATCTTATAAATGGTTCCCGTGGTCAGTCAATCTCGCGCCTTAAAAGACAAAATAAGTCATCTAAAAGCCGTTGTATAGATTTTGGATGAACCAATTAAAGATAAACGAGTCATGTGACACGTCCTCAAAAGTTAATAAAATGGCTGGAACAGTCTAGAGAGCTATCTTTTTCGTGGCATCTGTACCCATATAAATTAGTGTGAAGAGGGTACAATAAAAATATGTAGACTGCAGTAGTTCTATTAATAAGGAACGCAGCCGTACAGCCCGAATATACCGGGGCTGCCCAGGTTCCACAAGACTTCCTTTCTTGGCCCGACCACAAGTTCCGACAGCGAACGGCCGGTCATCATCTCAACGAAACCCAGCAACTGGATGAAAAACATTGCCCCGACCGAGCCGCCTGCTCCTTTCTAACCCGCGTCGATAGGTTTCAGATATGTATATACATATATATATATATATATATATTCCATATGTCAATATAGACGTGAAAAAAAGGAAGGGTGTCTATTTTTCATGAGATAAAAGACAATATTATCTACAAAATTCTTGTTTTAAAATGTAACATACATGAATTGCATAATTAAGTACAGGTTGTCTACAATGAAACCCTTGTTGAAAATTTATTTCTTTCAATTTCATGTAAAAAAAAGTAAAGTGCCGTTAATATAGTTAAATACAATCATGTCCATAAATTAAGGACAGTACAGCTAAGGATTACACTTAGCTTCAGAACATATCTGCAAATTCAAATCGGAATCATGACAGGCTGAATTTATTAGGACAACCTTCTGGAACAACATAAACGTTTGTTTTGGGGTACCATCGGTGCAGAATTTGTGTTTATAGGCTACAACCTCCACCCTCACCGCGCAGATATCGTAAGCGAATACCTTCATCTAAGGACATTAACCACAAGGAATGGCTGGCATTTTCACTTGATTTGAATGCAATAGTGCATGTGTAGTACATGCTTGGCCAACAAATTGCAGCCCATCAACCACCTCTAGAGAAAGTGTACCGGAACTTTGGAGAGCTTTGCTTGCTGAGTAGAATAATCTTCCCCAAGATAAGATCAAAATTGTAAAAAAGAAAAAAAAAAGAACGTGTTAAATATATGTATCTATGGTCAAATGTTACTAAGAACAATATTGTGAGCAATTGTAAACCATTGTAAACTAACTGCTTTTATATTGTATAACACTAATGTATTTTACTAATTGTAATCCAAAAATTGTGCTGTAAAAAATAAAATAAATATGAGGGAAACCGCTGCTTGCTGGACCTGAGCCTAGAGCTAGGGTTCAGCAGGACAGTAGGACACTTCAGGAACTAAAACTGGCTTTAAACCAAATAGGTAGGCCGTTCCTGAAGGTAGTATCCTATAGTATCCAGGATAAGATCGATAGTTTGATACTCATTATGCCTAGGTGTTGTACGGACTATATTTCATCGTCTGGGAGACATACAATGTATTAACCATCATACAAACCATCTAATGCTAATTTTTTTTAAAGGGATATTTTTTGTAATTGGTCCAGGGTGGAAAATTTGTACTTTTTGTTAATGGTATCATACATGCACAATCTTTTTTGTTCTTTATCTTTCGTTTAATAAATAAACTTTATGAGTATGTCACATTTTTTTTTTTTGGTTTTGACTCTTTATTTGACAAATTTGGTATTATCCTTAATTTATAGACAAAAGTTTAAGTCAGTAGAAAGAATATATTAATGCATTCGCTATTCACTATGAGAAGATACACGCATGTGTAGTACAAGGTTTAAATAGAACAGCTAGAGAAGAGTGTGAATAAATTTATGAATAAAACAAACAAACAAAAAACTAAACATATTGATTCATTTTTAAAACTTCAGCTTTATCATGCGGAGTTTATACTAAAATGTTTTTTGTACTGCAAACGACTTGCATTGTTATTATTTATTTATCTATTACTTTCTCTGTGTCACATATTTCTTTAGAAAAAATAAAATGTAAGCACTGGTAATTTGTAACATTTTAACAAGATGAAAGTTCCAAGGCAAAATACTTTGCATCACTGTGAACTCTTATATATTACTACGAATGTTGAGAATCATTTTATTAAAGAATACAATGCGACAAGTAAGGTTTCCAGAGAAAGACTAATGGAGACTAGTTTATTAAGTGTAGTACTGTCGCCAACATAGCGATATAAATAAAAATTCATATTATGCTTGTAACTTTCTTTTATCGTCTACGAGAAATATAATATGTAACTATGAAAACATAAAGTTACAATTAAGTCTAGAAACTTTTCTAGCATGATTCTTATTAATTTTTCTTTAATAAAATGCGGCTCGTAAAGCATACGAAAATGAAGGCTGTAAAAATATCCTCTTACCGTATTTGTTATGTAATCTTTATCAAATTATAATTAATCTTTTACCTTAAACAAATCACTGTGTTTTTAAATAAATTCATTAAATAAAATGCAAATTAATCTCTTCTTTCCAAACATATCAATTTTCATAGAAAAAAGTATATATACTAAAGGAATTAATCAAATGGATTAAGTAAAGCATTTTCTTGTCAGCTTCCCTTAATTAAATTTTCTATTACTCAGCAGCTATTGAATATTACGTATTTTTTATCATAATGGCCATTTCTTTTTTCCAAAATTTGTTAATGCTGTAGTTGCTTACATTATCAATATAATACAATTTAATTATTATTAACATTTAAATCAGATGAAATTTGACTGCTGTGAGAAATGGCTTCTAGTGTTATTTAATATTAAATATAAAAATCCACCACCGAGATTAAAATAATGGTAAAGTATATTTCATAGAAATTCATTATGAATTTCTAGGAGGAAATCTGAAACATTTTGCATTTTGGGTAGATGTATCAATATAGAGTCATATGGAGACGGCCTTGGCCTGTGACAGGCTGTAGTACTGATGAAGAAGTATCAAGATTAAAGAAGTAAAATTCCTATTATTATTACTATAATTATTAATTAAACTTTTTATTATTTTATTATTATTATTAGTGAATTAGTAGATAAAGCCCATAAGGAAGCATTTTAAATGGCCGCACAAATGGAGATGCATCTATTTTACACTATAAATATCTCGAAAATATTTTTAACGAATGCATACTTACATGAGGCATATTTCGTGAATGATTACATTACACATCGTTAACGTATTCAAAGCTGCATTACATGATTAAAATGGTGAGAGCAAATTGATGCGGGAATAGCTACAGGCTGAAATTTTGGAGGGTGGCATAGAGCTTTTTAAATAGCTCTAAAGATTTTAAAAACGCAAATAAGTTCGTGAAATTGTTAAGCATACAAATTTAAATTTAGAAAAAAAAGTGTTTGGGGGTGGGGTGACTCCCTTCGCATAGCTCCTTCAATGGAGCCGCGTTCAATTGACTTCAATATCACTACAATATGTTATTTGAATTCTTGAAGAATGAATTGTGGTGTTTTAATTTTTCTGCTTTGATATGCCCTTAATCGTCTCAGATACTTATGATGAGGCCGCTATTCAACAAGAACTTGCCGTGAGTGGCTCCAACATTTTAAACCAGTATTTTTACACTTCGAAGACTTGCATGGCGGTAAAAGAGAATTTTTTTGAAAAGGTAGAATTGGGTGCAAGGTTCGTGTCAAGAAGAATTGGCACGATTGTTGAGAATGACGCAACAAGGAATATCAACACTTAATTACGAGGTTTTTTTAACATTAAAACCTCGAATTTTGCATAGAGTGGGGGAGAAAACAGCGGGAGCAAAGTTGTACACATAATATAATTCTGTGTGAAAGTTACAATATCAATGATTAAATAATCTTAAATGTGGTAAAATTTGATGGGATCTTTTAACCAATCAGTTTGATTTTTTCTGACTCTGTACATATTTCGACATCAATATATTCTCTTCGAAAGTTCTAATATATAGAAATAATTTTCCAGAATCCACTTTGTGACACTGGATTCACAAACATACGAATAATCCTCTGCTGCGCATTATGTTCAAAATGCATGTTGCATCTATCTGCATCGGATACTATCTGATTGAATCACGCTTTAGCCGTTTAATAACTTGGGTATCTGGAGAATGACTTATAGCTGTATGAAAACATATACATACATTTATATGGATGGGACATATGTTGTCGTATGTGCCCGAGCTATGCGAGCGTCTTTTGAATAATTTACTGCTCACTATTCCAATTCATCGCCAACTTGGGTAAAGTCGGCGTGAACACACAGGGTCGCATTTTAGTTAAAATTTCAATAGAAATGATGTGATGTAATGTGGGCTTTATAACTTTGCGATTGGAATTTCTAAGTGATATTGTGTTTGAATATTTTAAAACAATTCGTAATCCAGCGATAAGCAAAATATAAGAGTCATTGCATAAATGTTATTAGACGTGAATGTGCTAAAATGTTTATAACCCATTTTCTAAACAATATTATATAAGTGGTCTTACAAACATCATTAAATATAATTAATTTATTGCAAAGAAATATGCTTTTTAACTGTGTTTATAAATAGGGGGATGTGGCTCAAAATGATCCTCGTGGGAAAATCCCATTCCACATGTGTTTTCTTGGATACAGATACCGCTATCTACCAGGTAATACATAAAATAGTTGTGCCATGCCAAGAAGAAACAACGGCTGTATTTAAGCGATCGCTTTATTTCGTATCTGAGTAGAATTCTTCAAAAAACTGCGTTTTATCACATCTCTTATAAGGTAATCACTAACTTTCCTATTTATTTAGAAATGCAGTTTTTAATGGGCAGAAATATGAATCGGTTTACAGAATAGAATATGTTTTTAGATGTGAATTACACTTACTAATTTTGCTAATTTTATCTGCGTCTTCCAATAATATGACCGACAGAGGGAAGACATATTGCCGGGTAAAATGATCCCTCGACTGAAGAAATTCCAGTACCGGGTCCTAGGCACTATGACACCCTTAAACCGTTCTTTAAATGCGTGACTCGTTAGCATATTATATTTATTTCTGTGTTTATTGTAGGCCATAATTTTTTAATTATAATTTTAAAATATGGCGTTTTATTTTCTGTGAAACTTTTTTATTTTAAAATCTTCATAAAATATATCATGCACACAATATGATTGTAAAATTTATTCTATTTCATTATGTATAGTCATAATTACTTTTATGTCTTTTATTTTGCCTATAAAAAATAATTTAAAATTATTTTCAAATGAAGGATTATTTTGCCCTTGGGTTTAGAGTAAAATGATCCTTTAGACACTTTATACAAATTCTATTTTTTTTCATTATTTATTGTATTTTTAAAATATGTTTATGATGCAAAATATAGAGTAAAATATGATAGCAAAAGGCGAAAGTTTTAATTGAACATTTATGTTATTTTACACAAGCTTTTACCATATAGGGATAATTTTAGGCAGACTTCCCTTATTTAAAATTGAAATTATTGCATAATAAGTGCATTTTGAACCTTTGTTATTGGAAGAACATGAAATAACTTTTACGTTCAATCAGAACTGAAGAGTTGATCAGTCGTGATTGTATTCTTTATGGTCCTAAAGTCGAAAGAATCTATTGTTTTCTTTACGATTGAGAGAGAAATCGACGTATATCTACGCCAGGACTGTCCTGGAGAATACTAAGATAAATGAAAAGTATGAATAAAGAGAATGACATTATCTTTTGCTAATTCCCATAAGTGATACGTCACGAATTTTACTTCCAACTTGCCGTTACAGAATAAGATAATGGAGTACATATAAGTTGTTTTTTTAATTGAATTAGCATTTATTTTTACATATTAGATGGTTTAACAGTAAAACTATACGCAATTATTAAAATGATGTAGGAATAAGGAACTATAATAAAACTTGACGTAATAGTAAATGGAACAAATATGAATTCAATTGTTTAAATAAAGTTATTGTATGAGAAATATTTCTGAATTTTTCGTCTTAAAACGCTTTGCTTAAACCATTTTTATATTCTTTATTAAAATACATCAATATATTAGAACTTTTTTTTATTCAACTTCCGTTGGACTGCCAAAACTAGAGTAAAGAACAAATATAATTTAATACCAAAACTTTGGTACATATGTAGTTTCTTTTTGACACTAACATAATGAACATTGGGGCATTGGTCGAATCAGCACATTGATCGACCTGAATCTGATGCCCTCTTAGAGCCGAAATTGATGCGACCAATATCCTGGACATCGTTTGCGTCGTTTTCATTTGTCTGAAATCTTTGATTTTTTTTTTTTTTTTTGCTTTCGCATCCTAGCCACTTAGCTCAAATATCGGAAATCACTCTGCTGTAAGTCAATACCCAACAGTGATCTTAATGAATTTCACGCTACTGTGTTTTAAAACCCCTCGTTGGCCTCTTTTAGTTAGCAACATAGCATTGAGGAATTTCAGTCAGTTATCTGAAATGAAGTTCTGGCTAAGAGGCCATAGCTTCGCGACCAATGAAGATTTTCAGAACAACTTTCAAGCCCATGGATGCCATCAGATAGAGGCCACCTGATGGCATCTAATGCTGAATATTTCTGAATTTCTCGTCTTAAAACGCTTTGCTTAAAGCATTTTTATATTCTTTATTAAAATACATCAATATATTAGAACTGTTTTTTATTCAACCTCCGTTGGACTGCCAAAACTAGAGTAAAGAACAAATATAATTTAATACCAAAACTCGGGTATTGGTACCAGTGATGCATCCTCTCTTATGGCATCACTGTTGGTAACGTTTCTCGAAGTGGGCACTGGAAAATTCATCTATCGATTCGGCAAATCCTGTAATGTTCGATACATTTATGTCGAAAAGTAATCGTACGCACATCTAATTTTTGACAATAAAATGACTTTGTTCATTACCATTGTCTGTTTCTCTGGACATCGGAGGTTGAAAAAAACTGCTTTCGTATAATGTAAAATTTTAGATTTACTATATAGTGTCATGATACTGTAATTTATAACACATCAGATATAACACTGTTTTAGTGTTGCTACAGTTATTTTTCTATCGCAAATGTTCCAACATATCATGAACTAAAATGTACGTTTGTTACATTTTAAAAACTGAGCATTTTGTCATTTCACAATTTGGAAAAAAAATCTCATTACTTCAAACTTTAATGTCTTTTAATTTTTCTATATTTTTAGTCACGTTACTTTTTATAAAGAAGCATTCAAGCTCTTTAATAAAAGGAGAAATTACATTTTCCCTTTAACTATAAAAGACGTAAGTGTGCAAAAGATTTTTCCAAACATTGATTTTCTACATTTAGAACTTTAAGAGTTAGAAACCCACTTTAAACTTTGTTCATCAGCATAATTTCCAATCTACCAAGCATATACGCAAATTGAATTATTCAGTCATGAAGCACTATCTGGTTTTTTTTTTTTTTTTTTTTTTCAAAACGTCGGTTTGATGATTTCATGCATTTATGTAACCATTTTTTCTTCTAATTTATGTCGATGAAAAATATTTCTTACATAAAAAAGTGGGAGTTTTTAGCAATGATGCGCAATAAGCGAATTTATGGGATGCATAATGGGAGGAAATTTATAGTGATACTCGAGTAAAGCGTTTTAATAACTAATGTTTAAAATGAACTAAGATTAATCGTTTTCGAAATTATCTGGCTGAGGAGATAAAAATCTATGATAAATCCTCCTTCTAAGTATAGCTTTAGATTTATCATCCGCGATTTACTGTACGCTATAAAGTAAAGTATCATGTAGTTGGATCATTAATTTGATTAAAAACTGGAAAGTTATCTTGAAAGATGAATACTTGGTTTTGCGAAACATAAGAAAAAAGATTGCTAAAACTAAATAGCTTTCTTTCTTCTATGATGTGATAAAAGTTACAGAATTGATTAGTGATAAACATGTTTCAATTAATAAAAAATGTAACAAAATATTAAAATAGCATATTTACAGAGTTTTACACTGTGTTATTAAGTGAGATGTAACGAATGTAAAATTTTAGAAATAAAAACAAAGGCTTAAAAATATAAAGTTATGAAAAGTTTCAGCGTTGAAATACAGTTTAAGTGGGTTGAAAGAAATACATTTTTAAAGCAAAATGTAATTTTTGAATGTTTTGGATTTTTTATGTTAACTGGTAATATTTATGTATAGCATTTATTTAAAGTACGAGTTGTGAATTTAAGAGCCACTTATGTTCAGCTCACCGATCAAAACATGTTTAATAACATTAGATGTACAATCCGGTTTGCAAACTATCATATGTAAGACGAAAACATCAGTCCATTTGGTTCATGGAAAACGGGAAATGTTACAGCCTCTGAACGTCAAGAGACGAGGAGCACCCAAAGGAAGAAGACTGACTTCGCTTCAGCTTCGCTTATTAGTTTTATCTGGGCACTATGGAATATTCTTCACGCCTAAGGTGAACCTACCAGGGGAAAATTACCGACGTACTTTTCCCATTCCACACAGTGCCTCTTCGTCACTTCGAAGCAAATAGAAGGACTTCAGTTCGTAAGTTCCTTCATAACGATTTGAAAACTTTACAACCACCATCCAGATATCGCTATGATGGGGTAGCGTTTACTTTATACTATGCACCCAAATTATTTTGGATACTTACTTAATTTAGAGTTGAGAAGTAACAAGTGCACAGAAAATCTTCTATTGAAGAGAAGAAAAAGGATAAATATTCTCAAAATATTTTTCTGGTACTGACTGAGAAGGCGGGAGGGGGGGGCAGATTCATGAACTCTTAAATGAACCTATATCTCCCTGATAAGATCCCTTTGAAATACAGAACACAGGTTTACTTCTGTGATTGTACTACGAGTTTGTCAAAACTTGAACTTGTTAAATTAATGCAGTCCCCTTAATTGCTGGCTTACGAAATAGCTGCCCTCCTGAGTTAGCTCTTCTCGAGTGTGATGTACAACCATTCAGTTTGAGATGCAAAAAGCTAAACTATCAAAACATTTCAATCAACTCTACAATCATGGTTCTCTAATTCGTACGTCTATGCTTCTATATAATTAAACTTCTAATCAAAGATTAAAAAGACACTGCCTCTTATTCTTTGGTATACCTTATGGTCTTAATTGATACAACAGTTGAGAGCCAATGTCTGAAACTTATGTTTAACACTTTGGAAGGTCTTCCTGGCATTCATTTTCACAAAGACTTACTCTCTTATTCAAACAACAAAAAGGAATTAACAGATTGGCTTTGGCAGATTTCTCTGGAATCACACAATGGAATTCCCTCTAATGCCCTCTAGATTTCCACAAACTGCACACAAAAAAACATGGGAATTACTGTTGTGGTATCTTTTTTAAAACAAATTCTAGTAGCTGTACATCAAGATTAGAAATTCAGACTACTGTTATGTTTTTCGTTCAGAACAAACAGCAATCGAAAAGGGTCCTAAATCTGCTATTTTCTACGCGGGCTATAAAGATATCTGGATTTTTGTCGACAGTCGTAGTTCAATTCAATACCTTCAAAACTGGTCATATAGCTTCGATCTCTTCTCCGAGCCTACTGCAAAAATTCTTGTCTTGTCATAATTTACATCTGCAATAGATTCCTTAACACGTTGGATTTAATTGAAATAAAGTGGTTTATACCTTCGTAAAGGAGGGAATTTCAAGACTTTAATATCTAGTATCCCAACATCTTGGAGATCTGCTCAGAAGTTAAATCTACCATTGCTTCATCTTCGTGTTCTCCTCCGACTGTTGTTGTGGTAAGTAGCCAGGTGGTGCTATCACTTTCAAGAGTATTCATGTACAGCAAGCTAACATCAAAGATTTTATCAAAGAAAGAAGATCGTTCCCATGTTGAGGTCATGGAATATCACACATTTCATTCCTGAACATCTGCTTTCCTGCTTGGGGATTGAAAACGAGCACTTTATTCGAATTCCTCTTCTTGTTTTGGACTTTTTGACAGTACACGGTCTCTTGGATCTTAGCCTGATGGCTAACCATGTAGGATAAGAAACAACAACATTGTCTAAATTTCTCTCAACATATTTCCTAGGATATGAAAATTTCGCCTTTATGTTCATTTGAGCTGCAGAACGAATACCTATAAATCTCAAACAGCATAAATTAATACTGTGTTTTTTAACTGTTAGAGACAAGAAGGTGGAGACAGTTTTTTGATCAAATAAGACGCAAAAAATTTTATTTTGCTACTTTTAAAAATATGAGCAATGTGAATATCAATTAGCTTATAATTGTTTCTCCTTGTCAAATAGTAATTGTGCTCTCAATGCCATTATTGATGTTTAAACGATAGAAATTGAAATAAAATAATTGCAAATTTTGAAATTTCAACATAAATATGAATAAATAATATATTAGAACATATAGATTTTTAAATAAATTAAAAATATTCCATTCATATTTTTATTTTACTTGGTAACTTGAAATCGGATACTGAACACGGAATATGATATTCCATATTAATTTAAAAGTATTTAATTCAATATATATGGAATGAAATAATATTAATATGAATTTACTGTTTGATCACATCATGTAGCAATTATTTATTGATTAAACTTTTATTTTCTGAAACAGTGTAGCTTAATTTGAAAGTGAATTTTTTAATTTCGGAAACAATAGTTTAATTAAGGGATTACGTAAAGTTATAGAAATGTTTTATGATTTCCAAATTTCAAAAATTTGTTTTATAGTATTACACTGCTTGAAAGAAGTTGAAATATTCTAAGTGAGAAGGCGCACGAACTTTATGAAGGAGTTAAAACCATAAATGTAAATAAAGTATATTAATGACCTGCTGCTGGTTGTTAATCTTGTGGTAACACTCATAATATTCTCCACCATTAGTCTTAACTTAGTCATTTTTAAAAATAAATGGCACAAATAATCTAGATGGATGCCAAGAGGTCTTTAAAAGTTATGATAGTATGAGATAGTATAAGCATTCAGCATTTCACTTTTCGACTTTTTAAGTTTAAAAGATTTCATTATAAAAATAAATGAAAAAGAGCTACACATTGAAGTAATTGTCTTAGGATGAACTGGAGGCTAGGAAACTGAGACTTAATCTGAATAATTTTTAACGTTTCCTAGTAAAATGAATGCAATAAGAAAAATGTTTTTTAGAGTTTACAAGGGAATTTAGTACGGCTTTGTGCGTAAACAAAGTTCACCAAACTTCAGCATAGTAGTAATATGTCATGTAAGTTCACTATGTGGAAAAAAAAAGTTACAATGCTGAAATGTAATTGAGAAAGACGGACATAAAGTTTCCTCAGAACTTTACAGATACTACATAAATGTAGTACAAGTTGCAAAAACCCCACTTGAACATGCTGTGGTGTGAGTGTAATGCTCCCAAATCATCCTCTCACACGCACGAGTTTTAATACTTTGCAGTGCAAAATAATTTTTGTGTGCTGTTCATACATCAATACTACTCAATTCATTTATTAGAAAGTCAAATAAGTAATTTGTCGATTTATTTACTCATTCATTATTTTTTTTATTACTTATTGAATTTCCTGTTGCATTTTATTATTTATATTAATATAATTACTATTATTCCAAGTCTAATACTTTTTATAAGTTTACTTTTTTATTCATTCGATTTTCTAAATCATGCTATAAAATGTTACATTTGGAATAGTAGAAATTTAAGCGAAACCAATAACTGAAAAATATCGAAAAACAATGCGTAATAAAATATATGTGAAAGAGTAAATAAATATGTTATTATATTTATGTTAAATTTATTAATTAATTATTAGTAGTATAAATGCATAAAAAGAAAGAAAGAAAATGTTTGAACAACAAAAGATTTGAACGCGTGCACGCTGGAGTGCCGGTCGACAGTATTATCACTCATACTATGGTATGAATGATAATTTGGAATTACAGCACGGAAAACTCCGAACGGCTAGGTCGATGGGCGTGAAGTGTTTTTGAACCAGTTCTCTTCTCGCCTCCTAGTTGTGAGTGATATTCGCTCTGCCACTGGTCGAGCTATGGCAAGGTATGATCAAGTAATGATTTATTTTATTTATTAAGTGCTGGAGCAAAATAAATACATAAAATCCATTTTTCGTCGAAATTTGAGTATTAAATACTAGAATTTTACATGTACTATACTACCACTGCGCAGAAGGACTTGGATACCCACTGATATTTACACACTAAATGTTTTGATATATTCATAAAGGAATAACATGTTTCGATATAAAAACAACCCTTTTCTTTTTAAAATTTTATTAATGAGAATTGTTGTAAAATTTTGGTTTTGTAACGTTTCATAGTACTTAGAAAGGGAATATTAACTTTTTTTCGTAAGGTAATGTGATAGAAATTGTATAAAGAAGTAACCTTACAATTTATACAAATACTTAAATGTTATTTCATTAATTCTTTTTTCAAAATAATATGATGAAGGTGCTGCATGACGTTGTTTAGAGTGAAATTACTGTGGACATTTATAAAAAATAACTTTCTGTCGGCCAAATTAAAGAATCTGATAATATACAAACGTTGAAGAATTGAACAGACATGCAACTTTAATATTTGATACTGCAAATATTCTATTTATAAAAGAGGTTAATGTTTGTGGTAGTCTTTATAGAAGATTGTATTTACAGTATGAACTATATATATATATATATATATATATATATATATATAGTTCATACTGTAAATACAATCAAAATAATCTTCTATAAAGACTACCACAAACATTAACCTCTTTTATAAATAGAATATTTGCAGTATCAAATATTAAAGTTGCATGTCTGTTCAATTCTTCAACGTTTGTATATTATCAGATTCTTTAATTTGGCCGACAGAAAGTTATTTTAACCCGAAATCAGTCAAAACCCGAATTAAATAGACAAAACGCGTTCGAACTGAGTGCGTTAGGGAAAACCCGAATTAACTAGGCAAAACGCGTTCTGACTGATAGCGCTAGGCAAAACCCGAGTTAACTAGGAAACACCCGTTTTATTCGAGTAGTGGTCGCACGTTTACGAAGGGCCCCTACAGCGGAGGCATATTTTCAAGGGGGCTCCCTAAAGCGATGGCCAGACCCACTGACTTTTTTCAGGTCTCGCAAAGAGCCAGCGTTAGCATATTTTCGAGGAGGGCCCTTACAGTGGTGGCCGGACCCCATGTTTTCCCATGTGAATTCCGGAATGTTAATGCTTTATCCATTAAAAATTGGATCTTGCTCCCCCTTCGAAAAATTGCTATTGCTGGCCCTTTGCAAGACCCAAAAAAACATCACTGTGTCCGGCCACCGCTGTAGGGGGGCCCCTGAATAATATGCCTCCGCTGTAGGGGGCCCTTCGAAAATATGCCTCCGCTCTAGGGACCCCTCAAAAACGTGCTACCGCTACTCTAATGAAACGGGTTTTCCCTAGTTAATTCGGGTTTTGCCTAGCGCTGTCAGTCAGAACGCGTTTTGCCTAGTTAATTCGGGTTTTGCCTAACGCTCTCAGTTAAAACGAGTTTTCCCTAGTTAATTCGGGTTTTCACTGTAACATATATATTGAAAAGAAGCATTTCTTAATCAAATACATTTTCTAAGAAATATCCAGATTAGAAATTAGAATAAATAAAACGAAATCTATAATATATTTGTATATTTTTTATCAATAATTAAAATAATTATTTTTATAGCAGAAAATGTTCACTATTCAGAACTTAACATAATTTTATTCCATATCCAATATCTACAAGTAAAGAAAAAACAGAAACAAAACATTGTAAGAAGATTAATTGGATAACCCGAACAAAAGTTTATAAAATATTTCTTAATATTTGGTTTAGCACTTTCTTGGTATCTAAGCATTCCACGTTACTTAAAAAAAAATTTTTACTAGAATTATTATTGAAGCAGATTCAAGATTTTCGTATAAATTTTCCAGATACAGTGTATGAATATAGCTTTCACATTTTAATTCATCAAAAAATAGCAATGGAAAGTATACTACAATCTCGTCGTTTTTATTTGCTAAACAATGTAAAATAAGACCCCTTTCGTTTTTCATTTACAAGCCGCTTTCTTGTATTTTTTGCAAGATTCTTTCTTAAACTGTTAAATTTCTAACAAAATAAGCAATTCAAAAAAGGACAGGTTGAAACATATTGATCATTCTTGTTCTATGTTGAAATTTTCTATGCATACAATGATTCAAACATACAAAAATGCAAAATATACTTATGTTTCAAAAAGAATTCGCAAATTTTATGAAGTTCTTGCGCAAGAAAAATGAGGTCACACGTCATTAGAGGATCATATTCAATGTGTCAAATTTCACGAAGCAGCATACTACATCTTGCGACTGACACATGACTTGCCTGTATGGTTTTTCAAAAAGCAACGCTGCCGGCGAATTTTCCAATCTAGTGGCCATTCTTTATCACTACTGCATAACTTTTGCGACCTCATTATGCCTTGTAGAAAAAATGCGTTTTTTTTTTACAAGGCTGAAGAATCTTATGGGCTTTAAATTCTAAGATTTATTTTATATACATTATACATATTAAACACATTTAATACAGAACATCCACATTTAAAACAAATCGGCATTTATCGAGTAGAGTGGAAATTTTGTTCCCCTTTTCTTACCACAGTCATTTCTTTAAACAGGATTGAAGCCATTCGAATTCTTGTTAATTTAATTTATAAAAATGAACATGCTAATGCAATTGATTCCATTATCAAAAAAATGAAAATAAATAATAAGAATTATTTATCTTTTCACAATGACGAGCACTAGTTTATCCAGACATTGGCTATCTCTAAAGTTGGAATTTTTGGCAGTTTTATTAATGGGGCAACTTACAACACCACCCAACGATATTTTCACAAGCTCCAGGTAGAATTCGGAACCGCATCCATGGTAGTAGAAAATGGATACGTTCATTTGTTTGCTTGTAGTTTTCTGTTTATGTCCCATGAGAACCTTTTTTGTGGCAAAGCAACTCATGGGCTTTCTGCCTCGGAGATGGGGTTCCTTGGTCGGTTTCAAAGGAGCTCTAACGTGTATTCACGCTATATATGAAAAACCGACCAAAGTTTCGGATTGTTAAATCGGCAGCATCGCGATTGGCCAGAATACCTGGCTTTCTCTTTTCAGCCGCCTACCATGCTCATTAGAGTGGATCGAAAAGTACATGGGAAAAAAAATCGAAATTGATTTTGGCGTAAGCTAGAAAAGTTGCGTATAGACCAGGGATGGGCAAACTACGGCCCGCGGGCCAAATCTGCCCGCCGGAAGGTTTCATCCGGCCCGCGGATTGAATTTTAATTTGCTGGTCCGACGGAAAATAAAAGAAAATACGTATATATTTATAATATATTTCCATATTAAGAATTATGAACATGGCTTGAAAAAAACCGCATTTTGAGTTCAAACGCACATTTCAAGATTTGAGTGCCAACCAAATAGAATTGGATATTTTTACCATGCCTTTCAACGTAAATTGTAAAGCAGTGAGGTCAGATTTGCAGCTTGAATTAATTGAGTTTCAATCTAACAATCATCTCAAGCAGTTGTTTCTAAATATCCCAGAGTTTCACAAATAATTATCGAAAGTAAGGTTCCCAAATTTAATATCTCACGCCCAGAAAATCAGTGCTATGTTTGCTTCATCTTATATACGTGAACAAGTGTTTCCAACTGTGAACCTTAGTAAGAATTCTTTCAGAAGTAGACAGACAGATGAGCATTTAGCCTCGTTCCTTAGAATCAGTACATCTCACTACGAACCTCAATATAAGAAACTTTTAAAAATGAAAGCGCAATTTCATTCATCTCATTAACATATTTAAATTTTAATGCTGGTATATTATTTTTAAAATTTTAGAAAAAATTATTTTGGCCCGCGAAACTTTTTTTTTTCGATTTTTGGCCCGCAACCGTAAAACTTTGCCCATCCCTGGTATAGACCATTTTAGTTTACAAATGTTTCTTTTATTGAAATCCATCTATCTTCAGATATCCCAAATGGCTGAAATAGTGTAAAAAATTGAAAATTTTCCAAAAATAATAAAAAAATTATAATCGAAACTACTGTTGGTGCAGGGTCTTCAAGTTGCGTATTGGGTAGATTTTTTTTAATGCTTTGTGTGAAGATTCAAATATTGCTAAAGGATATTTTTTTTTTTTTTTTTGGTATGAAAATGTTCGGTATGGTTCCTTGATTTGATTTTATTCAATATGAAACCGTGTATTTTCTCTGTTCAACATACAGTTTCCGATGCCGCAGACACTAGGCGGGCGCATCTTTCAAATGCTCGGGTATGGCAAGGATATTTTGACTATTCCTCCGTTTTTATAACTTTTACTATAAACTCAGTTTCTTCATATGACACATTCATCAAAAGCAGGCGCGCACACAGGATTTTTGGCTGGGGGGGGGCAACTTTTAGGAATGTTCCAGACTTTCAAAAATCAGTGATGAAAGAACTCGTTTTCATTAGACGGAATTCATCAAAACTCGTCCCATCCAGTTCCCTAAGAATACACTACACAGTACAATAGGAAGGAAAGTAATAGTTGTTCAGTTTTGAGAACAAGATGGTGTTTTATGTTCACTTTCAGTTCGTTTATGAAAGTTGAGGAAAACCAGAAAAAAATTCTTTTTTTATTTATTAGAACTAAAACTATTGCTACCTTTTTTTGGAATTATTTTATTTACTATAGATATAGGATAGTAAACAATCGAAAAAAAATATATCAAAGCCGATGGGGGGGATCCGGACCCCCTGGACCCCCCCCCCTTGTGTGCGCCATTGATCAAAAGAGATGGTTCAAAATGTTCAAACTTTGTGTCTGGTGATAAGTTCAATATAATCTGTTGCTTCGATGTGCACTTTTTCACTCGAAAAATTCTTATCCTTGATGATTCTTTATTTTCATTTCTAACACGAATTAGTTTTGGTACTCAAAAAGATCTGATATGCTTGCTCTCTGTCATTTGCGAGCACTGACAATAATAAATTTTCAGGATGACAAAACAAGTTATATGCTTGCACAAAATTATCTATTACCCTTCTTATGTTCGGTTCCAAATATCTACGAAATTAGAAAAGTATGCAGATATGCTGCGCTTCTTCCGTTATGCATACCTTAATAATGTGTGTTGAAAGAATGATGACAGATGGTTTTTCTGGAGCCACATGCAGTCTTAAAATTCTGCTTGCAGTCGTAAGCTACCTCAAGTGAGCTACTAGTCCAGGTTTTTTAAATTCCAGTTCGAAAGTACATTCACCACGCGATATTGCGAGACACATACCATATAAATATTGTTAATCGTTGCTGAGAATCGTACCGCAAATATTATCTGACATACTTTCCTCACTTATTGAAAAAAAATGAACTAGAGGTAGCTCTTCGTAGGTTTTGGTGGCTTTGGCAATCGGTCCAATAAAGGTTGTAGGACTATCGGTTGCACCATCTAAAAAATGGTCAATTCAGCTACAGCTCTATCAAGTGAATAATCCCTCCTTTATGCACGGTGTTAACATTTCTCTAGCATCCAATTACTATTAGATCATTTAATCGCATATTATTTGATATAAAGAAATTCAGTTTTGGTTCTTTATTAGCTTTGGCTTCTCTTGTTGTAACAGTAACGTGTCTGATATAGAGAGTTGGCTTCCATCCCTCCTTTGTTGTCTTTGGGTAGTATTTTGTACCCTTCATAACTTGTACTTTTGTGTTGCACTTTCTTCCATCAAAAATATAATCCTGCTAAATTAGATTGATATACTGTTAAACTGGTTGACTCTGCAACTGCTTTTCGAAACTTTTCACGTTGTCTACGTATTTTTTGTGATTTACTACATGCGAAGTCTGTGTATAAAATTCCAATGTCTTGTAAATTGGAATTTCCAATGTTTGGTAATTGAAATAGCTGAATTTTCATATCTATCGCATTTCCTTGCTACGATAGGAAAATTTGAACGATTTTGTGATTGATAGCACAGGTACAGCATAATTACATTCGTATCTGTAAATAAGGATGAATACATATTCGTAGATGGAAGTTCAAGTTGTTCAGTATTTCATATTCGTTAACTTTTGAATACTGGTGCAATGTACCAGGTGATTTAGTACGAACATCATTTATAAACATTTTAAGTTTTACTCTTTCGTTTTCTGTGTCTTTCCTTTTTCCACCCTTTTCTCTGTTTGTTTGGTTCTATTTATGTCCTCCAATTATCATTTTCCTGTCTGTTAAAAGTTATTATTTAACGGTAGCTGGTCTCATAACAAAATTTGCGTACCTGAAAGCATAAAAAATGGAAGGTGAAGTGACGAAAAATCGCGTGAACTCTTTAAGCCAAGTTTACTAGAAAGCAGGTAGCATGTGTGAACAATCGTCAAATTAATCGCCAAAGATTTCTCATTGGATATGTTCGACGAAAAACAGTATTAATAATTTTTAAATGCAGACTGGAAAATCGGGTAAAGTTTAAGGAAGCTAGCTACTTGTTGTACTGAAGTGAATGCAGGAAAAAACATTTGAGATCTATTTTTAGAACAAAATGAATCAGAGATGTGCCAGTTGTATAGAAAGCAAATTCAAAGGTACATTTTAATAGGTGTGGGGGAACTAAAGACGGAAAAACTTTTTTTATAAGCAAAAGTTATTTAGAATACCGGGTTAAAATGCCAATTAACTAAAACTTTGTGATTAACTGCATCATACATGTACACCCCCAAAAATATCTGGGGCTAATGAGTTTTTCTAAAAGGAAAGATTGTATTTTCATAAACAAAAGATGTATTTTGCCTTTTTTTAAATGTATAAAATTAACAAAAGCAAAATATTTTCTAAGGCATTTTTTTTAATTTCACGCTTTAAAATATACTAACTTAAAAAAATTCTTTTTTCCGATTAAGCAAGCACTCAGTAACAAAATTCACCTAGTCATAGGCTGATAAAAATGTGTTTTGTAAATTAAAATATGATGTAGCTCTTATTTGAATTATTTCAAGCAATTTGCTGATATACTCGCGCATAACATGAATAACCGCAATAAATATTTCAATACATAATTTATCAAAGGAATATTATTTATAGCTTGTCATCCAGTGGCTTATAATTTACTGCATTAACCTCTTGACTTGATAAATTGTTTGAATCTCTGAGAGATGGAATGACTAATTGAGGTGAATTGGTTTGCGATGTCAACTAACAAATTTTAATACATTACAATTGGATCATGTTTTGATACCATTAAGACATCGCAACATGTTGAGATAATGATTTATTGAAGAAAATTATCTCAGAATACACTCCTCAGGTACTTGAACTTCTGACGATGGAAGGAATTTATTCTGAAGTGCATGTAAATCTTCCCTTCATATTGAAAGGGTATTCTCCTGTAAACCTAATGAATAAGTTATTGTCCTTGATGATAAATCGCTTTTGTATGTATTGAAATATATAACTGAATAATTAAATCCATACACTTAATGTTACACTCCAGTGCTGAGGGCTCAGCGCTGTGGTTTTTTCTTTTGGTAATCTCTTGTCAAAAAATTTGAAATTAACGAACAACTGTTTATCCTTTACATTTATAGTAAAGAAATAATGCCGTAGGTATTCATTTCGACAGAAAATCTATACAAAATAACAACATTTTTTTTTCTACTCGTTTGTTGTAACAATTCACTCTTAAAAAATTTGTTTTCTTCACTCTCTTTACAGTAGGGGAAGGATAAAGGCCTAAAATGATTCCCTTAAGGGATAAACTAGAATAAAATAACATAAATGTTTTTAGAATACGTTTGCTCTTTGCTATCATATATTATACTATATTTTGCATCATAAAGGCATTTTAATAACATCTTAAAAGCACATTCAGTAATGAAAAAAAAAAAAAGAATTTTGAAAAAGTGTCCAAAGAATCATTTTACCCTCAACCAAAGGGCAAAATGATCCTTCCTCTGAAAGTATTTTTAAATTGTTTTTTATCGTCAAAATAAAAGATTTAAAAGTAATTATGACTATGCATAATGGAATAAATAAGTTTTAAGATAATATAGCATGCCTAATTTATTTTATGAAAATTTTAAAATTAAAAAAATGTCATAAACGATAAAATTCAGTATTTCAAAACTATAAATAAAAAATTATGGCCTAAAATAAACGCAGAAGTACATTAAATATTATAATGAAGAATCTCGCATTTTAAGAACAGTTGAAGAGCTGCTATGTCGGCTGGAACCACGTACTGGAGTTTCTTTAGTCGATGGATCATTTTACCCGATGTATGCCTGCCTCCAATAGGTCATATTTTTGGATGACGCCGAGAAACATAACAAACTTTGCAAGCGTAATTACCATCTAAAAACATACTCCATTCAGTGAACCAAGTCATATTTCTGTACGAGAAGGACTGTGTATCTAAATAAATAGGAAAAGTAGTGCTTACCTTATAACAGATATTATACAATCTAATTTTTTCAAAGAACTCTGTTTAGACGTGGAGTATTGTGACCGCTTGAATACTACCATTGTTTTTTCACTTGGCGCAACTTGTTTGTGCGTTACCTGGTAGATATCTGGACTTGTATCTAAGAAATATATGTGGATCCTTTTGCCGTCTAGGATAATTTTGGGCCACCTTTCCCTACATGTAAATTTTCTCTCATCCATCGAATTATAAATAAACACCCATATAATAAAAAATATGATTAAAAATTAAGTATTGAAAGTTCAGTAAATAGGAAACAGTTTCATCGTCTACTTTATGTCGTATTTAGATTTTTATACGCTCTTCTGGCCTTCCCGGAATAAAATTTCCAAAAAAGGGTTAAATAAGTTTATTTTTGCTTTGATGTACATTTGCACACACCACCACGAAAAGATATTTCACATAATAAATTTCTGAAAATGGATTTGCAATAATACCACACCACGTACGTCACTGATGCATGCCACAGGCTAATATGTAACACAATTTGTAAGTCTCACAGGAAAAAGTGATTCCTCCATGATCATGTTTATCAATATACACCGAGCAGCTATTATATAATGACCATCCACACATTTTTCAATGAACTTGTATGGATAACATGCAGAACACGTAATTAAGTGAGAATGGTTTTTAACCTATCCTGGAGAAGGTAATAAATCATTCTTGCACTTAAATTTGGGAGTGATGGGAAAAGCTGTTGATATAAGCGAATTTGACTGAGGGCAGATTGCAATGTTCCGAAGACTCGGAACGAGGATCTCCGAAACTGCACGATTGGTCGGTTGTTCGCGATCTGCTGTTGTTAATATTTATCAAAAGTGGATTAACGATAGTGAAATAAGCAATAAACGCTAAAATGTTGGGCGTCCATCCATCACCAAAGAAAGAGAACGGCGAAGACTGTCCCGCCTAGTACATCAAAATCAGCGGCAGACAGTAGATCAGCTGACAGCCCAATACAATGCAGGTCCAAGTGTTTCGGAACACACAATTCAGAGGATACTACTGGACTGCGGAGCAGACGTCCCACTCGTGCTATCTCGCCACTCGTCCCACTCGAGCTATAAGAGAAACTTATCCCCTAAATTCTTTGGAATATTTTGTTAACATCATTTTGAGTATTTTTTAGATACAAAACTGGTATAAATCTAAAATAAATGTGTGCAGCTTGTTTGCATAAACTGTTATAACATGGAGCTGTCAATTGCAACATTTATTATTTAATTTCTCAAACTAACTTTAATACTTAAAAAATGAACATATTTTTATTTCAAATAATAGACAATTTAAGTTAAGAAGAAGTAAGATAACACATATTTAAGCATAAATAGTGAATTTAAAAAAATAAATGAAAAAATAGGAAAAAATACACGTATATTTTTTTTCTAAAATTTCCTATTTGTTAGAGCATATCAATACATCTTGAAAAGGAATTTTATCAGAATAGTTTTACTATAGGAATTATATGTATTTAATCTTGAGAAAATTCAATAGTTTTTGATCCAAGACAAAAACAGAAAAAAATATGGATAAATATTATTATATTATCACAAAGTTGCATGTTATAAAACTTGTAACTTTATGATAATGCAATAATATTTATCCATATTTTTTTTCTGTTTTGTTATAAAACTTGTATATACATATATTTTTATTTCTTAATTTAATACTAAAATTTAAAAAATCCAAAATTAATTTTGCATAAAGGACAGGTTAAGAAAGACAGGTATTTAAAGACAGGTATTTTTTTTGTTAATTAAACAAAATACTTTAATTTAAAGAAGTATAAAAACTATTCCCTGTTTTTTTTCTATTTACACAACTGTTACTGCTACTGAAAACTTTTCGCCAAAGCTTTAAAAAATTGTATCAGAGCTTTTTGTTTTGTACGAAGAGGAAAAGTTTTTACTCACGAAATATTTCAACAATGATAGTCTATCCGCAAAGGTCAAAAATGCGAACTTTATTTCTGCGCGACTGCACTAATTTAATATCCAAACAAATGAAACCCACAGCAAAGAGAACTGTCCGCAGATAAAAGATATTTCAAATTGCAGTATAATAATACGTCACGTACCTTTTATATTGTCGGAGGAAGTAACCGATATAAGATTAAGTCAAATCATAGAAGGAAGGACGCAGGCTGTTTGCTTTTATTTTGTTCATCTTTGTGATAGAATAAAATAGATTCAGAATGCAACCGAAAACATATTATAAAAGACACATACACTTTACTGACTTATAGTTTTCTCAATAGAATAACAGCATTTCTGATAACAGTTATATTATCTATCGATAAGGTTACATACATTTAAAAAGAAAAAATTACTGTGACTCCAAGATCACTGGATGATTGAATTTTCAAGTTGGCAAGAATATAATCCACAGCATTCAAGTGTTTGAGATGATTGTAGTTAGACTTCACAAGTCTATATGCAATATCAACGTATCGTTCGATATTCCACAGCAACAAAAATATATTAAGTAAGTTAATACAAATTGTAAATCGCATTCCTAGAAAAAATGTATAAAAAGCCTCCCAAACTCAGTTCATTAACGCGGACAAAAACTTAATTTCATAAATTGGGAATAACTGGCTCTAAAATAAATTAAAATTTTAAGCAAACAATCCTTAGAGAATTATATTTTAGATTAAATGAAGACCACATGCGTGTATTTTTTAATTTATTTCGTAAAAAGACGGAGACACAGTTTCCATAGGGGCGATATTTCCAACTAGCTTTAGTTTTGAGATGAGCGTCTAAATTACGCCAAGAGACTAACAGGCTGAAGCATCAACACATCACACTTCATCTACGAAAACTTTCATTCGATAGCTGCTGTCACATCTTCTGAAGAGCTTCATTTATTCAAGTCTGACCACGCTTCAGGTTTTTATACAAATTTAATATAAACGTCGTAGTATTAAGCTTACTGATTTGGCTTCACATGTACTAGAAAGCGTTTCTTTCTTCGTGTAACTATGCGATGCTTTTGCAAATAACGTATACCGTTATTCGTGGAGGTGGTATTTTGAAAGTTACAATATGGCGTAGGGACAGGTTTTCCAGCTGCGTAAGGGGCACGTATCCCAGGATTTGTCTTGCTGGAAAACGTACTGCGCCAAGGGGATGCTATATTTATTGTTTACATTCACTGTGATTCAGACAATGGCGACTTTCGTAAGAAAAAAAATGCCTTTTTTATGTGGATATTTGTAGATTAATTAAGTGGCATTTGTTTTAAATGGCCTATGTTATTATGCCGTACCTAATGTTATTATGCCTTTTAAGTTTACAATAACAAATATATATTAAGTAACAAACAAGATTTATCACATGTTTTATGTCATTCAAAATATCGTTGGAAAATGTTCCGCGCATTCGGGAAACATTTTCAAAATGTAAATGACTAGACTTAACTATTTGTAATCAAAAACAATATTTACTTTTTAAAAAAATAATTGTGTTAGTTTACAGATAAAAAAATAGAAACTCGGTGATATTCTAATTATCTTAAAAAGATAAAATTAAAGCATACAAAAATTAAATTAAAAAAAAAAGTTGGTATACATGCTTCAGTCTGCCCTTTCTTATTAAACATGTTTCACGACTAAAAATGAATCTAATGTTGAATTGACATAGTAAAAATACGTTTTTGTACAATAAATAAATTGAATTTAAACAATACATACTTTTCAATTTAGAATTGGATATCATTAAGAGAGCTCGTAATTTTTTCTTATATTATTTAAAACGAAAGAGGTGTATTTATTATTGTCATATGTAAGAAAGTTTCAACAGTAACTCGTATTTTTTTCTTATATTATTTAAAACGAAAAAAGTGTATTTATTATTGTCATATGTAAGAAAGTTTCAACAGTAGAAAATGATAGCCATTTCCAATAGAGCTTTTAATAGTGAATGTTAAAAACTGTTAATTTTTTAATTTAACTGGGATTTTATCGATTTTTTATTTGAAGAGATGTAGCGTTTTAAGTACTAACTTTTTGTCTTTTTCCAACTTATTTTTTGTTAATAATTATTTTAAGTTTTCTTTGGTGCTAATACGAATTTCAAACGTCTCTGTTTAACTGCTAATTTTATTTAGCAGTTACAGAGATCCAGATACACTCTTTCTCAGTATTAAAAAGCTCCTCAATTGCAAAAAAGTTTTTCTTGATATTGAAGGAAAATTGACCTTTTGCATGATCCCGAACGATCGTATTGTACTTTATTTTTATGCATATTATTTTACAGAGCTTCTAATCAGTTTAAACTGTCCTCATGATTTGCAGTTTCAGGAAAATTTTCTTGCCTAACATCACAAAAACAGCAATCCTGTTGTCGGTGTTGTTGTGATGTTACATTTCGTCACATCACTAATTTGATGCAAATACACTACTTCTGGGCCGTCCCTTAGGGTAAAACATATGAAGTTGCAATGTGACATCGCAGTGTAATGCAAAGACATGGATTTGTTCTCTAGGACTTCGATAAGCATCACAACGGCACATCACAAAAAAATGTCTCTGGATGCCATTTGTCCATCGCCATAAATTGTTTACGACATCCAGACAATGTCAGATGAAATCAGATTATAACGCCACAGTACTACATGGGCAGTTTTTTGAAATTCACTGGATTGAAGTTTACGTAATAAAAATTATTAAAACATTGTCATCTGTATGAAAAAAAGGTTAAATATTATTTTTTCGGCATTCTACTAAACATGCTATTCCATTCTGTATTGCACACACGTACATTACATCGCGTAAAAAAAGTAGAAGGGCATTTAGATTTTTTTTAGAAAAATAAGGAACCTTTTATTTTTACTGAATTTTTTTGTAAGTAACATTTCACAGATCATTTAATAAGAAAATGTCAATATCATAACCATGATATTCATAAATAAAACATTAATGACGACAGAAATAATTTCTACCATTTGAAACTCTGTAAAAAAAGTAGAATGACAGTAACCCAATGAAAAAAATACAAGCGATGTTAGTAAGGAATACTCTTCCCATTAGATTTTATAATTTTGAATATTCTATTTGGCAGTGAATGATACAAAGATTGGGTGGCTGTTTGGAAAAAATGATCCCATTTTGGCAAAAATGATCTATTTCGGGCGTACCACGGACTGGTCCAAGGTACACTACCATTCAAGTAAGTGTAGTATTTAACAAAATAATTTTAATGAAATCGTCTGCTTTCTATTTATTACTGCATTATTGTTTTCCATTTTAATTGAATGGCATCATTAAGAATTTTAGTTATTATTCCAAGATGTTTTGAAGACAGGATTATTCTAGTTTTCCCGCAATAAACTCCGTTTAGTGTAATTTCTCTGTTTTTTTTCTTGCTTTACACGTGACAAGATTTTCCGTATTTGTTTTCTCTCCAGAATGCCAAGAGGAATACCCTTAAATGATTTTCAAAAAGGATAAATTTTTGCATATAAAAATGATGGTAAAGGTGTTAGAGAGATTAATCGTATACTGCACGTCAGCCCCAATACAGTTTCTAACTATATCAGAAATCCATACAGAAACGAAAAGAGAAAGAAGACTGGCAGACCTAAAAAGTTAACGCCTGGCGATGAAAGAAAAGTTGCTCACGAGCTTAAAAAGTGCAATGGAAGTATTACAAAGGCTCGAATTCAAGCAGGACTTACTGATGTGTCAAGGCAAACAGCTTATAACTAAATTAAAAGATCCAAAAAATTCATTTTCAAAAAGCGGAAGCATCATCCAAAGTGGAAACAAACACATATTGATAACAGTTTATCTTGGGCTATGGAATACATGTCATGGACTACAGAATGGACTTCTGTGATATTTTCAGATGAAAAGAAATTCAATTTAGACGGTCCAGATAGTTACCAGTACTACTGGCATTGTCTGAAGAACGAAGAACAATTTTATTCAACTCGACAAATGGTGGGAGGAAGTTTGATGGTCTGGTTAGCAGTTGGATATGGAGAAAGAACAAGTCTGTTCTTTCTGAGTGGTAGGCAGAAGCATACAGACTATATTCAGCTGCTAAATTCTGAGCTTCTTCCTTATGGCTCCGAATTAGGAGGAGAAGAGTGGATCTTTCAGCAAGACGGAGCCTCCATTCACACCGCTAATGGAGTTAAAAAATGGTTCGTTTCAAATAATGTGCAGGTTTTAACCTGGCCAGCTAATAGCCCTGATCTTATAATTGTAGAAAACATCTGGACAATGCTTGTTTGTCGTGTATATGCTGATGGAAAACAGTTTGGATCCGTCACTGAGCTTCGAGAAGCATTGAATAACTCATGGGATCATTTTTTGCCAAAGAGACATCCAATCTTTGTATGATCCACTGCCAAATAGAATATTCGAAATTATAAAATCAAATGGGAAGAGTATTCCTTACTAACATCGAATGTATTTTATTCATTGGGATACTGTCCTTCTACATTTTTTACAGAGTTCCAAATGGTAGAAATTATTTTTGTTGTCATTAATGTTTTATTATTGAATATCATGGTTATGATATTGATATTTTCTTATTAAATGATCTGTAAAATGTTGCTTATAAAAAAAATTCAGTAAAAATAAAAGGTTCCTTATTTTTCGAAAAAAATCTAAATGTCCTACTACTTTTTTACGCAGTGTAATTAATTATTTGTGTAATCATGGGAATAAGTATTACATAGCAAATTTTATACAATTTAAATACGCCAATTTTAAATAATTTTTAAACTGCAAGAAAATATGTTGCGAGGAGAGAGTTTTAAACTTATATTTTTTTCATTTAAAAGATTATGTTTTACCATTCAAATATATTATATATACTATATTTTAATAGTTATGTCGGTTTAAAGAGTTTGTAAGTTAACCCAGAAACATAATATATAATATAAATATATAGAACTTTAATTTTATAAAACAAGATACTCCTTACTGCACACTACTTTTGATTTATTGCAAAAGTAAAGCATTTACCATAAAACGTATAAGACAGTAAAACCAAAAATTTAATAATATAAAAGGCATGAAATATACTTTGTAGGAAGTACAATCTGCAGATAAAGGATTTTCAATTCTCTAAATTATAATATGTCACGTACTTTTTAGATGGCTAAGGGGAAGTAAGTGATGTAAGATTAGATTAAACCGTTGAGAGAGGCGAATTATACGTTGGTGATATTTTATTCTTCTTCACTTTCAAAAGAGAAAGGAGGAAACGAATGCAATGGTGTGAAAATACCTCTTTGTATGACACACGTGTAGCAATTCGGATGGTTTTCAAATTCTTTTTACGAGAGAACAGAGTGAAAAATGAAATAACATTGCTTAGGTAATCTATTTTCACTGTTTTTTGTTTTTATTTATTTATAACGGATGAATTAAGTATGTTGTTTTTATGTTGATGTTGACATGTGCAAAAGTTAAAAAATGATGAATAATGTTTTACATAATTCATATTTTCCTGGTAGTCACCTCGTCTGTAAAGGATTACAAAAGAGGGAATAAAAAAAATAAGTTGTGAAACTCCAGAAATTAAATAATCATGCTAAAACTAATTTTAGTTAATTTATACTTGTAATCTTGCCTAACGTGTTTGTTAAAGCAAAATCATATGTATTGTGCGTTTATAATACGTTTAAAGATATTCCTTGGACCAATATCACATGCGTATCTCATTGCCGTGTAAATGCATTTTCTTTCTAATAATCAAGTACTTTGTTCAGCTGTAACATTAGGCTACTAAGGTACAAATTATGATTTCATAATTCTTCGGAAAAAGTTACTACATAGTAGAAGTGATATGTGCAAAAGGAAATATGAGATAGGTATAAGGGTATTCTCTACTGAAAGCTCCAAAACTTTATATTAGCGGTATTGAATTAATTAAAACAGAAACTGTAAAAAATCTTGAAAACGCAGTCTGTTCTTTGCACAAAGAAGTATATATAATGTCCCCACCAACACAGAATCAAAAATCAGATATGTCTAAAATCACATAGAAAAAGAACTGACGTATCCCATATGGCTAAAACGAAGGCACCAAAAAACAGGGGCAATTTCCACCTCTTAAATCTGGTTTTAGAATCAAAAATTGCGCCGACCAGCTTGTATGGTGGATAAAGCACCGTATTATGATTTCGGGTTCAATTAACGGCGGTCGAGGTTCGGTACCAGACTGGGCGTGCATGTCATGGTGTCTGTCCCTTCATAGGGAACAACATTGGTCCACCTACTATTATGGGTGCCCCCATAATAGTAGGCGCGCTATTTGGAAAAAAAATGAATCAAAAATTGCAAGCGGAATAAGAAAGTGAATTCGGTTCAAAGCAGGAACAACGGGTGTATCATTATTTAGTAAATCCTGCAGCTCTGAAAATATAGATGTAAATGCCTCTTTTCCTAAGCATTAGGATTTTAGCTATTCGCACATCACATTTGACTCAACTCTACTAAACCTGCTTCGTGCTATTTATCAGCTCATTGTTCCTTATGTTTTAAGCATATACTTTGCGCTATGTACTAATATCGAAATTTAATCCCTTTAATTATTCAAGTTAGTAGATTATCAGAGGAATATTAGAATGATGAATTTGTGCGTGTTTTCCTAAAAATAATTACTATCAAACCTCATCTGTCGTTTATACAATTGCATAAACCAATTATTTTTTCCGAAAACAGTCCAATTCATTTGAAAAATATATTTATTTTTAAATAAAATTATTTTTAAAATAAAATTAATACATATTTTAAAGACCAATAAATATAATAAAATTCTTCGAAATCCACGCATTTGTGTGCAATGCTGTTTTTGTATTCATGCACAGCTGCGGAAAAAAAAATATCCACTTGTTCTCTATTTGGCCGTCGTTCGTCGTACAACAAAGTTACATATACCATTCGTTTGCAAATAACGTACACTTTAATTTACTATTAATTTAATTGGCATAAGGGGCCGTCTTCATATTTAATTCTGCATCAACTTCGTTTTTCTCATTGACACCCTATTTTGACTTCATTAAACGAAAGAACACCTTCTACGCTAATTGACGGAGATATTATGAATTCTGTTTTGCGCGAATTTAAGGGACTTTCTGCAAATTTAATAACGCTATTTGTTGTTTCCGAACTGTTCGCCTTTAATTGACTTCGCTCGCGAAATTTAAAATAAAAAAAATTATTTACAGGTAAAATTCTGTTTCTAGTCTTAAAGTTTTTTTGTACTGGGATTATCAGGGGTAGAAATTTGAATGTTTAGTCAGTGGCCCAAATGAACCGTGACTCCAAAATTTCCTTGGTCTGTATACATGATATAAAGAAAAAATGCAAAACGGCTGCTTTCAATTTGGAAAATCTTTCTAATTTTGAAATTGTTATTGAGTAGTTGAAGGTTCTCTTAGATAAGTGAAATGTTACCAGGAGTGAGAATATGTTCTCTGCTCCTCTGACTACAATCATGAATGTTACTCAGGTATGGTCAACTCGAAGACTGGTTTAATGATTGAAAGTTTATTTGAATTTCATGCAAAAAACGTAATTAATTTTTTGCCGATCCAATACTATTTCTGTGTTTGTTTTTCACTTTCATTTAATATTATCTTTTGCAGTGTGAAATATATTTATGACTTTTGACGGTATTTTAATTTATCGTCGGATAGACATAAAAATGTGTTTTTGAATGTTTGATAAAGGATGGTGAAGTCCAAAGACCTGTTGTTTCAAATATTAAAAAAGTTCAATTTCATGCCTGTAATGTTGATGATAGCTTTTCAGAAATATGATGTTGTATTCGAAGACATACATCTACTGCATCTAACTCTACACATGAAAAATATTTTATTTGGGGGTAAATAGTAGCTGGTGAAACAATAGACAATTTATAGAATTACCATCAAACTGTGCAAACCTCTAATTTATTTGCTTCAATATTTGCTATTTTTTAATAACGCTAACTTTCATTATTTTTGTGCAAAATAAATCTACTTTACGTTTATTTTACGCAATTTTCAAAAAATTGTCACTTAATAAATTTATATATGGTCGCTTAACTCATGAAAATAACACATTTTATTTAATATAAATTAAACTACTGAATGTAAATGTTGAAATTTTGCACATCTGTATAATTTTACTTTCTGCATCTATTTCCACTGAAATTTGGCTAGGTCGCTATTCATATTTTTTGAATATTAATTTAATAACCTATAGTTTATATTAATATTTGTATTAAAAATTATAATAATATTAAATTACCTTTGTGTCGTTCAGTTAGTAAAATCAGCTTCTTATTGCCAATATTATGTGAGATATGAATTAAAGTATGAAAAAAAATTAACATAGGCGGAGGCGGATTTTGGAAGCTCATAAATCACTCATTTTTAGTTCAAAATTTATTGAAAATTGGTATTCGGGGTTAAATGGGATATTTTTTTTTAAATATGAAGAAAAATCTAGGGGTTGCTATTGGGAAAAATAAAGTTGGTGCGAATTTTAAAATGGAGATGCCCCCTAATGGAATTTTATGTATAGTAAATGAAAGTGTACGTCAATCTTGAACGATTGGTATATGTAACTTTGCTGTACGATGAATGACACCCGAATAAAATACAAGTAGGCTTTTTTTCTGCAGTTGTACATATTCATACAGTTGTTACATGTAGTTTTTCAACTAAAATCCCTTACCACCCTTTTAACATGGCATGGGCTGTTGCCATATTCATGAAATTGGTGACTGGGTATAGTAAAATTGCCATGCGCTACAGAACAAAACAGCTTATAGCGCCACCTGGGATACAAAGACGGAGTTAGCGTACTTATATCAAAAACGGTATGAGATACAGGAAAAAAGTCATAATTGGCCAGCATAATTGGTTTATTAACTCATTTATACCCAGATATTTTAGCTACTCTCTTCGATTTTTTGCTTATACCAGCAATAATACAAAATTCTGATATCAACTTCTTCAACAAGGGATGATTTCTTTTATAATCACTATGTATAAAACTTTAAATATCAACATCCTACACAGTCATTGTAAAATACACTGCTGGCCACCCAAATTGCAACACCAAGAAAAACAAGAGATATCACAACAAAATTTATTGTGTAGATAACATGTTGACCAAGTAACAAATGATTAAATTTACAGCATTCTATGAAGCGTGGTTCCTGCCAAAATCAGTACCCAGAGTAGCCGCCGTTGTTGGAGATCACAGCTGCCACACGCCTCGGCATTGATTCAAAGAGACTTTGAATGTGTTCTTGGGGTACAGCAGACCAAGCAGCTTCCACACGTTGCCAAAGTTGATCTGGTGTGACAGCTGGGGATGAACTCTGGGTCAGTCGTTGAGCAACCATGGACCACATGTTTTCTATCGGCGAAAGATCCGGAGAGCGCGCCGGCCAGGGAAGCAATTCAATCTGGTGATTGACGAAGAACCCTTGGACAATGCAAGCCACGTGTGGCCGTGCATTATCCTGCTGAAATATGGCTGTTGGCAAGCCCTGAAGGTAAGAAAGGACAACTGGCTCCAACACCTCGGAGATGTAGCGCTGGCTGGTTAAAGTACCGGCAATGCGTACTAGAGGAGTGCGAGAGAGATATCCGATACCGCCCCATACCATAATACCCGGTGCAGGACCAGTGTGACGGTGCATAATGCAGCTGTTCAGCATCCTCTCTCCACGGTGTCTCCAGACTCGAATACGACCGTCGTGGTGTTGCATACAGAAGCGTGACTCGTCAGTAAAGAGAATTTCATTCCATTCTGTCGTCCACATCCTTCTTTCATCGCACCATTGGCGGCGGAGACGTCTGTGGTTCCGCGTCAGAGGTAGACAAAGCAACGGACGTCTTGCGGACAGACCATTCTGCTGTAAACGACGTCGAATGGTACGCGCAGACACTGGATGATGCGTTACAGACTGAATCTGCTGTGATATGGTTCGTGATGTGACTGAGCGGTCCGTCACTGCCATGCGTACAATCTGCCTGTCATCACGTGACGTGGTGCACTGAGGTCGATGCGGTCGATCACGTCTGTCCGTCGTACCCTCCTGCACCCAACGATCACATATCCGCATCACAGTTGTTTGGTTTCGTCCAATACGACGACCGATTTCCCTGAAAGATAACCCACAATCTCGGTATGCCACTATCCTTCCTCTGTCAAACTCGGATACTTGATCAAAAGATGATCGTTGTTTCCTACGAGGCATAATTTATCGTTTTTTTGAAAAAAAAGCAAGAAAAACACAATTGCTGTACTTGAAACCGTCGAAATCTCCAAGCCTTAAATAGCGCTTTGAGGTGGCGCCACAGGCGCGCTTGATGTGCGTCTGCGCTGAAATTCTAATCATTTGCATATCTCACCTCAGCTAATGCATGTTGTAAATTTCATATTATTTGCATGCTTCCTTCAGGGTGTTGCATTTACGATGGCCAGCAGTGTATTTTGCGGAATTGAGGTGCAATACTCGTGAATAAAGGCTAGGAAAAATAAATAACGTTTTCGACTTATAGCTAAAATGCCGCCCTAAAAAGGGACACTAGGCAGTATGGGTTAAGAAACAATTTCTTGCGCACATCAAAGTGCAAAATAATGGGGATAATACTGCTACTAATGGAAGGTATAAAACACACGCTTTTATGAGCACGTTTTCTCAAACTGCACTTACTTGGCAATAGGTTCATTTATCTTTCATGCTCAAAGTGTTTTCCGTCAGAAAAATGCTCATATGGCTCAGGTCTGCAGTTCCAGCTGCACATTGTACAACATGAGTGGTGGAATACTGGTGAAAGTATAAGAAATACGCTTTTATCCCGTGCATTTTAAGTTTTCTAATTTTAAATGCAAAGTGTCTTCTCGATAATTCTGAAGAACTTTGTAACTGACTCTGTTCCCGTGTATCGAACTATCTTTCAGATAATAACGCTAACTCTAAATTTAGTCAAAAGGTGGCGATGTACGGAGTCTTATTGCGTAGCACATGTCAACTTTACTATAGCTTGAGACCAACTTTAACGAATATAGCAACAGCCGTTCAGAAGTTAAGAGGGGTGGGAAGGGACTTTCGTAGGAACACTATATAGTAATTCCTGAAAAGGTATGACTTACGTGACTTTACTTTTTAAAAAACTGATTCATTTTAATTAGATAATACAAACTGAGATTTAGATATTATATGACTTTTTCGTCTTTATGTTCATACGTTATATTGGCAAATGAGCATATTATGAAACTTAAAATCAACAAACTAATAAGTAACAGTAATTTTCTGTAACAAACTAAACATTCACGCACAAAAAAGTCTTCGATAAACTTTTACAAACAGCCTAAAGGTAAACGTAAAAATTAATGTTTAATCTCATTTTATCCTCAATTTAGTTGAAACAATTTTTGATTCAAAAAATGTAGAAAAATAAAACATAATTTATTTCGTAAAATATATCTCACACAAAAAATTTGAGCTATGGTTTTGTCTATTCTCTAGAAAAAGTTTTGTTTTTCATTATTTACTTCGCCAATAAATAATTTAGCGAGACAAATACCGCAGTTTAGATTGGATTTGTGACTTTTGCGCAGTTGTTTATTGAGGGTGACCATAAAAATCTTTCTGGGACATTATTGGAAAAGAGTTAATATTTTGGAAACATTGTTAGCAAAAAGGTACAACTGGATGGAATTGTCTATTTTAATCAATTTAGTTAAGAGGATAGAAATATATACCGGGAAAGATATCTTAGAAATTACATTTTTCTCCAATTTGTAAAGATGGCCTTTTATATTATGGTCCAACAAAATAAAATTGAGGTGTATACATGAGTTAGCAAAATGTTTTTGACATGTAAACGGAGAACATGTACTCAATATATATATATATATATATATTTACGTTAATGTGACTATCGTTTCCCCAAATATTATTTTATACCTCGTTTTTCAGGATTGAAACTTATACTCTTTCCTTTTTTAAGCGGTATTATTAAAATATGGGAAGTTTGCAAAATGATTTTTTTAAAATTTAGTTTACATTTATGTAGTATTCATTCATATTTAGATGAAAATGTGTCATCTGATGAACTACCTAGCTATTGCAGATATTGAAATCATCTATAAAATTATGATTAATTTACATAAAAAAAGAAATACACAACATATTAATTACCCCTCGTTCATTACTGTACTGACAAAATTAGATTTTTAAATAGCTTCAAGCATTTGAATGAAACAGAAAACAGTTTCTCGTGTAAATAATATGGAGAATTTATAATTTTGGAAGAAACCCAGCAAACACACACAGGTTCTCTGAACGTCTATTAAAGTTCAGAAGACGTTCAGAAAACGTCTTCTGAACGTTAATAGTCGTTCAGAGAACCTGTATGTGTTTGCTGGGGATATACCAAAACCCCTCGTTTTTATCTTTAAAATAGGTCAATTCCAGTTTCACGTATATTTTAACAACACACGAAAGTATTACATTTTAGTAACCATCAGTTTCAGTAATTTATGTAATCGAGGGCGGACGCAGGTGTACGACGTCCTCCTCCTTTTTAATTTTAGCTAATACGTCCCCAAATTCTTATTTTCATGGGGATGGAAGCTCTCAGAACGCTTTCTGGCTTTTTAAAATTTTTATTTTATGATTTTGCTTCAGAAAGGAAACCAAAATGAGCCTTTTGTATCACATAAGGAGACCACAAGATTCACGATTCCTTTGTTAACGTTAAATGATGCGCGTTGCAAATATATTTTCAAAGATGGAACACTGTGATATTTTGTCAAGCGCCCTCTAAATCAAAAAATGTCTTTCGGAATCTTGGCAAACGGGAAAAGTCTGGATAGTGAGATGTCTAGTACAAATCTAAAAAAATCCCAGCCACACTCAATATAGATTCCTGTCAATGGTAGGAGAAATTTAGTTTTTAAAACTGTCATTAGTAAAAATTATTATTTTTAAGAATAAATATGAATTAATATTAATCAATTTATGATTAACCTTTTATAAGGCGAGTGTATGAGCAGAGAGTCGAAAAGTATTTGGGATTTTTCTGGCCCATTTTTTAGGATTAATTCATATATTTTGCCTGTACTGTAATATCCCACGTGAAAATTGGAGAAAAGAGTAGTAAACGAAGATAGAAATTTTGCAGGAGAATACATTAATTATCCACAAAATCAAATCCACAAAGTCAGAAAAATAACTGCTGCTTGTACACGGAATTAAATGCAAAAATATATACTTAAAAGCGATGATTCTTATGCTCAAATTTCGAGTAATTATTCGAGCTTTCTTTAAAATGACGAATGAAAGAAAAGTTCATAAGCCAAATATAATTTAGAATCTGGATGTATGGAAAAAATATACATCCAATATAACTGAACAAAAGTCAGAAAATTCACTAATGATAATTGATTTCTGTTTTTAAATGACAGTAGCTGGTAAGCATTCTTACCACGGCCTTGTAAAGAATTGATAAGTAATTTGATTTATTGCTTTTACCGATAATTATCTTTTAGTAATTGCTCAAATATAGCTTAGAATACTTCAAAAATGAGTTCTACAATACTTTTTTCCCTTAGGATTACGGCAATGATTTCAATGTTTCTAAAGTCGCCCTTATATGAAGTTGTCGGTTATTCATGATTTTGATGAATTTCAATTATTAATACGCTTTAGGTCCAAGCTGACTTTTCCGACCATACTACAGTTGAAGGTTATAGAACAACGCTCAGTGGTAACGCCAGCACACATCCTTAATATCTGCTCACCTCGTAGACGTATTGGATTGTCTTGTGCAGTTAGATGTACTTTGAGTTTTCTTTCTGGATCTATTACAGAAAGGCGGTTTAAAATAAACTTAAATTTCTAGAAAGTCTGAGAGCTTCGTATCATTAGAGCAGATGTTCAAGAGAAGAGAATGTGACGGAGAATATAAATGCATGTATTTTCATCCGTCCAGTTATTCTTCAGGTATGCTCACGTCGTCACTTTTCACATGCCCAGAGCCGGTCCCAGGGTGGAGCGAACGGTGCGCCCGCACCGGGTGCCATCTCTATGGGGGCGCCAAAATACCTTACTTTATACTATGTGCAAGTATATATTTTAATGTCCATATAATGTTGAAATTTTCGTTTTAACCCCTTTGAAAACTTTTCTAGCTGCACGTGTGAGGGAGGGGGCGCATTTTTGTATTTTGCACCACTTAGAAAAATAGCTGGACCGGCACTGCACATGCCGAATATCACAAGATCAGTGAGCGCGAATCTTTGTAGTTTCAGGGTAGTGCAGTCTTTGTTGTACAGTTTTCCTTCATTCTGAATTACAATAATACTAGAAAAAGCATGCGTTTGGAATAAAACATTTTTTCTCTTTCTCTAAGTTTGGGCACTTGACCACCACTCATTCACCACTACATAGGTCTGAAGTATTGGCTGTTTTATTATGGGTGCAGACAGTAGGGTGCATCGGGAGGAACAAGTTGACACCCAAAACCAAGCCTGAAATGGAACCCGGATTGAAGGAGTGATAGAATGTTTCGATAGCCTCTACTACATCACCTGGCAGGCGGTTGAATTAAAATATCAGATAGCTAAGCGATTGGAAACTAGTATCCTCTAAAGCATAAAAACTGAGGAGTTCAAACCACGATTAACCGAGCTCAACGGGCCATACTAGCTCAGTGGTTCAGCTTCTAACCGGAAGATTTCGCGTTCCGACTTATCACTAAGGGCCACCGTGTACATGCGTCGACGTGAGCGTTAAATCCGTGGTTCCGCAAGTCCTCCAGGTGATTTCTAGCAGTTTCTGAGGGGTGCAAAAGATGAATGCAGAGAAAGGCTTTAATCTGAACAAAATATTTCTTTTTTTGTGCAGAAGATGAATGCAGAAAAATGTTTTGATTACGACAACGGTAAAGTTATGATGGAGGTAAAAATTGCTTGTAAATGATAATTTATATCCAGAAAATGAATAAAAGTTTATCATCGAGGAAGGAAAATAATAAGGCTGTTTTTAGGTTTTTTACTGATTAGAATACATTAAACAAACTTTTAAGACAAAAAATAAATATGTGATGAAAATATATTTGATAGATAATATTGATAGAAAATATATTTTGATGAGTTATAAGAAGAAAATAAAACATGACGGCATTTTTATAGTTCTTTTTTTTCCCAGAATGAGTCAAATGCAATGAAGAAATTTTTATGATTCACTTGTTGTGATTAAAATACAGTATAAAATTACAGAAAAAGGAATCTAACTCAAAATATTTGTTATACGTTATTCTGTAAACGCTTGTCATCAAACTAAATCATTAACTGTTTTGATTGTAATCTTTGTTATTTTTTATAATGCATTTTTTAAATACACTGTCTACCAATAAGTATTTAGACACCTGTGATAGAAAAGAAAAACTAACTTTATTCAAAATAAATAGTTGGTAGAGCCTCCACGAGAGGCAATTACAGCGTGAACCCTCCGGGCATACTTTCCACAAGTCTTTGTATTACAGCTAGTGGCATTGTCTTCCACTCGGCTTGGAGTAGACATAGAAGTTCCTTCACCGATTTTGGACGGGTAGTGCACCCCTTAATTCGGCGATCCAACTCGTCCCAGAGGTTCTCGATAGGGTTCAGGTCTGGGCTCTGGGCAGGCCAGTCGATTCGATGAACTCCATTGGCACCATACCAAGCCTTGGTTAACCTCGAAACATGACAACTAGCATTGTCGTCCTGAAAGTAAAAGGGGTCCAACCCGTAAAACTGCCACAACGTAGGAAGCACCTTGTCATCCAAAATAGTGCAGTGGGCATCGGCGTTGAGCTTACCATGAATGGAGACCAAGGGACCCAATCCATACCAGGAGAAATACCCCCAGACCATAATTCCGCCTCCGTCGAACTTGATTGTTGGCACAATGCATTCTGGCAGGAGACGTTCTCCAGGCAGACGCCAGACTCAGACCCTGCCATCCAAACGGTAAAGGGTGAACCTTGATTCGTCGCTCCCAAGAACCCGTTTCCACTGATCTACGGTCCAATTTCGATGTGCTTTGCACCACATTAACTGAACAGCGCGGTTGGACTTTGTGATTAAAGGCTTATGTGCAGCAGCACGACCATGAAAACCAAGCAGATGTGCTTCCTTACGGATGGTATTCATTGAAACAATACTCCTCGATGCCTGTTGAAACTCCTCGCGGATGAGGGACATCGGTTGGGTGCGGTTCTTCCGAATTTCTCTGGACAGCACTCGTCGGTCTATATCTCCCAGTTCCGTTGGTCTGCCGACTCGGGGCACATTCCGACAATCACCGCTCACCTTCCACTTCTTAATCACATAGGCCACTGTCGATTTTGGATACTTGAGATCGATAGATATGTCCCTTAAGGATCGGCCATATTTGCGATACCCGATAATTATACCTTTCTCGAAATCAGAGAGCTCCGAACTGCGCGGCATCTGGCATGCGACTAATGCCGATGCTGTTTCCTACACGATATATACCGGCGGAGGCCGTGACGTACCTCAGGACCGCAGATATCGTCATTTGCATAGGTGTCCAAATACTTAATGGTGGACAGTGTATATGTCATTCTCCATAATAAGGCAAAACGATAAGTTCTTTTTTTTTTGAAGTATTTTTAGTGAAACGCAAGGTTGGTATTTTTATTATACCCTTGCTGTGATTTAAATACAATATAAAAATTTAAAAAAAGTAGTTACTCTCAAAATTTTTGTTAGATATTATATACATTGAATGAAACCATGAACTGTTTTGACCATTGATTCTTACATTTTTAATACATCCAATTTATTTAATAATTTTCATGAAATGCTATGCGTCACATTAAAGTCAAGGTTACAACACATTTACTTCGTTATTATTTTTTCCATTTACAATATAAAAAAATGAGTTCTTATCCATAGATTAGTAATTTTTTTTTAATTTTATATGTTATAATATTTTTTCCGACTCAGTTTGCTATTTGACTTTGCTTAAAATTCAATAACTTAAGAAAAACATGCAATTTCTATCGGCAAACACGTCTCCGAAACAAACACCGATTTTTAATAATCTAACTAGAAATCCCAGAGCTGAAGTATAACCAGAATTTGACTAGCCAGAGAATTTCCAACAAGAGGAAAATATTTAATACAGGCGGAGGAAATCCTAATCGGACCACTTCTCTTCCAAAGCTAAAGGAAAAGCTTAAGGAAGTCATATCCTGCATTTAACTGCCTTTCAAGATTATATATCATGCAGGTTCAATAAAAAGTAGGAAATAGTTCCTGCCAGGCTGTTCACTGGGCTAAGAGCACTGTGAATGACTTCATTTATACCAGGCTCTCTGCATGATATGCGACATGTGACATTTCAATTCCCCGATTTATAGCGCCATAACGACAACAATAACCTAATATTATTGCGGTATAAAAATTTGAATATGACTTCCAACTTAGTGGATCAGACAAGTGTCATTCCTTGTTTTCATATCTTTGTTTATGTGCTAAGGAGAAAGTGGCAGACGTATTAAATACTTCTTATTGCGGGATTTCTCAGAGCGCTACAAGCTTGTTTTTCTAAACGGGTAAAATGTAAGGCAACTTTCACACGCTACTAAAATTAGAGTATTACAGTTTATTAGTTTGAATTAAGTTTAAAGATACAATTGAAAATTCTTTAAAATGCATGCAGTTTGTCAGTTTCAATGTATTTTGCTCTAGCATTTTGAGTTGTCTGATATATTTTTTAATTGGCCGTTAAAACAGTTTAATGAATGATAGCATTTACTCCTAAATAAATATACGGTATCTCGAAAAAAAAAGCATCTTAGTTATTTAATAAAAGCAAAACTGCTATTTATTAAGAATATCAACAATTTTCTTTTTAAGTATAGGTTTTAATTTTTGCTCTTTGGTGTTGAAATATTTGAAATTAATGTAATTAAAAGTTTAAGAAGTGAAAATGCTTCCATCTTATTTTTTTTTTTTACATTTGAATCTTTATTTTGTGCTTGTAAGTTGTAGAAATTTTTGCGTCATATGATGTACTAACAACTAGCAGGGACGATGCACAAAACTTAAATCGCACATCTTATAAAAATCAATTTCATGTCGAGCAGACTCAAATATTTGAATACAAATACGTGCATGTTCCTTTTCTATTGTGAAATTGTGCATCGTAAGTACAAGAAAATGTATATTTTCTTGTGTTGCAAGACAGTATGAAGTCCATTAAAACAACACAAAATCGACCGCAAATAGATACCATTGTTCTTTCAGCAAAAAGGTTCTTTTAATATTTCCTCGGATTTTGTCATAGGCGCTGGAGAATATAATGCCATCCTTTGTAATACATAAATTTTACTATTCTTAGGGATATTGCGTTTTACGTATGTTCACTGGCTTGACGAAAATATGCTACAGTAGTTACTTTCTAAGATCACAATGATGATCTCTAAAATGTATATGTTTTATTGGCTCAATTGAGATAAAAACAGATTAAGTTGTAATATAATTTTAAAAATAAAAAACTTCATTTATTGACGTTTGTGGTTAGAAATCAGATAATCACATTATTTTCATTTTATTCTTGTGACAGAAAACCAGGTAAATAAAGCTTAATTGTGAATTAAATTTGTCAAAAAGAACGAGGTTTATCTGAATTTATTTATCTATTAATTTATTTCAATTTTATTTATGTATTTTAACACCTGCTTTCTGAAAACCAAAACTGTTGGAACTGCTACTGAATATATTTATAAATTTAGGTGCCGATTATACAACAAATGTAATTAAGAAAAAAATTTAAAGAAAGTACATTTTCATACTGATGCAAATGCTATTAGATTCTTTTCCCTTGCTATTGTCATTCATTTGCATATTTTTCAAACGGTGAACAACGTCGTACGTAATTTGGATTTTTCATATGGAAATGAAGTTTTTGCTTTTGTGACAATCATACTGATTTGATATTGATTTTTATGCAGGAATACCAAAATATAAATCTCACAAACTCAGGGGCGTAGGAAGAGTAGAGCGATATCGGGATATACCCCTCCCCTGAAATTTTCGCATTAGTTGGCATAAGCTTTAAGTCGTACAGGAATTCTGTTTACTCATTCACTTCACTATTTATTTCATTTTCACCAAAAAATATTTTTCTGACACAAATTCTACTATTACAACAGACAAACACATAAATTTCTCATTTCGTAGCGAAACGAAATTGGATGCTGTTGATATGCCTTTTTAAATAAATATTCTACATATAATAATACAATATAAAAATAAGTGGAGTAGAATTTTATAATATATTAAAATAGACAAAACATCCAGACAAGAAATTTATAATCGTCAAAATACACAAATTACTGATAAGAAAAAATACTTTTTCTCTGATTCGCAGTTCATAGTATTCATTTGAAGTAGCTGAAAAGTGACAATAATTTTCTGTATTTTCTACTTTATCTTGTGTCACTCAATTCATTTTCATATTTTTGCTTTCATTTTAGCATATCTCAGTGGATATCTGAAATTTATTCTGCTTAAACAAAATTGATCCTAAACTACGAAATACATCTTTCTTTTAATAATTATATAAATTGAATTTCATGTTGCGTAAAGAAAAATTTTGTATTTCACTCCCTTTTTTAATAAAATAAGTTTATACAGCCCCGGATATTATGAAATCAATTTATTGGAAATTATGCATCTAAAAGACATGTTTCCTCGCTTTAGGATGCTGCAGTATTATCAATAAAAACGGTTTAAATATTTCATAAGATTCGAATGCATGAAAAAAATTCTAAAGTATTATTTTGGACCCGTTGCTTTTTACAGTAAGTGTACTGAGCGTATATAGGGACCTAATATTGAGTTGATATTGAGAAAGAAAAAATAACTTTTATAGTTTGTTCAGAAGTTTCCAGAAATCATCCATAACAATGTAAGAAAAACTGTTTAAAGAAAATCTCAATATTCTGAACAGTTATAATCGTGTAAAATTCCTCCTAACTCTTTCTGTAATTCTCTCTTACGAGACCTTCTTGGTCAAAAGTTTGATAAAAATTTATATGAAAGCTGTCACCTTACTTTGACAAATATCAACATCTAATGAGTTTTCAGTTTTGAATCTATTCATTTTGAATCCCGTTACCTATCCCACTTTAAGAAAATATTTTGCGTTATCATGACAGTTTTATCATAGATAACGCGTCTGTGACAACAAAAAGACAAAATATTTTCTCTAAGTTGAAAACTCGTTTTGCGCTGTAAAGAGTTATTTTGAGAGAGAAATTATATCAATCTTATAAATGAAAAGAACTAGTGGAATGTTGAGATTTTTTCGATAAGATTTCTAAAGAATAAAAACACATATACTATATTACATTTTTACAGTCTCAAAGGTGAATTATAAATTCAATAAATCTATTAAAATATAGAAATTCGATGTTTCATTTAATTTGTATCGAACATTTTACATTTTTATTCATCTCTTACTTCATTTTCTTTAAAATAAAATTTGGCCTAAAATATAAGAGATTTGTGGTAGGTATCGACTAAGAAAATGTTCTCTCTCCAAAAATAACATTCACAAATTTGAACTTAAAAAATGCAATGTTCAGCAATTGAGTTTTAAAAATGTGTATGTAAAACCTCCAATAAAATTAGGAACATTATTAAAGTTGCTACCAAAAAACCACCGAGTACTTAAAACAAAAACCGTATGAGCAGACAAATAAAGGCAAAACGAAACACAAATGTAGGTTACATTTAATAGGATTAGCTAAAACGTAAATTGTTTGTCCCTAAAATTTCCCGTACATTTAGTTTTATCCCTCAAAGTTTATTAACTTTAAGCCTGAAAAGTTTAATTCTCTTAAATAACGGGTATACGAAGCATATGTACACAGTTTAAAAGATAATTGTACCCACTATTTAAAATTCAAATAATGCTTATAGAGTAGTTTCGCATAAATACTGCATGTAATATAAAACGCCTTTTGCAAAGCTGATTATTGACTTTAAAAAACCACCAATAAACATACAGTATCTTACTGTTTTTTAAGGCAATTTTACTCCATACCCGTTTTTATTTTATCAAGTTTTGATGATTTTGTTGCATAAAACGAAGTATAAAACTGAAATAAAAATCACCGTAAAAAGTCTATGTTATGATGCATGCAAATTAAACTAGGCAACAAAAAAAAAAGATTTTGTTTGTATCCTTGTTCTAAATAGCTAATTCTTACTAATTTTGGGTCGCCAAAAAAACGAATATGTAAATGAAATTCTTTTATTAGCTCTTATTTTCAAGATACGCAAAAGCCCATTGGAGAAAGATACACAACAACCACCCAGCAACTAAATGTTTTTTTTTTTTTTAATTTCCGATGGCAAGTGTACAGGAAAACTGGCATCAAAATAAAATTAAAAAAAAAATAAGGAAAATAGAAATGAGTAATGCATCAACTTTTTCTTGGATCCAGTAACGTTCCCAGAGGGAAACTGAGGGTAGAGCATGGCAGGAACCAAGGTGATGCATGTCCATTTCAGCTTTGGAATCACATAGTTAGCAAAAAGGGTCAGGAAACTACTTGATCTTGTGCAGTTGTTTTCTAAGACAGTCGTTGCCAGAGTATAGCCGCAAGAGAGCCACCCAAGAATAGTATGCAAAAGGTCAAGCCAGTACTTATGTCCATTTCTGTCGGTAAGATCCTGGGAAAAGGAGTTAATTAGCTTCCTTTTAATTATTTTCTTTATGATTTAGTAAGGCTGATATTGCTTATTCAGCTGTAAAATAGAAGCTCCTTTTTTAGCCAGATAGTTAGAAGACTCATTCCCTTCGATACCACAGTGGGCTGGTATAGACTGCTAGACAACTGTTTTATGGTGACCAGACAAGCAAGCAAGTAGATTGATACAGTCATCGATGATATTGGGTCGAATGGGGCTAGGAGAATCCAAGGCCTGTATTGCTGCTCTAGAATTTGAGAGGATCATCAATTTGGAGAAATGCTCCAGTCGGCACAATAACTGAGAAAGTGCCAAATGGATAGCAACTATTTCACCGTCAAATGCTGCACATGAGCACCAACAGGAGAAAAAAATGAAAATATCTCACAGAAAACTCCGGCACTGGCATTTACACCATCTACAGCTCTAGAGCGATCCGTAAAAACTCTCAGCCAACACGTACCGGGATAGAGATTATTTATAGTTTCATATTCCACGGATCTTAGAACTTGATCACTGTCTTCAGACTAACACTTCTTTGCTTAATCCCAGGCAGACAGAAATGTTCTATCTTCGATTGGATTGCGGGTAACAACAACTGTTGGGCCTCAAAATCTAAGTCCAGCTGAGTGATCATGTCTGTAACCCCTTGCACAAACCCTCTCTGCGTCTTTAGGTTGCGTTCAAGCTTAATAGCGATTTGTTCCCACATGTTCAAACCAGGAGTTCTAATTATTTTCTCTCATAGCAGCAGGGCCCGTTCCTGAATAAGAAGACTGAAAATCCTGCTATTAGTATCTATCTATACTATTAAAATCTGTGCGCGTCTGTCTGTCTGTCTGTGTGTAGCATCATCTCCTCCTAAATGGCTGGGAGTTGAGTTTTGATCCAGGTGTCCACTTATTCGGAAAATTTCGAGAAAGAGCCTCCGCTAATTTAAATTTCGAAATTCGAATTAGTTTAGGAGATATTGATAAAAAACCCCGTCAAAAACACTAATTTTTGCTCTCCGCAATTCCGTGATTGTGACCCCTGTAGTCAAAAAAGTGAGAAATAAGCATCGAGGTTGCCATGTTTGGCTATTTTATTAAATATTTGGACTCCTGCAGTAAAAATAAAAGAATAATGATTTTTTTCTGTTTAGATTATTTACAAAGTTATTTTTTAATTAAAATATTGCGTTCATGTTAAATCAGAGCTGGAATTCAATGTTTTTTATGTGTAAAAGAATAAGGGATTGAGAGATTTCCGAGACTAATATGTATATTTTTTAGTTTGGCCGAAAAAAAAATGGCTCATTTGGCGATTTTGAGAAAGTAATAGGTTCTACCGATTTGTACAGTTTTGGGCTTGGCGCAAATTACTGAGAGCGTAACGAAATAGTATTTTTAATAACAAGCATAAGTTTTACGGCGCTATACTTCGATGTTTCATATAGAAATAATGCAGTTATTAAGGCGATTTTAAACGATCTATAGAATTTTCACCAAATTAAGTAAACTGATTTAAGTTGGAGGAATTCCGCCAAATTTCAGAAAATTGAAATTCTCGCATTTTGTACATGGCAGTTAACGGTGATTAAAACCCGTTATAGTTAATGATAATTTAAATGACTGCTACTTATCAATAATATGACTGGGGCGTAAATAAATACTGTCTAGGCGTAATAAATACTGTCTAATATATTTTTTGTTTTGCGAATATAAATGTATGTTGATTCCTACGGTAGTACATTTCTTAGCAAAGTTGGCGAAAAATATTCAAATGTAGTGCAGCTCTGTACGTATTATTAATTCCATTCCACAATTGAGATGAGCCGATGTCACTAGCGTATGCATAGATATTTTTTTTTTTAATTCCGCCAAACAAAGTATTGCGTATTGCCTTTAGTGTCAAGTTTAATTTGTGGTTTGAGAAATTTGGCATCGACTGGTGGCGTTATTGACACCAATATGGCAGTTCTAGCAAAGTAAACAAAAATAACTCATTTCATGTTCCATTTTTATAGTTTCCATAGCAACGGAATCCATTGTTGCCACTTAAGTTATTAAATATAACAATTAAGTGAAATCACTAATTTCTACAGCTTTTAAGACTCGTAAAAGTGAAAACGCATCAAATGTGAAACAAATAGGCATGCACTTTAAAGGCATGCCTATGGCGGTAAGAGGCATGCACTTTAAAAATAATCGAAGTTTTCATGTAATTCTATATATCTTTAATTTTATTTCTTTCGCGTGTGGGTGCCATTTTTATGTCAATTTTTGCTGCCTTGCTGGCAGATTATCCGGAGCAGTACACAAGCACTAATGTACATGCTCCTCCGGACATAAGCAAGAGTGTATGTCCGACGCGTATTTGTGTAACCCCATTGTGTTAATCAGAATTTTCTGGTGTCACATTTTTTAGACCATTTTTTTACCGCGGAGATTCCGATCCTGAAGTAAATTGATTAAGCAGGAGTAGCCAGAAATTTTTCATGGGAATGTTACGACTACTGCAACTCACATATATGTACACGTGTGTGAGATAAGGGAGTGAAGAAATACATTTTGTATGGCAAAAATCTCCGCTTGGGAGGTTGTGACCCCCCTATCCCCTCCTTGGCTAAGCCACTGTACGCAAGCATAAGTTGTCACGTCATGGAAAACCGTCATAGATGGCAAACTCCGAAGTTGTTCTGAGGGTTATACAAAATTAAAAATTTTTCTTTTAGTAAATTTTACTTTTGATACAGTTCGGATATTTGGTTTTAATACATTTCGGCCACCAAGGTGAGATGAAATATTACTAAATACGGCAACGCAGAATTTCCTTAACTATTGAATTTGACACTATGCAAATACAGTAGATTCCCTAACACGGTAGATACGTTCTGTGTTATAGGAATCCGTGTTGTACGGGTCCTGCGCTATACTCCACCTGGAGTGCGAACTGCGCAGTATAATCGCGGCAAAACTTATTCGCGCTCCGTAAAAATGCAATGATGTTTGGTGTTGCCATTCAAAAGGAATGTTAATTACAGGAACTAAAGCGTCATAATATCAGAACATATGTCTCATTTCACCGTGCTGTACGAGTCTCTTTTAACGTTTTACACGAAAACGATCGTAATGTTTTCGTCGTGTTCTAAGAATTCGTGTTGTAGACCCATGTTATAAAGGGGTCAACTGTAATCTGTAAAAAATGAAAAATGAAATTAGTTATTTAATTAGGGTGAAGTGACAGTGAGATAAACGTCACGTTTATGTAACAAGTGTGATACTGCATTAAGGTTCAATAAGGGTAACAAGTTTTTTTCTCAGAAGTTACATCCCGAACGTTTTCATTTACAAAAGCGACATGATTTTCAACGGAGCAGGGTACATTTTTGGCTTTTAAACGTAAATGATGCATCCATTGTTTCATGTAGGTTTTTTAATTTAGGTAAAATTTAATAAAGTCGTGTGTAACATAACTGCCCTAATACATTGTCCACGCTGTGAAAAATGCAAGATAAAATTATTGTCAACATCATGTAATGGTATTTATGTGGTATATACTATATATTAATGCTATAAATTAAACCTCACAAAGAGAATTATATGATGTAGAAATCGGGCATTTTTCGAAAGAGAAAAGTTTTGTCTGCATACCATAAAGTAAACCTAATTTCTACAGCTTTTAAGACTCGTAAAAGTGAAAACGCATCAAATGTGAAACAAATAGAACTGTAAGAGGCATGCACTTTAAAAATAATCGAAGTTTTCATGTAATTCTATATATCTTTAATTTTATTTCTTTCGCGTGTGGGTGCCATTTTTATGTCAATTTTTGCTGCCTTGCTGGCAGATTATCTGGAGCAGTACACAAGCACTAATGTACATGCTCCTCCGGACATAAACAAGAGCGTATGTCCGGCGCGTATTTGTGTAACCCCCAGGCCGTAACCGGGGGGACCAGGGGTCCCCCCCCGAAATCTAAAATTTTGTTAACAAAAAAATAATAATGAAGCGTTTTTGTGAAAAATTGGGCCTTTTTCATCTTTTATGAATTTATAAATTTAATTTCTGTACACCCCCCCGAAATTTTTTTCTGGGTAGGGCCCATGGTAACCCTACTGTGCTAATCAGAGTTTTCTGGGGTCAGATTATTTAGAACATTTTTTTTTCAATGGAGATTCTCATCCTGATGAATATTGATCACTGATACATGAAAAGAAAAATGATCAATTATGCGCTAGCAGTGACGTAGCCAGAAATTTTTCATGGGGGTGTTACGACTACAGCAGCTCACATATATGTATGTATACGCGTGTGTGATAAGGGAGTGAAGAATATACATTTTGTATGGCGAAAAACTCCACATGGGGGGGTTGTGACCCCCTATCTCCTCCTTGGCTACGCCACTGTACGCAAACATCAGTTGTCACGTCATGAAAAACCGTCGTAGATGGCAAACTCCGAAGTTGTTCTGAGGGTTATACAAAATTAAAAATTTTGCTTTTAGTAAATTTTACTTTTGATGCAGTTCGAATATTTAGTTTTAATACATTTCGGCCACCAAGGTAAGATGAAATGTTACTAAATACGGCAACCCAGAATTTTCTTAACTATTGAATTTGACACTATGAAACTACAGTAGATTCCCTATAACACAGAAGATACATTTCATGTTATAGGAATCCGTGTTGTACGGGTCCTGCGCTATACTCCACCTGGAGTGCGGATTGCGCGGAATAATCGCGGCAAAACTTATTTGCACTCCGTAGAAATGCAATGATGTTTGGTGTTGCCATTCAAAAGTTATGTTAATTACAGGAGCTAAAAAGTCATAATATCAGAACATGTGCCTCATTTTACCGTGCTGTACGAGTCTCTTTTAACGTGTTACACGAAAACGATCACAATTTTTTCGCCGTGTTCTACGAATTCGTGTTTTAGACCCATGTTATGAAGGGATCTACTGTAAATTGTTAAAAATAAAACATGATATTAGTTATTTATTTAGAGCGAGTTGACAGTGAGACCAACGCCAGTTTTATGTAACAAGTGTGATACTGCATTAAGAGTTTAGTAAGGGTGATGAACTTTATCGCAGAAGTTACGTCACAAATGTTTTCATTTGAAATGCGACTTGATTTTCACGAAAACTGTGTGCAATTTTGACTTCTAACGTGCGTGGTGCAACTATTTTTTTATGTAATGTTTTGTTAATTTAGGTGAAATTTAATAAAGCCATCTGCAAAATAACTGCGCTAATGTATTTTCCACACTTTAGGAAATGCAAGATAAAATAAAATAGTTGCCAACATCATGTAATTTATTCATATGACATTTATTAAATGCTATAATTAAGCCTAAAAAACAAAATTATATGATGTAGAAATCAGGCATTTTTCGAAAGAAAGAAGTTTCAGCTGGATAGCGTAAAGATCTTCTTTTTTCATCGCCAGTGACACTGACGAAGTTTTTGTGTCATCAGGTTGCAATCATCTCAGATTTGCACTCATGACGTCAACTTTTAGTCACGATTCAAGTATTTTTTACGCGTTTTGAGATTCCGCATTACTGGGTTTAATTCGCATTATATGTTTAAGGAAAATATTCGTTTCCCACCGTGTGGAGAACGGGTAAGCAGCTAGTCTATACTATTAAAATCTGTGCGCGTCTGTCTGTGTGTAGCATCATCTCCTCCTAAACGGCTGGGAGTTGAGTTTCGATCGAGGTATCCACGAATTCGGAAAATTTCGAGAAAGAACCTCCGCTAATTTAAATTTCGAAATTCGAATTATTTTAAGAGATATTGATAAAAAACCCCCTTCAAAAACGCTAATTTTTGATCTCCTTAATTCCCTAATTGTAACCCCTGCAGTGAAAATGTGAGAAAAAAGCATCGAGGTTTCCATGTTTGGCTATTTTATTAAATTATTTAGACTCCTGCAGTAAAAATAAAAGAATAATGATTTTTTCTGTTTAGATTATTTACAAAGTTATTTTTTAATTAAAGCATTGCTTGCGTGTGAAATCAGAGCAGTAATTGAATGTTTTTTATGTGTAAAAGAATAAGGGATTGGGAGATTTCCGAGACTATATGTGTATTTTTTAGTTGGTCGAAAAAAAAATGGCTGATTTGGCGATTTTGAGAAAGTAGTAGGTTCTACCGATTTGCACAGTTTTGGGTTGGCGCAAATTACTGAGATGAAATACTATTTTTAATTACAAGTATAAGTTTTATTAGAATACGACGCTATATTTCATACAGAAATAATGACGTTATTAAGGCGATTTTAAACGATCTATCTTCAGAATTTTCACCAAATTAAGTAAACTGATTTAAGTTAGAGCAATTCCGCCAAATTTCAGAAAATTAAAATTCTCGCATCTTGTACATTGTAGTTATGGGGATTGAAACACGTTATACTTAATAATTTGAATAACTGCTGCTAATCAATTAGACGTCTGGATTAAATTTTGGCGAGCGAACTATATAAATGATAGATAACTATTTCCCATTTTGATTGCTGTTAAATCAAACGTTCGAATGATTCCCTGAAAACAAAAAATTTCGCATAATGGTGTATGTTGGCATTTTGGCGATTGATTACTTACATGCAATAAATAATTGATTCTTATATGTTAAAGCAGCGCTACATTTCTTTTATTGCAAATATTTTGAACGGCGTAATTAATACTGTCTAATGTATTTTTTGTTTTACGAATTGAAATCTATGTTGATTCCTACTTTAGTACATTTCTTAGCAAAGTAGGTGAAAAATATTCAAATGTAGTTCAAGTCTGTTCGTATTATTAATTCCATTCCACAATTGAGATGAGCCGATGTCACTAGCGTATGCATAGATATTTTTTTTTTTTTTTGAATTCCGCCAAACATGGCATTAGTGTCTTTGCCTTAGCATTGATTTGAGCTATTTGGCATCGACTGGTGGCGTTAATGACACCACTATGGCAGTTCTAGCAAAGTAAACATAAATAACTCATTTCATGTTCTATTTTTAACATCGCTTAGTTTCCGTAGCAACGGAATCCATTGTTGCCACTTAAGTTATTAAATTTAACAATTAAGTGAAACCACTCATTTCTACAGTTTTTAAGACTCGTAAAAGTGAAAACGCGTCAAATGTGAAACAAATAGAACTGTAAGAGACTTGCACTTTAAAAATAATCGAAGTTTTCATGTAATTCTATATACCTTTAGTTTTATTTCCTTCGTGTGCGGATGCCATTTTTATGTCAATTTTTGCTGCCTTGCTGGCAGATTATCTGGAGCAGTACACAAGCACTAATGTACATTCTCCTCCGGACATAAACAAGAGCGTATGTCCGGCGCGTATTTGTGTAACCCCGAAGCCTTACCCGGAGGACCAGGGGGTTCCCCCCCCCCGAAATCTAAAATTTTGTTAACAAAACAATAATAATGAAGCGTTTTTGTGAAAAATTGGGCCTTTTTCATCTTTTATGAATTTATAAATTTAATTTCTGTAACCCCCCCCCTCCCCGAAATTTTTTTCTGGGTAGGGCCCATGGTAATTCCACTGTGTTACTCAGAGTTTTCTGGGGTCAGCCTTTTTAGAACTTTTTTTTTCAATGGAGATTCTCATCCTGAAGTATATTGATCACTGATACATGAAAAGAAAAATGATCAATTATGCGATAGCAGTGACGGAGCCAGAAATTTTTCATGGGGGTGTTACGACTACTGCAGCTCACATATATGTATATATACGCGTGTGTGATAAGGGAGTGAAGAATATACATTTTGTATGGCAAAAATCTCCTCATGGGGGGTTGTGACCCCCTATCCCCTCCTTGGCTACGCCACTACACGCAAGCATAAGTTGTCACGTCATGAAAAACCGTCGTAGATGGTAAACACCGAAGTTGTTTCGAGGGTTATACAGAATTAAAAATTTTGTAAAGTTTTCTTTTGATACAGTTCGGATATTTGTCACCAAGGTGAGATGAAATATTACTAAATACGGCAACCTAGAATTTTCTTTTGAATTTGACACTATGTAACTACAGTAGATTCCCTATAAGACGGTAGATACGTTCCTTGTTATAGGAATCCGTGTTGTACTGGTCCAACGCTATACTCCACCTGGAGTGCGGATTGCGCGGAATAATCGCGGAAAAACTTATTTGCACTCCGTAGAAATACAATGATGTTTGGTATTGCCTTTCAAAAGTTATGTTAATTACAGGAGCTAAAGCGTTATAATATCAGAACATATGTCTCATTTTACCGTGCTGTACGAGTCTATTTTAACGTGTTACACGAAAACGATCACAATTTTTTCTCCGTGTTCTACGAATTCGTGTTGTAGACCCGTGTTATGAAGGGGTCTACTGTAAATTATTAAAAATAAAACATGAAATTAGTTATTTTTTTAGTGCGAGTTGACAGTGAGACCAACGTCAGTTTTATGTAACAAGTGTGATACTGCATTAAGAGTTTAGTAAGGGTGATAAACTTTATCGCAGAAGTTACGTCACAAATGTTTTCATTTGAAATGTGACGATTTTCACGAAAACTGTATGCAATTTTGGCTTATAACGTACGTGGTGCGTCTATTATTTCATGTAGGTTTTGTTAATTTAGGTGAAATTCAATAAAGTCATCTGCAAAATAACTGCGCTAATGCATTGTCCACGCTTTAGGAAATGCAAGACAAAATAAAATAGTTGTCAACATCATGTAATTTATTCATCTGGTATATATTAAATGCTATAATTAAGCTTAAAATCAAAATTATATGATGTAGAAATCAGGCATTTTTCGAAAGAGAGAAGTTTCATCTGCATACCGTAAAGATCTTTTTTGATCGCCAGTGACACTGACGAAGTTTTTGTGTCATCAGGTTGCAATCATCTCAGATTTGCACTCATGACGTCAACTTTTAGTCACGATTCAAGTATTTTTTTCACGTTTTGAGATTCCGCATTACTGGGTTTAATTCGAGTTATATGTGTAGGGAAAATATTCGTTTCTCACCGTGCGGAGAACGGGTATCCAGATAGTACAACAATAAAGGTCGATTGGGGTGGATTTTACGGCGCCAGTAATGAGACGCATAGCCTGATTTTGAAACTTTTCAAGTGGACCGATTATTTTCTTAGAAGCAGTAATTAGAGGCTCGCAACAGTAATTCAAGACAGGCAAGACGAAGGAGTTGAAATTTTGATTTAGAGTGGATCTGGAGCAACCCCATTTTGAGCCAGCTAAAATCTGCAGAAGCGACAATCTCTTCAAATCCCGATTGATGGCGTCCTCTGACTGAGGATTCCACGAGAGCTTCCTATCAAATGTTACTCCTAAATGTTTAGCTTTTTTCGACGTACGGATAGTGTTGCTTCTGTAAAATACGTGCAATTCGAAAGGCTAATGGGTTAGAGAGAAAGTCTGCACGAATGTCTTTTCTAGGATGACTTTCATATTATTTTGTTCTGACCCTCTCTCCAAAACGAGAATTGCTTTATTTAGATTAGGTTCGGTGGATTGTTTTGCGACAGACTTGGGAGAGTCGGTCCGTATGACTAAGTCATCAGCGTAAAGCAAACATTTGATGCCAGGAATAGATTTAAGATTGCAAAAAGATCATTAATATATATATATTAAATAATGTGCAGTTGGACACTGCACCCTGATTCAATCCGGTTTTCAGGGATCTAAACTTTGAGTAGCAATTGTTGTAACGGACCCTACAAAGGCGATTATTAAAGAAACCACGGTACTATTTCAGCATGCTAGACTGAACACCTATATCAGAAAGCTTCAGGAGAAGATTTTCCGCCCAAACCAAATCATATGCGGATTTGAAATTCACAAAGATTGCAGACAAAACATGCCTATTATCATGGGCGTCTTTAATAGTCTGACTAAGGAGGGCAACCTGGTGGTTGGTGGTTCTGAATCTTCAAAATCCGGCGTGCTCCTCCTTAACAATTCCTTTTGTCTCCAGAAACCAGTTTAATCTGTCTATAGTAATTCTTTCAAAGGATTTGCAAAAGTTACTTGTCAAGGAAATAGGCCTATAGCTTTGGACATTTCCTGGGTCCTTATCATTTTTGAAAATTGGGACAACAGCAGACTAGAGTGAGAGCAGGTTACTGGTAGTCCAAATTTTGTTAAAAATATTAGTATTGTATTCAAAGCTTTGGGGCCCACTTGAGAGAGGAACTCAGAAAACATTCCATCCTCGACTGGTGACTTACTTGCTTTAAGACTTTCCACTGAATTTCTTAATTCAGTTGAACTGATAGGGGCATTGAAAATAGTCATGTCAGAAACCAGTGAATTGCTTAATTTTAATTTTTGTTTCAGTTTTTTAGTGACAACTCTAGATTTTTTTGTAGCATAAGGTCCTTTCCTCTGTCAATCAGCAAAATATTAGAGAAAAGCATTGGCGATCTTTTTATCGGAGGCCAAGGTTTTGTTGTTGAGATTTAAAGACCCTTTAGGGCTCACAGAATGACCTTTATTAATATTTTAATAATGTAATAATAAATGTAAATGGACGAAAAAAATATCTGTTTAGTAAGTATAATGCAAAACATCATATTTCATTAAAAAATGCTCATTTTTCAGAAACTATGGTTTCAGTTTAGTTTGTATCTGTGAACTTTTTCTTTTGGCCTGCCTCTTGTAAGTGAAAGTCGGAGCATCCCTTGTAATAGTATTGCAATGGTCATCCAGCATTGACTTATATAGTGAACCTTATATCTGCGTTCCTTTGTAGAGATATCTTGATGAAACCTTTCATTACTTCACAGTTTTTAGGGGAAGATAAACAAGATTTAAGTATAGTAGAAATCCCCTATAACACGGTAGCTACGTTCCGTGTTAAAGGAATCCGTGTTGTACGATCCTGCGCTTTGTTCCACCTGGAGTGTGAACCATGTTTTTCAACCTCTTAACACCTTATTTGAGCAATTTATTTCACAGTTTTCTTAAATACTGCTTACTTGATGTACGCATGCACCAGAGATAACTGATATGCACTTCCTCTAAATTAAATAAGGTTTAAATTCGCAGGTTTCTTTTAATAAAACGTTTTATTCCTAGTTCAGATAGAATAAAATAAACCATACAAAAGTTCTTCCAGTTACTTTTAATGTACACCTAAATTAGAAAAAGCAGACGATATAAGAGTCTGTTTTAACGTATTATGGGAAACCGATTGCAATTTTTTCGCTGTGTTCGAGGGATCCGTGTTGCATAGACTCGTGTTAAAGAGTATACTGTAGAGGAAAATAAAGTGTCAGAGGAACATTGAATACAAGGCTGTAAATATTTTGTAGGAGATTTTTAACCAAGTGCTGGTTGCCTAACGTTTTTCTATTGCCTAGAAATCCCCGTACCACACCTTAAGGGCTTCCCAGACTGCCTTCTCTTTCCCCTCCAAAATTTTTATCTAAACCAAAGTTCTTCATAATTATGCATATTTGAAGGCTAACGGAGGCTCCATCCTAAACGTTTGCTTCACTTGACCTTGGCAATTTTGCTCTAAGGTATTCAAAAACCTCTCCATCCTTTTTCATGGAATCTACAAAGTTTTTCATTATTCCCAGCTTAATATGCATGTGTGGGAGCAAAATCAGGATGCTATTTGTATCTACTAGAAGCTCATTTTTAACATTTATCTTTTCAGAATTCAGATTTCTTGAAGGCCATTTACATTTTATGTAGTGAGAGTCCTTTAAGCAAAGAAAACAGCAGAACTTAGACTAATTTCATTCCCAGGAGTACAGCAATACCTTTTAAGTGCCGACGGATCTGACATTTGTGATCGTCGTATTTGATTGACCCCAGAAGTAATATCACACTTCTGTGTCTACTTCAGGTCAGCGGAATGGCTTATAAAATCTGAAAGAGTCTCTAAACAGCCCCAGTTAAATCATGAGTTATATTTAGGGAATTCATCAAACTTCTGACATGAATACTAGCAAACAATATTCTTTCTTCTCAAAGAAACGAAGATTCTTAAGATAATTAATGTAAACTGCGATCTTGACTTCTGGTAGAAGCAGATGCGATTGCTTCAGTCTTGATGCCAGAAGCTCTGCTTTTTCCTTTCGCATGTCAAGATCACTAAATTTTGTCTCATTTAATCAGCGGGGCTCATTCAAAGGTGTACCTCAAAATTTGAATTATAGGAAGTCCCAGGTCAAGTGACTTCTTCAGCGTCATACTTTTCAATCTCATAATTCGGAGGGGGTTTATAAATTGTAGATTAGCCAACTGAGAAACCGGCCGAATGGTTTATGGAACACACGGATAGTGCACGACCCATAATAGCCATACAAACCCAAATTTTATTACCCAAACTGGTACTGTATCTTGAAAACAAGAGCTATTCTCAACTTTTTATGGTGATTTACGTGTTCAGCGAGACAAAATACTTCAGAAATAACTATGTTTGAACCAGATAGTTTTGGTGTCTTGGGTAGTGTTGAGATATTAAATTAATCACTTTTTCGATTCTTCCAATATAAATCTCACCAACACTGGGCCATAAGATGTTAATGTTCCTGTTATTGTTTTGGTATTACAGCTGATTATCTGCACGAAAGATCTAGTCCGAGAGGCGGGGTGCCCTCCTGTGGGTCTTTCTAAAGAGCCCTAACCCGTATTTACACTACGTTTCTGAGTAAACCACGGAAAACTCCGATTAGGTCGGCGGACGCGACATGGTTTTGAGCTAGGCACCTTCCGTCTCCCAGTGCAAAGCGCTGTGCGGTAGACCGCTGATTGGTCCCATAAAAAATTAAACAAATCATCTTCCAAAATATTTGCACTGAGTAATTCCTTCTAAAGGATTCTCCAAACTGTATCAGCTATTTTAGTGCTCCTGTCACTACAAGAACGAATAATTATGTTAATTAGAACTGCAGAAAATTTTCTCTTTCTATAAGTGTAATTTCCACGATCAGTCACCGTTTTGGTTAATTCAGAATTTCTTAAGTTCAGTTAGTATTTCAGCTATACATCCGAAAGCTGCTCACGGAAATATTTTGTCAGGTATTGACTCTTGTCAAGTCTAGACTAAACTTGTCAACGATGCATTCAGCCCAGGTAACTCCTTTCACTTGAGTGTTGTTAAACTTTGTATAAATATTTTTAAAGCAGGACATGTTACATGCTTTACAAGCTTTTAACAAAAAAAACTGTGGAATTTAAAACTTAAATCTCCAGTCTATCAGTATGTCTGTTTGTGGCAACGAAAGTCCCAAATGGATGAGCTGTTTTTATTGCTATTAAGCTGGTTTAATCAGCGTGGCTCTTAACAATGCTTGATGGAAATCTGCTTCGCTGTCTTAGTTATATAAATTTAAAATTCTAGACGCATAATGTAAGAATAATCTGTTTTGAGTCCCAAAGCACCCAGACAGATTAGTTGGTATTATGATTTTCGTATTTAATATATGTTTATAACAGGTTGTTTGCTAACTATACTGGATAATATTTACCTCAGTGCTTTGGGGGATGGGGTATGAGCCTAGTTACAGAATTGTTCTCTGTAAGCAAGTTATCTATTGTAAAGTGGGCCTCTTTTCAGAAAATTATATTTCATTTAGAACATCAAATGTTCCATTAATTTCAGAATATGTAATCAAATGAAATCCAATAAAATTGCATCTTATAGAGAATTCGGTATTTTACTCACTTACAGGATCAATAAAACAATCGTATTAATGTGTGAGGTACTAATTTATAATGTCTAATTAATTTGCTCAAACATTATTAGTACAGATTCACGGAAGTACTCAGATGTACGCATTAATCTGAGATACATCTGATATACATCATACGTGTATGGTGCAGTGCAATTCCTAGACTGTGCGAAGGATCCAATATACATGCATCATACTAGACACCAATTACAACTGGAGAGGCAATTGAATAATGATGTAGTTATTACACTTTGCACTGGATCAGAGTATTCTATACCCGTATGCTGTACTGCGAGATTTTGGTGGAAGTTTCCCATAGCTATGCAGACACTCAAATATTAATTACCATTTAAATAGTCGGTACCATATAAATACACATTTTATAGAGAAAAGAATATTACAACGTGCAAAAATATAATTTAATTTTTGTCAGTGGAAGCTTCGGGAAGTTAATCATTGGAGAAGACAGTTAATCTATCAAATACTATTGTATTTCTTTTGTTTCTTATTTTGTTACTCTTTTTATATAGGCGGATACGAGTAATATTACATAAAAATGTATTTTAATGTAAATATACAAAAAATTGTCTTACCATTAAATAATTTTGGGATCATATTGTGAAAAGAACAAGAAAAAAAAAAGAAACACGGTATTATGTGAAAAAAGAAATAATAATTTAAGTTTGTACTTGAGCTTTCTTAAGAGGAATTGATTCAGTACAACCTGCTTCCTAAAATTAAGTAGTAGTTATGCTTATTTTTTTTTGTTGAAAGCCAGCATTAAAAACAATGGCGTTTATTAATGGAACTGTATAGTTTTTATTTATTCATCTTGAAATAATGAATTTATTATAAAATAATTTATTATAAAATGATACATAGTACTCAAATTAATATTTTTTATTTTAATTATTTATCTTCCAAACCAATTTTAAGGCAATGCAAACATTCAAAAATACTCATTTAAAGTATTTTAGTTTTTTTCTTCTTCGTAACAAATTTATTTTATGATTTCATTCTTGTTGCATTCATAATAAAGACTCGTAACAAAAATAAATAAATAAATACAAGTCAAATTAGCATTAATATTTAACTTATATTCTTAAACTAACAGTAGAGTTTTAAAGGATCCAATAGAAAAGTAATACTACCAATTGATATAATGCAACTGACCATATATAGGGTAATCATAGTATACTTTCGTGTTTGTTTTTGTCCCCACTTAAAAATGCACAAGTAAAGTTTGATGTTCATGTATTTTTAAGTGGTAATTTTGATTGATCATCATGTGCTGTAAAGCGTGGAAATCAATTTTATTAAAATGTGAAAAAAGTTTATGAGTTAAAAGTTAAAGTGTTATTAAGTGTTAAAAATATTTACCTTTCAATCTTCAAAATAGAAATTAATATGCATGCTTATTTCTTTTCATTACTGAAGAATCGTTACATTTCAGTGATGGTTTAATTGTTCCCAAAATTGAAATTTTAAATGTAATGTAGCATCTTCTACAGAATCAGTACAAAAGCTTGATAATTTGGAATCATGCATTGGATTCTAACATAAAACTAGTTCTTTTTACGGCAACTAAAAAATATGTATACTGTAATGTGATAAAATGTTATATACAGAAAATTACTTTCCTTTATCCATAATGCATAAAATAGATATGTCACCGCTGAATTCTCAAGCTATTAAGAGCAATAGAACAAATATAGCTTTTCCTTGGTAGAATTTGACAACATAAACATTTGAAATCTACAGTAACCTTTGAATATCAAAATCTATAAAAATAAAGTGACACGTTTTTTTAAAGTCTGTATCTGAGACAAAATGGAGCTTAAACATGCTATCTTTTATTTTATTAAAAAATAAGCCTAGGTAAATATCTTAGTAAACACGTAAAATATTTACAATCATGTAAAGGCTCGTATTATGAGGGAAAAAAAGTCAATACTACTTAAATTTTAATTTAGCGTTATCAATTTGAATTTTAAAATTAATAATGGCATGCACAGTTTCAAAAAATGAAAAATTTGTGAAATGCCGTTAAATAAATGTCAATATCTGTATATTTAAATGTCAGATAAAAGCATTACTCAATACATTTCGTTCTAAGCCAGATGCTCGATCGTGGTTTTATAACCGTATCCAAAATATTCGATTTTAAGTAAAATATATTTAAGTAACTCATTTAGTAGTTATGGACATTTAAAAAGAAGATTAGAATTTCACACAGCCCAACGTATTACATTTATCTTTCACGGAAAAAATACATTCAAAATTGTAAAAAAACCACAGTAAAAATAAAAGACAGTAATAAGTTTAATGCATTATATGCGCCTGTAAATAGAATAATTTTTGAACAAGAATGTGGAATTTTTTAAAAGTAAAATTTTGAAGCAAATTTTGAGTTTCAGAATGCATTTAAATGCACTTAGAATCCAATATTTACTTCCTGCAAGTTATAGTGGAAACTAACAAATATGCACGTAATGCTATGATTTCTTGTTATAGAATGCATTTAAATATTGCATATATTGCGGAAATTAATGACAATCCAACAACTCATTTTTTTTAAATTCACTTAATACACAGGCACATACCTAAATTTCCAGTACTAACCAATATCTTACTAGCTTTTTTCCCGACTATCAAGTAAGTGCTGTAACGTAAATTGTCGCTATGACCAATGCTGGGAGGCTTAAACATATACTATAAATGCGCGCATATCTACAAACAACACTGATAAAAAACAAGTAAAGGTAATTCGCAATTAGTAAGATCCTCTCTTTTTCTTCCTAATATCTCAACTGTACACCGGAAACATTTTTTAAGTTCTCACTGCTACAGCTTTGCTTCAGTTTTTGCTGTTTTTAACTGAGATCGGACTCTAATGCTGCTTCCTTTCGCATAATGTATCGATGTCCCTAAAGAAAGGAGGAAAAACCAGAGTCTAGGGTATTTTAAAATTACTTATAAGCAATTCACTATCCCCTGAAGATACATATTTCTGGAGTGTGGATTCAGTCCTAAAAAGTAAATCCTCACGATCTTTTTCATAGAGCACATTTCTTGAATAGAAATTTCATGCATCGTGTGACACGCCAGACAAATTCGATTTTTCTTTCCATCATATAAGGGGGAAAAATTCTTTTCTATAGAGCAACTATATTCGGCTTATTTATACAGCGAGATTTGTATCTACGAGGCTTGTTACATATAGCGGTTACTTTTTTTAAAATAAATTATTGAAACTTGTTTTATTAAAAATTATATGTCGGGGAAGATGGCCTAAAATGATCCCCCTTAAAGTAAAAACTTGCATAAATAACATAAATGTTTTCATTAACTTTTGCAGGTTGCTAGTGCGTTTTACATCATATTTTGCATTATAAACACATTTCAATAATACTTTCAGCCCACACTGAGAAATGAAAAAAAAATAGAATTTTGAAAAAAGTGACCAAAGGATCATTTTACCCTCAACCAAAGGTAAAAATTATCCTTCGTTTAAAAATAATTGTAAATTGTTTTTATCGGCACAATAAAAAGATGTAAAAGTAATTATGACGATACATAATGAAAAAATAAGTTTTACAGTCAGATCGCACATATAATTTATTTTATGAAAATTAAAAACATAAACGGTTTACAAACAATAAAATAGAATATTTGAAAGCTATATTTCAAAAATTAGGTATAAATAGGGGAGTTAGTACTAGCCTTATAACAAATGTTATAAAATCTAATTTTTCAAATAATTCTATTTAGACGCCTAATATAGTGATCACTTTAATACCGCCATTGCTCCTTCTTCACATGACACAACTACTTTAAGTGTTACCTGGTAGATAGTTCTACCTGTATAGAAGAAAGCGTGTGTGGATGGTATGCGGATCCTTTTAGCTCCCTTCTCCTGCGTTTTTGTCACGGAGTATCATAAAACCGTAAAACTTCTAAGATTCACATTTTCTTCTTTGCAGAAGAAAATTAGAGGAAAAATACCTTAGTTAAAAACAAAGGAATGAAACACGTAATAAATTTGAAAATATTAAAATTCCATGCTTTTTGCAAACTATTTATGAATTCCAATACACATTTTTCAGGCATTTATGTGTATATTCTTATTTTTAACCCATGTAGTTGAAAGTGCATTTAAATATACTTCGAGATGGACCTTATCCGTAAAGAAGAAAAATAGCTGATGTGTACGATGGCAAATCGTGTAATTATTAAAGTATCAATGGAATGTAAAGTGTGCAAATTCTTTTAAAGGTATCTAATACAAATACGAAGGGTTAATCTTAATCTCTTAACTGTGAACCGATTTTGAGAATTTAACAGAGAAAACAACTGATCAAAAAATTATAGAAAACGTGATAAAAAGTTGGTGAAACTTACATAAAAAATCAGCTGTAAATGTGTAATAACACCATCCATCGAAGAAATTTTGAAAAAAATCTTCTTTATTATTATGTTTAGTCTCTTAAACGAGTTCACATGTCTTTACTATGTTCTACGCAAACTTTCATAACTTTCTGAACAATATTTTGGTATGGAGAAAATTTTAATTTTGTGTGAAGATAACTTCGTTTATTTGAAGATACGCATTGTCTATACAATATTTAAGTTTTAGAAATGTTATAAAATGTTTGTGCATTCAAGAATTCACAAGCAATTCAAACATTTGTTTGAGAATTCAAACATTCACAAACAATTCCAACATTTTTTTTTCTGAATTCAAACAAACAAATGAAATGTTTCGCTTTAAGACAACTTTATCACGATATAGGTTTATGAAAGATTTCATGATGTTAAAGAGGAAAACACTGGAGCAAACAGTGTTTGCAGGATGAGTTTCTACTTTCTGTCAAGTTAAAGTTTTTCAGTCAAAAAATCATATCAATGCATCTAAGACCATTAATATATTTTTATAAACTAATAAGTATAGTTATAAGCTTTATCTAAAACATATGTTTATTACGAAAAAAACACTCAAAATACTGGTGTTAAATGATAAAATAAATAAAAACTTTGTGAAAAACTCACATAAAATGTTACTCATAAGATGTTACGATCGTTTCGACCAAAACATTTTTTCGTTCTTCATCAGACAAGCCCTTCGACTCACTGAGGAGAGGGAACTGAAACAGAAAAACAAACAAGCATGTTGCCACAAGGAAACAAGAAAAGGTGAATACAACGTTGGAGAGGGAAAAAAGGGGAAGGGATAAAAAGAAAAGAAAATAAGGACAAACAAAATACATAAATAATAATAAAATAAAAAGTAAAAAAAAAAGAACACACAAACACACACAAAAAAGAAAAACAAAAAAGAAAACCGAAAAAGCAAAAGAACATAAAACAAAAATAATATAAAAACACAAAAATTTCAGTTTTCTCTCCTCAGTGAGTCGAAAGGCTTGTCTGATGAAGATTGAAAGAATTTTTTGGTCGAAACGATCGTAACATCTTATAAATAACATTTTATGTGTGCTTTTTCACAAAGGTTTCATTTATTTTATCATATGTTTATTAGCGTTAAGGCTTTAAGCTTTAAAAACTCTGCGATATCTTATTATAAATATGTTTGAGAAATGTTTATCGATTTTCAAATTTGAAAGTGATTTCATAAAGTTAATACGTAATTTTTCATATTATTGACATGATGACACTGATTTAAGATTCATGAACCGAAAAGATTAACTCATACCCTATAACAGTAAAGTGCAAAATTGCTATTTAGAAAATTTACTAAAACTTTTAATGGATGTTCAAGTACATTCTATGTTAATTTGGCAATATTCCAATCTCTTTTGGTTTTACAGTTTGATATTTACAGAGCGACTAAGTGACGATCTTGTTCTTTATTGTTTTCTTTAGTGCGTAGAAAAAATCATTTACTTTTATTTATACCCATTATTCTTTCAAAGCAGCGTGCGTAATTCCAAGTACAGTAATTCAGAAGAAAAATACACCCGAAGAATCAATTTTATCAATAATGCATTTTTATGGACAGAAAACATAGTAGTCTTGAATTTAACACTTGAACGAGAAATAAAAAAAATTATCATTTTTCTGTATTTTATTATAAGTATAAAAACTACTAAACATAATAAATAATCTAATGTATAAGAATATGAGGTACATTATATCAGTAGCGTATATAGATTTCCATTTCGAGAGGGGACGACCAGGTATTTTAAACTTTATTGTTCCTACAGTTAATATAAATGATTTTAAATAGCTGCTTTTTAATAGTTGCGTTACATTTTCGGAGGGGGGGGGCATTCCCCACCGATATACACCCCTGCATAACATGTTTCAATAAAATATTTCATTTAGCGACTTCGCACTGTAAAATCAAATAAAAAGGTGCATTTTTACTTAGTGCATTGTAAAAAATATATTAAAATTTTCATAAAATAGTATATTATAATATAAAAGTATTTTTTTTCGTACAACTCTGAAGTGTAATTTGTTCATAAAATATGTACAAAAATTTAATTTTAAACGTGGTACATTCGAAGTAAAAATATTATTTAACAGTTTGAAAAAATATAATGCCCTTTTCTATCTATTTTGATCACACGTAACTAAAGCCATTTTAATATTTTGCTATAAATGTAATTTGTATCTTTTCTCCAGTATCTTTAAGCAAGTAAATGCATTTTCATGATAACCATATTTCGCAGCAAAATATAAATTGATGATACATTCAACCACTAACTAAATTAAATAAATTTTATTTTGCTGCTGAATATTGCATTTTTGAGTCGCATTTATGAGAAGATTATATCGCATTATAAATCGTGAACGCACTTCAGATACACTTAGCTAAAATGCAAATTTATTCACATCTCGAGAAAAGTGAGCCTCTAAGTGAAATGTAGATATCTAGGATTAATCAAAGTGTAATGAAGCAACTTGAAATTAATTCTCTGAAGCCGTCTTTGATGAAGTTTAAAGATATGTTACTTGTTAGGAGATGAAAGGACTAATAATTTCTAGATCATTGTAAGCTAAATTACCGGAAAGACCTTAAGTGCATCACAACAAAACTGTGAATAAATATATGAAAGGATGAGAATAAAAAAAATAAAATTCACTTATTTATAACATGGAGTTTTGTTTCTTGAAATTATTTTTTTCGGTTCAGTTTTATTTTCAAATGTTGTTTAATTTTTATTACTTTTGGTTATGTTAAAAAAAATCTCAAGAAACATCCTTTTATTTTCTTTGCATCTATTTGAAAACCAGGATAACTGAAAAAAGGAATAAAATTTCGCTAATATATTCCTTATGTATATATTTTTTTTCTTGTATTTGATCTTAAATGGCTTACTTATTAAGAAGAACTTGCAGGTAAATTATACTATACAATAGGTAAACTTATTCATTATTATATATAATGAAATTAACTTGAAAATGTGAAATTTAAAAGGAAAATAACAAATAATAGAGATTTCATATTAATATGCGAAGCTAATCACTAAAATTGGTATGTAGATACCTGTTCTTTTACCTTAAAGCAATGAACATTCAGTTTACTTAAATTACTTAATAATTATTTCATGCACGTCATTTGCATATCTAGTAGAAAGGCTTTGGGATCTACGAATGTTATGAAACTTTGGTTGACCCATACAATATAAGTTAAACTTCCACATGTTAAAATTTTGAAACTCTCTTTTCAGTGTATAAGGTCTTTACTTGTTACACTTTAAAAAAAAATATCGTTCAACTTTCAGATATTTTATAGACCCATAAATAAACTCCAGCAACAACTGACTCATTTGATTTTCCAAAAACTCTGTAAATATGGAAATATCATTCATGATTCAACTGTTCACCTTCTTATGGCAACATTTTATAACTAATTACAGAAAAGAATGCGGCAGTGGCTTCAGTGCTGAGGCTCAAAAATATATTTCCACAAGATTTCGGTCAGTAACCTATAGGTTGGTCTACTGGAAAACGTACGGAATGTTACGAAGAAACTATTTTCGCTGCTTCCCCATACCTATTTAGAGCTTGATGAAAATGTAATCATGGTGAATATCTCTATTGGAAAGTCCTTACCATAACGTTCGTTGTTGAAAGTATCAACGGACGTTACGGTAACGTTGAAACTTTACTTACGTTGAAAAATTACGTTGAAATTTAGATATTTTACCAATGTGTTATAATAATTTTTCAATTTTATTGTTGACATAACTTCATCGTTTTACATAAATACGCTTATGGTTCATTTTGAATACTAAACATTGGAAAAGTATATCGTCACCTTGTGGTACTAGTTTATCATTTTTTGCATAAATTTGATAGTAATGCATTTATGAGTACTTGAGCTTTTTATCTATTACTAACAATGAATTTAATTAGAAACCTTTTATAATATACTATGTAAAAATGTAAGGTAAAATTTAAACCAAATTATAAAATAAATTTATTGTAACTAAACTATGAAATAAATTAAGTATAACTGAACTAATAAATTAATTAACTAAATTATAAAATAATTTAAAATAAATTATATTGCCTATTATCCTATTTTACTCAATAACAGAAAGTATCTAGGGAGGAAAAAATTACACGTCTAAAGCTGATGATTAGTGTGATTAATTTGAAAAACAATATTAGAAATGTTGAAATCACTTTTAAAGTTTGCTTTCTCCAAGAAATTAATGCATACTTGAAGATCAAAGTATTTGCCAATTTTTTACTAGTACTAAAAATTTTGATAGTGATAGCCAGTTTAACAGGAAAGGAAAACTAAGTTTCATTTTGAATATGGATTGACATGTTGAAAGCAAAAATAAATAAATAAATAAATAAGTAAAAAAAAAGAAAATATGTCTTTCTGAAAACTGAATGAAAGTCATATTTAAAATTATTCAGATAGAAAAAGTTAAGAGCCATCTAAATAATGATACGGAATTTATCACCCGTTAAAATACCCCGTATTAAAAACCTTCTTTATGCTAATGAAAAAGATAAATTATATCCATATTTAAAAAAAATATCTGAATCCATCTTTTAAATAATTAAACGGGACGTATTGCTTTTAAAGACAAAAATTTTGCTTTAAAATGCAGTTGTGAGAAAGCAAGATAAAAATACTTTGAAATATTTTATCAAATGTGCCAGATGTTACACTGCTGGGTCATCTTTTATTTAAAGCCATACCTAAATTAATACTTTTTTTCAATAGAAGTATCAATAATTTCCAAAGAGTAAATAGATGGTTTAGAGATATATTTTAAAGTAGAAAATTAGGTAGTGCAGGTACACTCACATCCTTTTGTTTTAAAAGCTTGGTTTCCCATTAAAAAACAAAAGTAATGTATTTAAAAAAATTAAGTTAAAATAAAGAAATAACTGTTAAAATATCTTGCACTTCTTTCCTTTTGTAATCCCTCGAATTTCGAATTATTCTTTATGCTTCAAACAGAAAACTAAGAAGTAAAAACTTAAATCATCATATCGCTACTCTTTTAATTAATAATAAAATGCATATTATATATATATATATATTCACCTATATGATATAAAGTAAATAAATTATGATTCATTATGAAATATTTCCAAAAACCGGTAATTTCAATAAAGAAAAATTAAAGTAAATATTACATTAACCCTTAATAACCCCTAAAAGAATGTATCATTTTCAAGAAAACCGCCATAAAAGTTCATACTTTTTAAAAGAAATTTGTATAAAAATAAACGTATGTACAATATATGCATTCATTTTAAGGTTTTGGAACTTTTAGCACAAAAAACAAATAAATAAATAAAGTTTTAGGAAAAGCAAATATTTAGAGTTATTGTAAATGAATGTGTGTTTTCCAGTAAACAAGAAAAAATTAGAAATATATTTTTTAAACATTAAAAGAATTTTATCAAACCTACTTCATAACATAAATAAATATTGGTGGATATTTATTTGAACATAAATAAAAATGTGAGCTAAGAATGCAAAATGCTTATCGCAGATACACATACTTGAATAGTGCTACATTTATTTTAACGTAAACTATCTGGAATTAAGTTAGAAATAGCCTGGTGTCATCTGTTGGGTAAAATGATGTACAAAAAATTTCGTGCATAATAATTGAAATGTTCTAATCTTTTTGGTGCATTACTTTTGAACACTCGAGCCCTGAAATATCACGGGCACGAGAAATAAGGGCAAAAAGCTCAGACCGTAATTCTGACAGGAGGGAAAAGGAAGGGATTAATAATTTTACTTCTAACTGAGGACATGATATTCTACATTTTAGTAAAATTAAAAAGAAAAAATAGAAGGTAGAAGCTTATACGTAAAACATATAACTTTATTTATGATGATTCATTCTAATTTGATCTATAAAAATTACTTAAATATTTGCTAACGGCTTAGTTTTGGTGATAAATATTGTTCGCATTCGAAGGAACATGCCGTTAATTCTGTGTGTATTAAAAAGTATGTTTTATTTCCTACATATTCCAGCAGGAGTGTCCTATAAATATAACTTTCGGATTTATGGCAAACACCTTTCCAAATTACGATCAAATACCGTAAATCTTATTTCGTCTGAGCGATCTGTATTTACAATTTATATCCGACTAATCATATTTCTATATCATGTATTTTTTGCGAGATGAAAAACTAACAATGGCTGCCTCATAAACGCCTGCCATCTCCCCGTATTTGTGACCCTCTATTACTATCTAAAAGTCCGCTCCCGAAGAAAATTATGCTTCCTCAGAGGTGTTTGAAGCCCAACGATACGCATTAACACCCAGCTCCACTCATTCTTGACTCATCTTAATGGGCTCCTCGCTGCAACTTATGGCTGTTGATTTCCTCTGGAAAAGGCTAAATCCAGACCGTAACCGTAGCTATTTGAAGATAATGGGAAAACTTTATCTACAGGCCTCTTGAATGTAAAGTTGTGTGTATCTCGGGCTATTCTCATGCGTCCCCCACCCCACCCCCACCCGGTTTTTAATACGTTGGGATTATGTGGCATAGGTTCATTTATTTTATGCAATATCTGGAATAGCCAATCCATTAGAGACCCTCCAGGCAGCGATATCATGACGTCTTGCACGCTGTGATGGAAGCGCAAAATGTGGAGTGAAATATTTTTATGTATTTTAAATTAGGGTGCAGGAGGAAATTTTTGTCTTGGAGTGTAAAAATTTGTTTAGCAGTAATGAGGAGGAAGCGTAAAATAATTTACATTAAACTAGGAAAGAAAGGTGGATTATGTGATAGGAAAATTTTAGGCTTCATTTAGGCTACGAGAAAATTTCCTTTACCTTGAAGTTTCAAAAGCACTAAACGTAAGTCACTTTTGAAATATATCTAATTAATGTATGGAGTTAGCTTTAAAAAATCGTGAAAATAAACAACTGAAATAAAAATTGCTGATACTCTGTTAAAGTCGAAAAGTTAATGTTGATGACGTTTTTTATTTATTTTAATGGATATAAAATCTGTTCGTGCTCTATACATTTATTTACCACTATCTATAGTAATAGAGACTCTGGATAATTCGAGGTGGAAGGTACTGGGCTTGTCCCGAGTTATCGAAAACTGGAAATATTGATATCTATATAAATAAAATTAGACTTTTGTCTGTACATTTCTTGGAATCCAAAAATTTTGCGATTTCTATCCGTTTCAAGCACCCGGGAATCCGATGCGACCCTCAAAAAAAAGTTTGTCTGTCTGTCATTCTGTCATTCTGTCATTCTGTCCGTGACGCTTTTTTTGTTTAAGCATCACGTAAAAACGACTGCAGCGAATGATATGAAATTTGGTGTCATTTATTTTAACGTAAACTATCTGGAATTTAGAAATAGCCTGGTGTAATCTGTTGTGTAAAATGATGTACAAAAAATTTCGTGCATAATAATTGAAATGTTCTAATCTTTTTGGTGCATTACTTTTGAACACTCGAGCCCTGAAATATCACGGGCACGAGAAATAAGGGCAAAAAGCTCAGACCGTAATTCTGACAGGAGGGAAAAGGAAGGGATTAATAATTTTACTTCTAATTGAGGACATGATATTCTACATTTTAGTAAAATTAAAAAGAAAAAATAGAAGGTAGAAGCTTATACGTAAAACATATAACTTTATTTATGATGATTCATTCTAATTTGATCTATAAAAATTACTTAAATATTTGCTAACGGCTTAGTTTTGGTGATAAATATTGTTCGCATTCGAAGGAACATGTCGTTAATTCTGCGTGTATTAAAAAGTATGTTTTATTTCCTACATATTCCAGCAGGAGTGTCCTATAAATATAACTTTCGGATTTATGGCAAACACCTTTCCAAATTACGATCAAATACCGTAAATCTTATTTCGTCTGAGCGATCTGTATTTACAATTTATATCCGACTAATCATATTTCTATATCATGTATTTTTTGCGAGATGAAAAACTAACAATGGCTGCCTCATAAACGGCTGCCATCTCCCCGTATTTGTGACCCTCTATTACTATCTAAAAGTCCGCTCCCGAAGAAAATTATGCTTCCTCAGAGGTGTTTGAAGCCCAACGATACGCATTAACACCCAGCTCCACTCATTCTTGACTCATCTTAATGGGCTCCTCGCTGCAACTTATGGCTGTTGATTTCCTCTGGAAAAGGCTAAATCCAGACCGTAACCGTAGCTATTTGAAGATAATGGGAAAACTTTATCTACAGGCCTCTTGAATGTAAAGTTGTGTGTATCTCGGGCTATTCTCATGCGTCCCCCACCCCACCCCTACCCGGTTTTTAATACGTTGGGATTATGTGGCATAGGTTCATTTATTTTATGCAATATCTGGAATAGCCAATCCATTAGAGACCCTCCAGGCAGCGATATCATGACGTCTTGCACTCTGTGATGGAAGCGCAAAATGTGGAGTGAAATATTTTTATGTATTTTAAATTAGGGTGCAGGAGGAAATTTTTGTCTTGGAGTGTAAAAATTTGTTTAGCAGTAATGAGGAGGAAGCGTAAAATAATTTACATTAAACTAGGAAAGAAAGGTGGATTATGTGATAGGAAAATTTTAGGCTTCATTTAGGCTACGAGAAAATTTCCTTTTCCTTGAAGTTTCAAAAGCACTAAACGTAAGTCACTTTTGAAATATATCTAATTAATGTATGGAGTTAGCTTTAAAAAATCGTGAAAATAAACAACTGAAATAAAAATTGCTGATACTCTGTTAAAGTCGAAAAGTTAATGTTGATGACGTTTTTTATTTATTTTAATGGATATAAAATATGTTCGTGCTCTATATATTTATTTACCACTATCTATAGTAATAGAGACTCTGGATAATTCGAGGTGGAAGGTACTGGGCTTGTCCCGAACTATCGAAAACTGGAAATATTGATATCATAGAATATAATAAACAAATAAATTGAAATAAAGCAATTTTTGTAATTTGAGTGCATATTTAAATTAAAAATGCACTTACATATTATTACATTACTGATGATTAGAACAGGTTATCGGAAAATAATATTCAAATACTTTTTGCATCAACAAGTTGATTGTGGATTCCTTTCCGTGCAGCAATATTGCGCCATCGTCAAAGCAGCATGTCAACATTGTACAAAATTTCCGTGAGGGCATCTATAAGAAGAATACGCCCATTTTCTTTGGTAGGGGGATTTGTGTGTGGCTTCCAGGTGTGCCAATTTGAATTTTGTGGTACGAAATTTGAATTTTGTGGTACGAAAAATTTATTTCGCTTGTTTAGGAAACGAATTCAGTGATGTTAGTCATTATTTGGGAGCTAAGAATTTTTTACTAACTCCAATTTGTGGGAAACTCGAGACTCTGCTATATTTGCAAGTTTGCAGTACGCTGAACTAAATACGTTATCGTTATTTGCTCTTTGTGCAGTTACTTATAACTACATCGTAACGAAATTTTCACAGCGTCCTAGACGCTGATCACGGTTTTCACGGTTAGATCACCGAAAATGAAGTGAATCTTGGTCCGTGCTTGAGAGGGGGACAACCTCTCTTGCCCGGACTTACTCTGCGACAATGTACTCTAAGGGGTGTAGATATACAATCTGTTTGTGCTAGATCTTTAATCTAGAATTGGATAACATTAGGAGACATCGAGGTAAGTCGATCTTCCTTTCACTGGAGCTCAAATGAATGGAAGACATGGGAAGTCAAAAGAGGTCAATTGAATGAGAGATGTCCTATATGGAAGATCTAACATCGCTACGTGGTTAGCCAGAGGGCATTAGACATATGAGCGACTACAAAAATGACAGAAGGTTCAAAATGCGGTGCAAAAAGATTTAACATTCACGCAGAAAATATGAAAATATGAACCAAATTTTAAGTTAGGATTAAAAAAGGAAGGGGGGCTCGCTGGCACAAACGATTTATGATCCCTTTAGTTGTTGGTAGCCAAAATATTGCCATCAGTGACAGCTGGTATCAATGGATGAAGAGAACATCCGACAAACAAATTTACGAAGGCTTAGGTCCGAGTCCAAAAAGTACGGAATTATGAAGGGAACGACAGAGTCTTTCATTCCGTACATACGCTAAAGAATGATAATGGCAGCCGAGACTAGACAAATGTAGTTGAACAGCCTATAAAAGAAAAGACCGTAACATTAAGATTGGACCTATCCAAACGAGACAGGATCCCTGAAATAGCACCAACAAACAGGAGTGTAGAAATACTAAGTAAAAAGCAGAGATGAAAGTGAATACAGCAAGGCAGTGCATATGCAAAAAACTGCAGCTGATGGTTTGAAGTGATAAACTGGTAAATTCACAACAGAATCAGCCATGGCCGGCGACTAGACAACGATCCCTAACACCGGCCTTAATATTTTTTTTTAACTGGTGAGTTCGCAGTTTCTTTACTCCTGCAGCAAATTTTAGTAATCTTTTTTGATAATTTTAGTAAATGTTCTTAAGTGAATAGCCACCTATCCCCAGAAATCACGTTCGTAACTTAGCCAACTTTCAATACATAAAATTAAAGGAATTTTATTGTGTAAACATTGTGGAATAAATATTTAATTTCTGTCTGAAAATAAATCTGTTTATGTTGTTTGTAATGCTTCTATTGTATGCTGTTGTTGAGTCTATTATTTGCTTTGCTCCAGAGGGTGATTTCTGAAATATCTTTTGCGGCGTTAAATCAGTGAACAATTTCGGCAAATTTATTAAATCCTTATTGCAATTAATTTTAATCACTTAGGAACCAACGCAAAATTAATCCATTTTTTCAATGTACATACCCCAGCAACACACGTTACGTCCCAAGTACGAACTGTGAACGTTCAGTTTAAACGTTCACGGTACGTAAACAAAAAAACGCTCTACTAACGTCTATGTGTCCGGACAGCAAACTTGTTTAAAACGTAGAAAACCGGTTCAAATTATGTACTTCCCGAACTCATCCAGAACCATTAAATGTTTCGGTAGGACGTTCACACTGTGTTTAAATTATGTTTTCTCGCCCAGATAGCACAGCATATTTGTATCAATCTTGCAGTAAGCTTGATTTATCAAGTCAATAAACTTACATTAAGCTTGATTATTTCAAGCGTGTAAGCTTAATGCAAGCTTGAATCAAGTGTTCAAGTTTACACTTGCCCAACTTGCATTAAGCTTGACATAGCAAGTTTGATTTAAACTTACTACACTCTAAAAAGTTTTCCTAAAAAAAATATTCTTAAATACATGGGGCCCCATATATTTTATTTTTCCACGCATTTCCCCCTCTCAGCTGAAACCTCAAGTTATTTTAATCTGTTTCCGTCTAGCGTCTGCTACTGGGATCGATCTCGGGACCTTAGGTGCGCGAAGCAAGCGTCCTAACCACAATGGAAATCTGACACGATGAGAAATGACTAAAGTTTGAAGTGACTGTTATGGTTGTCACGCCGTTGTTTGGCGAGATTGATCAGTATTGCTCGATCATCTTTTATTTTTCCATGGGATTAATCAAAATTAAAATAATAATTTATAGACTCTGCTACTAGGGAAATAAGCATAATATAAAGTTAAAAGCAGCACACGTTTTAAAAATTTCAATATCGCAACACTCATGTTGGGCAATATTGGCCAAAATCGAGACAAACGACTAATTTTGAAATCAATTTTGTAGTATATTTGTATTTTATTTTGAAGAATTTCAATATTGCGAAATATAAAATCTTTTTTTTTTTAATTCTATGGTCAAGTAGATTTATGACTGATGATAAATTATTTGTTATGTGGCTTTCCAAACCAAGGAGTAATCGAGTTGTATTCAAGCTTGACAGTTCAAATGACTTAAATTTGGCGGGAAAATATTTGCTGACTCATTATTTTATAATCTCCAAGCTTGTTGCAAGCTTAAAATGAATTGAACTGTCAAGCTTGCATTAATGCGTCAAATTGAAAGAAATGCCAAGCTTGATTTAAGCTTATGTGCTGTCTGGGAGTAACACAAGTCGTAAATTATGAAAAAAAAAAAAAGCGACCAACAGCAATATCACGAGGAATGCAAAATGATTTGGCCGCTTGCTTGCCTTGCGCAACTCAATACCGGGATGTTGCCAAACAGGTGTCTGTAAAACTTTATTAGACGCCAAGTGAACGACTCATTCCGACGTTTCAGGAATAATAAATTCAACGCGTCTAGTAGAACGTGTTGTTGAACATTACTTTTAAACTTAGTACCACCAGTATTTTTATTATGCGTTCAGTATGACGATTTATGAGCACTGCTTTTGAACGGTTTCACCACCACTTCTGATGCACGTCAAATAGGACGGGTTATCAGGCATAACTTTTGAACGGTATCAACAGCCCTTCTGTTATACGTCGAATAAAACGTGTTATTAGGCATAGCTTTTGAACGGTAGTACCAACACTTTTGCTGCACGTCGAATAGAACGAGTTATTAGGCATTGCTTTAGAACGGCATCATTAAAACCCCTGTTGCACGTCCAATAAGACGTTATTTATTCACAGTTTTTGGCAAAAGCTAACTTAGTACAATTTTAGAACGTTATACAGAACATACAAATTTTATCTGAACGCTTTTCTTAATATTCTGAACGTTACTAGACGTTCACAGAACATTCTTGTGCTGCCTGGGTACTTATAATAAAATTATGGGACTTCTTATAAGTATTTGAAATCATAAAATCAGAATATTAACCCAATTCATCACTCTATGATTGCGATAGGTTTCATGTGAGTTTAATTCGCTCCATCCCTAGTGGACTCAAAGTGTGATCTATGCTGAGATATTGATCCATAATGGACAGAGGCGTAGCCAAGGGGGGGGTTAGGGGGGTCATAACCCCCGCCATGAGGAATTTTTTGCCATACAAAATATATATTCTTCACTACATTATCACACACACGTATACATATATATGAGTTGCAGTAGTCATAACCCCCCATGAAAAATTTCTGGCTACGCCCCTGATAATGGAGCATACGATAATTCTTGCTTTGCTCATGGGAACTGCATAATGATTAATTCTAGCCCAGAGACTACAGAAAATAATAATAATGCAAAACAGAAGAAAAGTATTTGGATATTTTCCTCGATGGTGTGCAAATTTGTAATTTTTTAGCTAAGTAATTTAACATAAATAAGAGAATCCATGCTAAGAATTCTCCAATAGTTTGTACTGTATTTCATTTCGATTCGTCATTCGACGCGTGAAACGCGTAGCTTGTTAGATAAAGTATCCATAAAAATAAAATGTACAATTTTACGGTACTATTTGACACAGAATTGCAAAGAGGTTCTCACGGCGGTAGCTCCAGAAAGCCAGAATACAAAACCGTTCAAACAAAGCATTGAAGCTGTGATTTACACTTCTATCAAAAATCATATGTCGATTTAATTAGCTGATATATTTATTTCAAATACTTGTGTGTATACATATGTTATGCCGTATATTAAAGTATCAATAAATTTATATTAAATTTATTCGTTACTGCTTATTGTTTATAAAAATAGTTTTAATTAAACGATGTAAGGAAACTTTTTTTATATTATTGCATCACAATAATAATAAAAATATTTCAATGACCAGTATTTCCAAGTTTTTAATGATTGAATGCAGCTAAATATCAAAAGACTTTTAAAGAAACGTGCGTGTTCTAAAACTGTATATGCAAAATTTAAATTCATTATTTTTTTACTTCCTTGTACGTAGTATAAGGAAGTAATGTGATCCCGAAAAATTTTGGGGGCCAAATTTCGACAAAAAAACCGATTTTGACTACCTCTAAATTGAATTTAAAAATTTTTTTCGATGCATCTCATCGTAGGCTAGCATGCACGATCATATTAACGCGTCTGCAACTCATTTTGACCAGCGGCGAGTTTATTGTGGTCAGTTTTTCCATGCCGTCTGTACGTACGTACGTACGTATGTATGTAACTCGCATATCTCAAAAACTATGGGTCGTAGAATATTGAGATTTAATATTTAGGATTGTTCTATGATCTAGTTGTGCACCTCCCCTTTTGGTCGCAATCGAATGAATAGTTTATGTACAGGACCGCCCAAAAGATTCGAAATACATTACGCTCTATGGGCCGAAAATCATTAAACTCGCATATCTCAAAAACTATGGGTCGTAGAATATTGAGATTTGATATTTAGGATTGTTCTATGATCTAGTTGTGCACCTCCCCTTTTGGTCGCAATCGAATGAATAGTTTATGTACAGGACCGCCCAAAACATTCGAAATACATTACGCTCAATGGGCCGAAATTCATTAAACTCGCATATCTCAAAAACTATTAGGCGTAGAATGTTGAAACTTTATATTTAGGATTGTTGTAACATCTAGTTGCGCACCTCCCCTTTCGGTTCCATTCGACTGGATAGTTTATCTACAGAACTGCCTAAAAGATTCGAAATACATTACGCTCTATGGGCCGAAATACATCAAAGCGTTTTTTAGAGGTATTGGGCTATTTCAAACGACTCAGAAGTGATATATGCTGTAAAGAGTTAGAAAATGAATTTCTCCATTAAAAAAAGTGTCTTTATCATTTACAGTTCTGCTACAGGAACACTCAAAAGATTTCCAATACATTACGGTCAATGGCAATTTTAGGAGATTCATCCATTTCAAGCACAATACCGTCCTACCACATAAGTTAGGTAATGGTCCGACCACGGTCACGTGCCTCCCTCAAGTACTATGCCAAAAGTCGCCAAGCTTGGCGACTTTTTTGTGTACGTGTGTGCATATTTAACTCTCAAATCTCAAAAACTATTATGAAATTTCATATATAAGATTGTTGTAACATCTAGTTGTGCATCTCGATTTTTGGTTAAAATCTACTGGAGAGTTTATTTACAGGACCACCGAAAAGAATTTCAGTACTTTAATGTCTATGGACATCTTCAATATAATACAATTGTAGACAGTCATTGTTTGGTACCTGCCCAAAATCTCGCCGTCTGTCCTCGACCTTGGCGAGTTTTGCCGAAATGTCGCCAAATTTGGCGATAGTCAGTCATTTGGTCCATGCCCAAAGTATCGCCATTTGTCATCGTTCTTGGCGAGTTTTGGCGAAATATCGCCAAATTTGGCGATAATCTGTCATTGTTGGTCCATGCTTAATATCTCGCCAAATGTCGTCGACATTGACGAGTTTCGCCGAAATATCGCCAAATTTGGCGCCAAAAATTATTTCGTATTTTGTATAACTCTAAAACTTTAACCCGTAGAATTTTGAACTTTTGTATTTAGAACTATATTATAATATCTAACGGTTTTCAATATATTTTTTGACAGCAATCGACTGGGAATTTATTTACAGGGTGAGCCAAATGACTTTAAATACATTAAGGTGTATGGATGCATTTAATTCATTGAAAGTCTGTGGTCAATGACTACTTTGGCTATCCCCAAAATCTCGAAAACTATCTCAAGTTTGTCGGCTTTTGGTGAAATATCGCCAAATAAAGTGTCAGAAAGAAATCTTTCAAATTGAAATCAGCTTGGCGATATCGAAATGGCTAGAAATCGCTATATCTTACTATTATTGATATTTTATATCTTTCAAACAAATAAGTTTAGAGGAAGTGCGTAAAAAACATTTTTGATTTAATAGACGTGCAAGGAAGTCATGTGTTGGACACATCAGATTTTTTAATTTCATTTTTAAACTGTGACTTTCTGAGTTTCAGATTTTTAAGTACCCCACAAAATTCTGAGTAAATAATAAATTTTTGATTCCTATTATTATGCACGGATGTTAAACTGGTAGACCTTTGAAATCTGAACCTCAGAGATTTTTACTAAGTAAGTCCACTACACTTGAAAGTTTAACAAGATAAATTATAGAATTTATAGATATTTTGAAAGTTTAAAAAGGATTTAAAAGTATCCAATCTTTCAAATGCTATAATGCTAACATAATATTTGAAGAATAAATAATTTCAAAATTTAACCAATAGCTGAAATAATGTTAAACTTTCTAACAAATATCCCTCTACTTAGTATACAAAATTAATTTCAGACCGTTTTATCAGTTATAAATTATATTAATTTAAAAGGCCGCTGTGAGTTCATATGCTATCAGTCTTGAGTATCAATTAAAATGCAGTTAAAAAAAATATAGAGAGTTTTCTTACAGTTCTAGTTATACTAAATAATCCATTTATATCATTTCAATGTTTTTAGAGTATGTACATGTGCGATGTAAAAATATCGTAAAAAATAAAATTAAAAGGGCAATAAAATTTATGTTTTGTTAAATAACAATAAATAAAATTAGATATAAAGTAAATTTTGAATTGTTAAGTAGTATTTAATACCACCGTAAATAGAAATCGTATAAGCTTACCTAATTTAAATTTAACATAAATATTAAAACAAAATAACTAATAAACCATTTCTCAACTATGTTTACCAAACATAATATGTGTGTTTAAAAAAAATATATTATGGCTTACTTTTTTTTCCTAATAAAAAATAAATTTTATCCTAAAAGTCTTTTGATAAATTTGCCTGCGCATTGTCCAAATTGCATACCGTATATAATTAAAGATCTCTGATATTTTTTAATTTAAATTAAATAAAGAACAAACAATTCCTTTCTTCAATTAATTAATATGTATTTATTAAAAAAATATACATCAGTGATAATTTAATTAATGAAACTTTGATATTTATGTCAATTATCGTAAATCTGATTTCATTAGTAACACTGAATTCTTCTAATATACGTGGTTCATTTAGATAAGCAGATTAATTTTAAAATACTTTAATTACTAATCTACTAATTTGCGAACATAGTATTTAAAAATGCAATATAATTTTAATTAAATTTATATTATAGAATTACAATATTATTTTTTTTCTCCAAAGAAATAATTGTATTTCTTAACAACATAGTGAATTTTGCGCTTCAACTTAAAATTGTTAATAAATGAAATAATTAAATTATCTATCAATTTTTGCTTCATTTCTTTCAAGCAGAGATAGTAATCTCTATTACAATACAAAAAAGTATGATTAGATCTGAATTTTGAAAAAAGAACCATCGGTATGATTGGTAACTTTATTTATATTGTAATTTCACTCAAATGTACGCAAAGAAATTTTGCAGAAGAAAATTTTTGTTTTGCATAATGTGCGTTGCGTAATTTGTTCAAAGGATATAAGCTGCAAATGAAACAGGACTGTTCTATTAATTAGAATTTGTTTCCTATTGAATTATAAACTATATTCAATTTTACATGCTTTGTGAAAATTAAATTTATCTTAAATTTAAAGTACAAGTAATTTACGTATTCGTTAATAACTTGTCAACTATTACTCTACACATTTTTAATTATTTTGACTGCGTATGCGAGTTTTGTGTAAATTAATTGAATTAGTGCGGATATGTTTCTTTCTCACATTTTTCTTTCTTAGATTATTTTCATATTTCGAAAAAAAAATTTTTAAAGAAGAAAAATAAGTGGATAATGGGTATGTTAATTTCTAATTATGTTTAATAATTGTCGGTATCATTGTAGATAAACATTAATATGTCAATTAGCCCATTTTAAATAAACGAACTGCATAAATTGAGTTATGGTCCTGAAAATGACTTTTGAAAAGAATATTTAGACTAAAAGGAATAAATGTTATGATGAAATAAAAAACGATACCTTTGGAAATTTGTTTATAATTTATGAAAACAGTCCCATTCAGACATTATCAAATTTAGAGGAAGCTCTAATATTGAAAGTATTTTTCCTGTTATGTATGAAAAGTTATGTATGAATTTTTATTAATACAGTTCTTCAGTAAACAACGGGCGAAGCTTCTGTAAGTATGCAATCTGAACACGCAATTAATGTAATATTAAACAGCTTTTACACTTCGGCTTTCAAAAATGCAAACAAAAATTTTTGCAAAGAATCAAATATAAAAGTCATAAGATTTAATTGATTGTGCACGCTGAAGAAAAAAAAAAGTTGGATTCCATATTAGCATGAAAAACGATAAAAAAAATCGCAAAAACTATAAAAAAAAAATGCAGAAAGTGCGTATATTTCCCCCCACAGATTCTGGATCTTTCCTTTCTGTCTTTATAACGGAAATCAGCAAGTATTTAAAAGTTAGAGGAAATAAGTTCCCCATGTTAGAAAAAATTATGATAGCGATAACATAAATATATTAGTTAATTCAAATTAGTTGTCATATACTGAAATGAAAATAGCACTAGAGTCCTATGTTTTATGATGCTGCAGAACACATATGGGCATTAAATCTCTCGTATTAGCCCAAATATAACGCGATACCGAATATAACGCGACTCCAAAATTTTTATCTTTAAGATAAATTGAAAAACCCTATAATAAGGCCTCGAATTTAGCGCGAGTCAAGTTTTTAACAGGAAATGATCAGACAAAAAATGTCGTGTTATATTTGGGCTAATACGGTGTTTGTTAAAACCATAATTTCTGTAGCTAAACAAAATTAACTTGATCTATAAAGAATGTCTTCAAATATTGTCCTCTAGATCATCAAAGATATAGTTCTTCTCAGTAGTCTGTATCCATTGGAAAAAAGGATTGTCAAAATCCAATGCTAAATGCTAAAAGATGGAGACACAGAATAGAAGGATTTAGCCTATAATCGATGCAACTGTGAAATACTATCTTAACAATAGAAATGTGACAGCCATCAGGAAAATATCATTAGGGAATTATATTTTTTCAAGCGGCAATGCAGTACTTTTTCAATATATTTTCATATCGATTCACGCAAGGTATCAAAACTGCTTCAGTTCCGTAAGTTGAAATTTTTACAAGTATAACAACATATAAATAGCCATAAAGCTTTACCATGCGGAGAAATTTTCAACAGACAATAGTTTGTCACTGTGTAAAGTAGATCAGTCGGTTAAACTCAGTTCCCATTAGAACACCGAAGAAAGGGCAACGGAAGCGACTTTGGTCAATACTTGGGAGAGTGACAACTTCCCTCGGTTGGACTGCTCTGGGACCGTGCGTTAAAGAGAGCTGTTGCACGTAAAATTTGTCGTGATTTCAATGCTCTCCATGTTCCAACGATACTTCTGGGTGTGCTGTGTTCCAGGTGCTTGGCATCTCATCTGGAACTGGTTCAAAATTAGGAAGCAACTCCAGGGGCGCAACTCTGGTCTGTGTAATAGGCGCCTCCATGCTGAAATGACCGACATCTGCGGAACTTGTTGTGGTCAAGCCTCCAGTAGGCTGCTGACTCGGGCAATAGAAAGGAAAATACATTCGATAAACAGTTGATTGCGTTGTATCAGGTTGTAGCGAAAGTTTTCCACCTAACCTTATTGAATGAATTCATGCGGCGAAGCTATTGAAAGCTATTGAACATGCACGTCTAGTTCATGGGGTGCATAGCACTACTAATGGGCATGACACAAACGTGTAACTCCTTATCTTGCTCTCGAGTAGTTGGATACTGATCTTCTACCACAAGTTCTCGCAGGCGACCCTCCCTCATCAACATCAGTAGGCCGGCCAGAGCGCTCTACTTCCTGGATGTCACAGTCCTTGTTTTTGAACTTTTAGTATCAAACTTTCACTTTCATACTCTCATATGATTCTACAGTAGTACCTAAAGCTGTACATTTAACTCATTGATATTCTGTAACTGGTTTTTTGCGAGAGAATAGATGGAAAATAATGCAATGGAATAAATGATGGCTGATGGATAATTTGGTAGCGTGATAGTTCCATTTCAGGCACATCGTAGTTAATGATGACGGTATTTTTTTACCTTTCACAACACAGAGTTCTAAAGCAAGTCTCTTTCTTACAAGAGTCCAAAAATAGTTTGACAAAATATGAGCAAACACACAAACGCAAACTGTTTGCGTAGACCATATTTGCGGTGGTGGGAAACTTTCGTTACAGCCTAATATCTAATTTAATGAATGGTTTCTCAACTGGAAATGCTTCAAAATTAGGAGAATATAATACACATTCATTATTTTTAAAGGGGGAAACGTTGGCCTGCCTACTATGAAAAACCCGTAATGCAATGGCCTCCAGATCCGGCCCTCGTAGCGGTCAAGCCTGTACATGGTAAAGAAAAATTCAGAAACGTTACCCCAAAATATGAGGCAGCAACTGTAAAATAAAATTGCAAGGACGCTTCTACATGCTGCGGGAAAAAAATATTTACAAATATTACCGCATCTGGCGAAAAAGTAATCACAATCGTTTCTGTATCTGGCGGAAAGTATTCACAAATGTTTCTGTATATTTTGTAAGTATGTTCAGAAACCTTTTTGCACTGTATTAAAATATTACGGCATAAATTGCTACCCGTCAATTTTTGATTTCGCCATATTTCTAACTCTTTTAGAATTATTTTTCATTGACACCTGGGTAGGTATTACAGAACTTCTATTTTAATATTCACAACTGATATTTCTTTTACCATAAGTTGGTTTCGAACTGAAGACCCTCGGTTAAAAGGTTAATATTGAAACCAATATACGGAACAATGCTTGATTGAGTTTACTGAAATATTGATGTGGTCACTAAATCGATTCATTGAAATTCCAGTGGCACCCTCTTTCAGCGAAAAAATCAACAAATCTAGAACGTTTACTGATTTAACCCTTTGAGGCGCAACCCTTTCTCAATGCTGAAAAAAGGGCAGCCGTTGCCATCGCTCGACTTACCTACCAGCAAGATGGCGGACGATCGAAACGTTTTGCTGTGCGCGCACAGCCAGCTGCCGTCAAGAAAGGGTCTCTAGATCTGTGGCACGCGATGAACACGTGAAGTCTCCCGATATTTATGATTTGCCTCTAAATTTACAAATAATATTAATTCGGATATTTGGTTTGCAAAAATGAATCAAATAAGTAATTTTGAGGTTTTTTCAAAACTTATTTTAGTTCTATAAAGGTAATAATACACAAAAATAAACGTAAAAGTATTTTTTTTTCCTTTCCTAAATAATGCCCAAAAGCAGTCGCTGTATAAATGAGGATTCAGCAAGAAATCAACCGAACATTATCTTTGAAATGTGGTGCACATAATTAGACTTCATTGTGTGTGAACATGAACTACATTTTGCAGAGGATTAAGCATCCTGGACAAAAATTGTTTTAGAAATAATTTTATAGTGTTTAAATGTGAAGGAATGATTTCCAAGCTTCTTTAAAAGGCTTGACAAGATACCTCAGCATTGTAAAAATCCTTATTGGCAAGGATTGTTTTTAATTGAAAACATGAATAAGGTATGCGATTGTGCATATTTTAATGTGAAATTCATTTTTAAAATTCTCAAATAAACTTTCAAAGTAACCATAGAAGTTTTAGCAATATTGCAAACATTAAGACACTACAAATGCAAACAAAAAAGATACATATTTAGGTACGAAAGATTAATAAATGAACTGCTTTACTTTTAATGAGAGAAAAAATATTCAAATTACTTTATTCATTAATTCTAACGGTTTTAAGTTTTTTATTTCAAAAGTAACTTTTTCTGGATGATTAATTATGTATATATTTTTTTAATTATCCAGAGTTAAATTTGAACAGTTATGCAGCAAAAAAAAAAGGAAAGGAAGAAACTCTGAGTTGAAATTTTACAGAAAATTCCTTGAAAAGAATCTGTAAATATGTTTCTAGGAAGCATATTTTTGTTTTAACAAGCATTGCTACTGTTAGTACTACGGAAGAAGGGCCATTAATCATTAAAATATAAAAATTTCAAAGGAAAAACATTAACGAATTCATGTTTTTATTATCTTTGATAGTTTTTAATTTAAAGGTAATTGTATAAAATAAGTTATAAAACATAATAACTTTGCAAATAACCATTTTAGAATAATATTTATTTTTCCTAAAAACGCGTCTGACATTTCAATTCGAAGTATTTTGCAGGTGGTTTAAATAATTTTATGCTCATAGATTTAAATGCCATTGTAGTATATAACCAAGACAAGTATATATTTTATAACGATGAAAAAAATGATTTATGAGTCGAAAATTTTTCCAAAATGATTTTCTTATTGAAAACAAAGTAGCATTGAGTAAAATTGTGAAACTTTCAGTGGGATTTTTTAAAATTTAATCTTGTGTAAAGGTTATGACTACATGCCTAACACATTTGAATGAGATAGAATTCACTGCAAAAAATATCTGCAGTATTTAATTTTCTTTTGTGCACTTTCATTTCTATATTTTTGATATGATATGATATAATAATTATAATTATAGAAAATATAAAACAGTCAAAAATGCAGTTTTGTGAAAGAAAAATATATGAGCATATATATATATATATATATATTATTTTTTATATAGGGTGTACCACAGTTCTCTCCCTGGGAAGGCTTATAAAAATATATATTACCAATACAGCCAAAAGTTTAACTTTATTGGAGAAAGAAATGTTACAAGTTTTATTTCACAAACGTCCAAGATGTGAAACTTTCGTGACAGAGACAGATTAATGCAATTTTGTAGGAGGTGGGGGTGAGGGAGGTCAGTTAGTTTATCGAGTCGTCACCATCACGGAACAAGGACGTTTATGGGAAGGGGGGAGCGTAGGTTGATTGCCATGTTTGAGAAAAATGAAATTAATGTAAAAGATCCTATTTTACTTCCATAAAATTGATATCAATATTCAAACTAACCGCCCCCACCTAACTGCCCTCTCCACCCCCAAAATTGCACTAATCCGTCGCTGTCAGGAAAGGTTCACATATTGGATTTTTGTGAAATCCAATAAAGTGAACTTTGTTGCTGTATTGGTAATATATATATATATATATAAAAGCCTTCCAAACCCGGGAGGGAATTGTGATACATTCTGCATATAGCTGACAGCAGAATAGTGCATTGAGTACAAACCAAAAATTTAAATGTGTTTTAAATAAATGAAAATACATTTGATCTGGAGAATAATACGGAAATATATAAATAAATAATAAATATACAACATGCATTTCGCATTATACGATTTCTCAGTTAGAAGTATAACCGATGTCTCAATAGTGAAACATTTTTTATTCTTGTAAATTAACCTTAATTTCTTACAATATACCTCTTAAAAACGTGAGATATTCTTTAGATATTCTTAAGTAGCCAATTAAGAAGGCAGGAAATTAATTTTTATGAAGAAATTTCTCACAATTTAAATTTTATTAGCGGTAACTCTTGTCGTTACATACTTTCCATACCCAGTGCTACTAGAATAAATGCCTCATTAAGCCGCTGCATCCTCCAAAATATTAGATTCATTAAATTGGGTTGCAGTGCACCCAAATGTTGGGGTATACGTGAGTATCCTTCTAGAAGCTCTCGCATAATGCTAGAATAATTTTACTAAGGATAATAGGCATGTTTCTCCGTGAAGTTTATGCAGTTTAAAAATGAGTCATAAGTCCATGTGTATTTATAAAGCTGCGATAGAGTGTGATAAAGATTTAATCGCTCACGACTAGAAAAGTTAATGCAAGAAATTAATATGTTAGCTCAAGTGATGATGAAGTATGCCAACGTTTCTTCAGATGTAATAAATAATAAATAAATTAGTACATAATAATTTTGAATTATTAATATGTTGTAGTAATTTGAATGCATATCTAAAGATTTAATGCTTCATTTAATAACACCATTACATATATTGAGTATTCTGAAATTTATGCAAACAATCTCTGAAATAAAGTGACATCTATTTTAATTATTAATTATACTTATGCGATACTTAATAAAAAATATACACAAACAAATACATCATAAAATATTCATTTGCTTACACATAAGAAATAATTAGCTTTTAACAAACAGTTGAGTTCTATTAGAAACTTTTAAAAAGGAACCAAGAATGCAAAATAGGTCTCTCAGCGACGTCCAGTACTAGAACACGTATTTTTCTTAATTTATATATTTTTAAAATTAAATAATGTAATGAGTATTTCACAAATTTAATTGTAACACAAAAGTAAACTTATCGATTACTGGATTTTGTTTCGTATGTGTTGATGTGTCGTTTCTATGAATAAAATCAAAGAAATATAATGCCCAAAAAGTTTTTGTAGTTTCAAACATAAGAACAATGATAGTTCTGTGGTATTTAGCGTTTTCCACTAATATCTGTGACTTTGAGAACTCAAGCTCGAAATTAAGTTTTTTTTTAAATGTGTTTACGGCGTTTTTTTTTTCCTTTCCGTAAAAACTCATTTTTTCTTTAAAAAAAATTTTAGGAAGAGAGTGAGAATTTACAATATCCTTCCTTTATGATATTGTATTCTACAAATTCCACCTCTGAATCTCCAATGCATATTTACACGTGAAAAAAAAATATTACATGGAACATTATAACGAGTTTTAAAGATTATTTATTGTGACTGATAAATACTTATAATTTTCATGGTATTTAAATCGAAAAATTAATAAAGGGATAACGAAAAACGATCATTACTATCGAGTTGGCTAAGCTGTAGAAATTTATAACATGTAATTTTTCTTAATTTTTTTTATCTTAAGTTTTTTGTGAAAATCATAAAGATTTGTTTTTTTATTCCTGAGCTACAATACTTTCGCATTAAAGACTATAATGCAATATCTTATCAATTTAATAGACAATTATAGTAATTATACTATCCAATATAGTTAGAGCGATTGTTATTGGTCTTCTTGGTGCCCATAACACCATTTAAAATCCTCTTAGTTTGTAAACCGCCTTAAAATTTCTTTAAGAATGTTGCACTTATGCACTTCCAAGATTTTAGAGATATTACATCTTCAAAAACCGTACTTATTTTATTATAAGATTTGACACTATAAATGCGCAGTAGTTACATGTTTTGCCTTAAAATATAAACAGCTAAATGTAAAATTTATAAAAGGATGGCATTTTTTTTTTTTTTGTAAATAAATCAGACAAAAATCTTGTTACCCGTTAGGAAGAATGTTAAGAAAACACGAAAAATGGATACAACGGAAGACTCGTATAGTCACCAGAGTCTTGTTCGGTTGCCCCAAATTTATCTATTGAAGAAATATTTTCAGTTTAAGTTAGCCTTTCCTCTCATTGTATATTATAGTCATTCTAAATTTACTCAGCTTTAAAGATCGATATTAGAAGATAAAAAACATTGCATAACACTTTTTAAAAGACATTTTTTAAACAGTTTTTTTTTTCAAAATAGAAAAACTTCTCTCTGAGCACAGGCGACGCATAGAGTAATAAAAAGTTCAGCGGCATTTCGAACTTCAAATTACTTGGTAGCATTTTCTATACATAATTATTAGCCTACTTTTTAAAATTTCTAATTATAGTACTATTTATGTTTAGCACATTAAATTCTATGCTAGATAGAACACGAAACAGTTGAATGGTATCTCTAAAGTGTAATATTTGCACCAGCATTAATGGATTATTTAGAACATATTTCTGATTTCTATAAATGCCTAAAAAACGGAAATATTTTTCGGTTTTTCTAAAGTAAAGAAGCGTCGAAATACTTGTCCAGTTGGTCAGGCTTTTCTGAAGTCCTAAATCAGATGGTATTTTTGGCAAAGCAGGAAATCCGTAATAACAGAAAAATGAATAACAATTATATCAAAATAAATGTTTCGATTAAATGTACTGAAAATAAAAGGATCTGTTTTCCATGATCTATGCTATTTAGCTCTTAGGAAAATGCATTCCATGTATTTCCTCTTATATTAATGAACTCTTATTCATAAATAACTGATATTCAAAGTGTTATATTAGGTAGTTTATCAACATTTTCATTTATATATTTTCTATAGGTTTAAGCAATCCTCTGATTCAAAATTTCGCTTTCCGTTATAAAACAGCCTTTAGGTCCTCTTTAAATGTATGCCAAAATCCGTCACTGTCTGAAAGCATGTCATTTTAAAACACTGAATTATATATATTTGAATCTCAATCTACCAATTGTGGTTTCAATGTGATTTTCTCTGATTTTCAAAAATCCCCTCATCCGAGTTTGCAAGAGTAGATAGCAATCTATTTCCTTAAGTAATTTAATAAATCACGTTAGTGAAACAGCTTTCGTATCTGATATCAATCAAACAGAAATAACGCTTTTCAGGTAATAACTAACTGAACTTATTTAAAATGTTATGAGAGTTCCTGCGGGAAAATACTCAGTTCGATCAAGTAAAGTAATAATGCCAGCTCTTTCTCTACCCAAACATTCTAGGAAACTCCAAATAATCTCTTATGCTTGGCAATTTTTCTTTCTTGGAAAATGCTTCCTTTGACATGCGATAGAAAAGTCAGTACAGTAAGGAATAACTCTAAGCTTAGTTATTTTATTTGTTACAATAAGATATATTTTAACATTAACACCCGGTGTAGAAAATAAAATGTGTTTTTCCGCAGTGTTTTTAAAAAGTGCATATATATGAGGAAGTACATTTTCTATAGCATTTTCAAGTTGGAATTGCAGTATAGTAATTATATTAACATATAATATTCTGGTTAGTTTTAGAGAGAAGCAGAGAAACTAAAATCCCATATAGATGAATAATAATTTTGTATACCTTGTAAGATGTAGAAATACAAACAAGCAAAAATGATATTTACGGCCCTTCTACAAGAATATAAAAAGCGTGGGATACATTTTGTTGATATCTCTAATGCTTTTCATAAAAGTGTTTATGATTGTTTGTTTGTTTGTTTGCTTTTGTTTTTGTATACTGAATGTTTATATTTTATTGATTAAATTCAATTGAATAGTGTTATTTATAAAAATTATAGGCATACATATATATAACATATAAAAATAAGTATCCTCTAAAAATTCAAATTTTCTATTAGATTATTTCAAAATTCTGTACGAGCGTAGGAACTTTCGTTTTCAAACAAAGGATTTGTCTCGGGATCTTAATTTAATAAAAAAGCAATTGATATGCTCCTTTCAAAACCTTCGTCACATCTCTCAAGAATTTCTAGGGACTATTAGACCTGGGCCTTTTAATAGCCAATAAATGCACTTTTTTGGAACATATAACTACCCTATAAATCAAGTGACCCTCGGTAAGTGTAAAAACCGCTGAGAGAGAGGATTTTTCGTGACCTCTGTAGCCATAGAAATCTTTGTCGAATGCTGCTCAAATACAAATATGTTCTAAATGAAAAGTGGTTATTTTAATACGTACGGCAGCCATAGCCACGAGAGCCGGGGTTGCCCCAGCGCTCCGCGGTCTATCGTATCTTCGGCCAGACTACCACACCAAAGCGGACAGCCGGTATATAGCAAATAGGCGAAAGCAACGGCACGGAAAGAAAAATTTCACCATTCAGTTTTTGCAACAACTAGTGAAAACAAAGTGAACGTTATAACCTCTTCTATTTTGCTCACGCTGCCACTTAGGATATGGTAATGTGAGAACAACTTTGTATTTGTAACCCTTAATAAATAATCACAAAGTCAATGATGCTATTCACATCCATTTCTCTGTATTGAGATGATACTATTTTCCTTTTAGTTCAGTAAACATTTTGAATTATATTTTAAGATAAATTTATAAAATAGACTTCCTACGTGTTTTAACGGATTTTCTGGTATTTTATTTTGCTTTATTTTTTGGACGATATCCGTGTTTCACTGTACTAATTGGATAACCTCATTAAAAATATATTATGAAAACATCGATAGAAAAAGAAAAACCAAATATTTTTTTCTCGTTTTACGAGCAGACAATTGCCGATGCATTTTGCACTGTCCGATTAACACCATTTATCGCTATGCATTTTAAATTGGTAAGGAGCTGCTTAACTACATCAATGCATCACTGTATATGGAAAAAAATGTGTATGTATATATATATGTGTGTGTGTGTGTGTGTCTATGTATAATACTTATTTGATTTATTTCCAACCACTATCTGCAATAGGTTTGTAATTCTTGCATCTGCTGTTATATATTTTTTTTCATGCGGGATATGTCATAATTGCAATATACTTTGTATTTTACTTATTAGTTATATTTTGTTCTGTTTGTTATAGCTGCATTTTCCCGTTACAAATAGGTTTCCTATATTTAATCATGGATGCCTGATTTGAATCTATATGCCATTTTTTGCATTGTGAAATTATTTTTAAAATCCTCTTACAAGCTATATTTTGCTGCAAGAGCAATTTATAGTTAAATAAATTCCTAGTTACTACTTGCAGTTACTCCTTTTCAATCAGCATCTATAATTTATCATTATTCATTTTGAATATATTGTTAAACACGGCTGTTTATTTTGACTATCTCCATTCTAATATTTATTTTATTTCCAACCACTATCTTCAATAGGTTTGTAATTCTTGTATCTGCTGTTATATTTTCTTTTCATGCGAGGTATATCATATTTGCAGTATACTTTGTGTTTTACTTAATAGTAATATATATGATATATATACATATATATATATATAAATGTTTTATATTTTTATAATACACTGCATTCTCAGAAAAGCGGAAAACAAGATGAAGCAGAATTTAACACATGGCTTTATTTAATAAAATAATAATAAATTATACAACGCAAACAAAAAGTATATATATATGTATATACTTTACTACTTTATCTTTAGCTTCGGGTCAAAGAAGGAAGATTCCGCAGTGCCATCTATCGTTGCAAAATGCAAGTGTTGAATTGTTCCCTACTTCCAAATCAATATGTTTATCACTGCGTAAAATTATACACATTTGTGTTTTTAGAATTTCTCTATTTGATTTCGGCAGATATCTTATTTGTTTTATAAATTACTGAAAAGTTTCTGTTTTTTCTGTATGATTGATTAATTCTATAATTGAGTGTTGCAAAAGTACTCATATTTTCTGATTTTAAAATTTCAATCCTAGTGAGGATTGAAAAAATAGTTAAAAGGAAAAATGATCAATATATATTACTTGTAATATATTTTTGTAAAACTAATTGTTTGGGAAAATCTAGACGATATTCGTACAATATTATTACAATATTGTACTAATTATCAGATGGTGTATAAAAAGGGAATGAAGTTAATATGATCCTGTTTTTGTCAACGTTGCAGAAACACAGCTTTATAAGAGAATTACATATTTCTTCGAAATATTGAGTAAAAGTTGAGTGTAAAGAATTTTCTCTGTATTTAGTTATGGCTTCAAAGACCAATATGAGGAAGCATTTAGTTTATCAAATATTTTAAAAAACTTACTCCAATCTCTGTACTTTGAAGCAGGTCTTCCATTTCATATTCATTCACCTTGTATAAGCTCGAAATATTTTTTTTACTTATGTTTGTGCATTGTTTTGATCATATTGAGTTAAACTAAACAGTCAAAACGCATTTTCTTACCATACACCTTAGCGTACAGGGTGCCCGAAAATTACGGGACATTTTAAAATTAAGTGTCCTGTAATGCGCATATTTTTCTGGAAATACCAATAGTTAGTACATCCACTCAAAAAAGGTTTCGAGAATGAGAGAAATTTCATATTAATTTTGTGAGTAACTGATTAATCTTTGAAAAAAGCATGCAGCTGATAAGAACATTAGAAGTTGTTATTATGTAATGCAGAATCCACATATTATGAAGAACAACACTTTATAATCTGTACCTAGAGATCGTAATTTCGATGCAGTACACGTGCACAAATTTCAAAATTTCGCCGCCGCTTGTTAAATCTATTTGACCTTTGCCCTTTATGTGAATGCTTTGTACCGCATTATTCTATAAAAGCCATGATAAAATTTAAGCACTTACAAGATTCTTTGACTGAATTTCTATCGCATACCAAATTTAAGTTTTATTATCTTTATTAAAATACTAAAAGCATTTTATATACTCCGTTGTTTAAAATTAAGGTAGTTCAAATAGTTTGTTGAATTTCATGAAAAACAAAACTACTGATTCGAAACAAATATGTAAATCCTGTATATTGAATACGTAAGTGTGTACGTGTTCTGTAGATGGATAGAGCTAGTACATGAGCCGTTTATAGTAATATTTTTTTTTTAATTTATGTAATTTCGTCATCAAATGGCTTAATTTTAGATTAATCATATAGCATTAGCAAACATCGACGCTTAGATGGCGAAATAGGGTAGATAATCCTGGAGAGATTAACAACAAGTCATCTTTCAAATCCATATTTCTAGAGATTTAATTTCCCAGCTTATCGCCCAACTCATGGAGACAGGTCTAGGATAGGATCGGTCGAAAGTAAAGCTTGCGAAGGTTGTTCACTTTTCAATATTGTTTCGATCACTGTCATTTCTGCGAGGTGTAACAGGTATGCCACAAATTCTCAGCTCTCGCGTGACTTCCATGTGGCTACAGGAATCTGAATTGTATGAGTTATTGTTTCTGGGTGGCTTCATGAGCGAGGGCTATTTAAGTGAAGCCCTACAGTTTGCGCCCTGCTGCGAACAGAACAGTCGATTTAAAAAGCAGCCGTTCTTAACCCCAATACTTCCTGATTCATCTTAACCTCTGGTATTCTGCTTAACCTCTGGTTTCCCCTGATTCATCTTAACCTCTGGTATGTACTTTCAAATGAAGAGATCCGGGGACCCTCTACCTTCCATTGTCTAATAAATCGACCATTATGTCATCGAAGGAGTGGGGGTCTGGTCAGGAATCATACTGGATGGCCGCACACTCCTCAAACCCAATTATTTTTGGAAGAGGTGATGTTATTGGCACGAGGTATAGGAATAAGATCTTGGAGTTCTGTGTTCGCATTATCAATTGCCCCTTATTTCATTTTAACGGGCGATAAAGTGCTTCTAAATATTTTATTAAGTTGAGAATTTTCTAAAAGAGAATCTATTTTCTGCATGAATCTAACCAAATTTCCGAAACTCTTTCTTATAAAGCTTATCTGAAATGCTTTGGGGTAGATTCAATGCACAGCACACCCTCCGAGACCGTCCAGGGCCTGAGAGCAGCCTTGCTAATCAAGGAGGTACTCTGCCACATGAACACCGAAACAGACCTATTTCAGTATAAAATTACAGTGTGAGGCCTGTATTGTATATATCTGTAAGATGGAATTATAGTCTTATAACTGAGATTTTTTTTCCGATCCTGTACGATTTTTCGCTTCTTATTATTCACACGTGCACATTATTCACACGTTGTATGTATTTTAACTGTTGAATAGTTGTACTTTTCTATTATAATATATTCGTGCGTTTAAACGAAAATTTGTAAGACATGTTTAGTAGTTTTGATGATAAGTGTTAAAATTTGAAATTTCTCTTAATTTTGAACACCTGTGGATTTAGACAAAAAAACCTTCTAATTTTGGGATTTTATGTTCTTCCAAATGGCAGTTGTCATTTTTAGAATAAAAAGTGAATATATATATATATATTTATTAAGATGTTTTAATATTAGTGATGTTTTTGTTTGCTCTTTCAGTAGATAGTGAATTACAGTTCTCTAAACACAATTTAAATACGACCCCCTTTTCTGAGCAAGTCAGATGCTGCAACTTCATGTAGACATAACTCGGTCGGTTTTTATCGTAATAAAATGAAACTTTTTGTGTTTACTTTGCTTTTGTGTACTGCATCTTTTCCTAAATATAAGTGATAGGACTTGGGGACCGTATGAAAATTTAATTTTTGTAATGTTTTTCTAAATGGGTTTTTTGGTTCGAAAAACACGTAAAAACATTCTTTACCTTTTTAACAACATTTTTCAAATTGGAAGTGCATATCTAAACCGAACGGTTCGGGAATTAGTTATTGGGTACATTAAGACTGGACACCCTGTATATATGTGTGCGTGTGTGTGTATGTGTATGTATTATTTCTTACGTATTTTTTTCTCTAAAGAAATGTACAACGATATACCTCATTATTACGCAGCCGGCGCGTAAAGAATTTTGTGTGACAGTGCAAGATAAGTCTATTCCATGCTTATTTTGAAGAGCGTACAATTCTCATCTGGTTACGAATTCAAAATTTCAAGTTATGAATATAAATTATCAGTCAGACATGTGCTTCTCTATTTCGTATTCATCTAAAAGGTCCTTTTAAAAATAGAAAACGTTTCGGTAGAAATGATTTGAAATATGTCTTATTTGATGTGTTTTTCAGAATGAAATGTCACATTTCACACAAAGTTCAACTCAAACGCTTCACTGTAAAATTATATGCATGCCATGCATTACAATATGGAGATAATACTTTTGTAAAACGCAAATATATGTATCCGTATCGAATGAAAAAGGTAGCGAATTTTCATTTATACTTACCAGACTTTTATTTCTGGGTACAAGATATTTCACGAAGAACCCCGAGCTTTGAAATTGAAAAACCCCAAAAGCGTAAAAGTTAGGAGCATTAAACAAATTATATGTTAATTTAATAAGCCGTAAAAGTTTGATACAAAATCCACACAATTTTTGTTGAAAAATGCACCGATAAGTGCCGCAATAAATGGCAATACCTCAGAAAATCCTACTCTGATCTGCCTACTCTGATCCCTGCAAGAAAATCCTCATTTCTTGCAAATCCATTGCCCAAAATTTACTTTTATTCTGCAATCTCTTGCAAAGGCTTTATTTTTCGAGAAACTATGACGACTGGCGGTATATTGCGCTTTTGAAACGTTGGTCGCTACTCAACAACTGTTGCATGATCGATCGGGGAGCTCTCTTTCTGGCATCCATATTGCCGCTCATAGCGCCATCTATCGGTGAAGTTTGTAACTAAAACTTTGTGGTTTCTGTATCAAAAGCTTACGGTTCTTGTTTTTAATTAACATACTACCTGTTTTATGACGCTTCTCGTGCCAGTTTTGAGTTATCCATTTTCAATGCTAGGGATTCTTCGTGAAACACCCTATATAAGTTACAGTTTGCGGCATTTAGCCTAGTTACTAGTTGGGTTGAAAAGTACATATATGTAGAATATTAAAAAATACTGTACACGCTTAAATCTATTGAGTAAAATAATAATCAAACGGAGTATATTTTTACTCAATTTTTGACTTCAAACAGCCATTCTCCCGATTAAGTAAAATTTGCTCCATTAATCGACAAAAATAAATGGAGCGAAAAATTCTCAATTTTTGAGCATTATACAACAGCTCCATTTAGCCTAAATAATAATCAAAAAAGAGGAGTGTTTTTACAAAATCTGTCCGTTTTTTATTAATATAACTGTACTCAATTATTATTATTATTTAAGCTATAGAATGAGCATTTTTACAAAATCAGTCCTTTTTTAATTAATATATCTGTACTCAATTAAGATTATTATTTTAAGCTAGAAAAAGGATGTTTCATGAAAATTTGCTGTTTTTGATTAATATATTGAATTATTCGTTTTCTTCATTTTTTATTATCAGAGCTATAATCTATTCTAAAATTTAAATCAAGGCAAATACATTACATATATCTTAATACACTATAAAAAAAATATTTTTTTAATAAATAGAATATAATTTCACTATAGTCTCTAGTTACTAAACGAATTCACAGTACAATCATACTACAGAAATGCAATCTTGGTTAAATCAGCTGTGAGATTTAATTAAAGCAGCAAACAAATTTATTTACATGAAAAGGGTAAAATACTACTTACTCAGTTTGAGTGGAGATATCATAACTTCATTTGTTTTACAACAGCTTTTTATAATCCAATCGTAAGAAACTATGTCATTAAATCGAAATCTTTACCTAAAGCATCTCCTCCATATCTAGGCTGAATTTATTTCATAACTCTGAATATGGAAAAGATGCATTTGGTATTCGGATGTAAAACATAAGTATCACAAGCGAATACACACACAACTAAGCATCCACAACAAAAGGACTCGGCATTAACTAAGAGTGCATCCAGTATCCTCTTCAGAAATTCTTTTACTTCATATTTTGACATGCTTGACCTTGGATGCCCGCGAGGTGACTATGGCAAAGAATCCGTTGAAGAGCGTTGGTCACGTGATAGTAATACGATACCTACCAGGCTTTTCTTTTCGTGGGGAAGTCCGACTACTCAAATTGACAAGATTTAAGTGAAAATGGAGTTAAGTAGAATCTAGCGAATCGTGAGCATTGAGGCGAATTGAGGAGTTTACAAATTATTGTCTTTAATGAGTATTTTTCGGAAATTTTTAGCGGAAAAGGATTTAAATCAGCCGATAAGAAATTTAATCAATAAAGGAGTGTTAGTTTTAATCAATAGATTTAAGCATGTGGGTTGACTTTAGTGCAAACGATTAAAATCATACAAGTATAATTTAAACTATAAACTGTTATCGGGGGAAATCTATAGGAAATTTATGAATACTGTTTTGTTTGAGAAATTGCCAGTTCTAACATTTTTGAGACAACGGTTCACTTACTTTATAAGCCAGTCCAGCATCGTGTACAGAAGAACACATTATAATGTTTTTTTCATTTAGAAAATAACGAATGCATAGTAGCAATATACTTTTCTCAAAAATGAATATGTCGTTCTAAATACCACATAAGTGAAGAATTTTCCAGACTTAGATGAATGCTCGTTTTTATAACAATTTTTATATCAGTTTTGATAAAATGCATGTGTTATATACTTTGACGTCTGACCAAACAAACCAATGAAAATATGGTCAATTTATATGTCGTATACTATTTTATTGTTTGACGAAATGCTGTGACACAAATAATCTTCAAAAGACTGATTCACCTGATACCACTTATGTAAATTTTAAGGTCTTCTGAATTTATTTATACTATTTTTTTCAATGATGTATGTACATATGTGTGTATGTGAGCACTATAGCTCCTTAACGGCGAATTTGATTGATCTCAAATTTGGTATACATATATTAAGGACCACCGTCATACGCCCGGTAGGGATATTTTGGGTATAGTAGGCATAGTTCTTTTACAGGGGTGCAAAAATATTTCATACCTTTCACACCTATGCAGAAATTTTCTAGCGACAAAATGATGAATCCGAATAAGTTCAAATCAGATATGTATATTATAGGTCACACAATCTGTGAAGACTTTGTAGTATCTAGGAATTACAACTTTTGTACAGGACTGGAAAAGATAATTCTAATGCATTACAGCCTACGGACGCAAACTCTTGAAAGTGCGCTAGCTTCTATACAATGAATGATTGAGCTCAAATTCGGTACTGGTATAATGGATCACTGTCTTACGTACTGTGTGGATTTTAATGTGTGTAGGACTTAGTTTTTTACAGGGCTACGAAAATGTATTATTATAAAATCCTCAGATTATTATTTCAAGTGCACTCGCATCTGAACATTGCATTCGATTGAGTTGAATCAAATATTGGTAATGATCGCTTGGTGAATGTAAATATGTTCGGAAAGTCGAGGGGAGTCACTCCAGATTTTTATTTTTTTATTTATTTATTCATTTATTTATTTTGTAAGTAAATACAATTTCTAACATTTATTTTATGGTTGCGTTTTATTGACTGACCCGTTCATTGATATTGTATAATCTAATCTCGAGAAAATGTCACTATAAAATATATTTTTTCAATGTCTTGTTCAAGTGTTTCCAAGCCCCTTCAATAAATAACTTATTTACGAATAAGAACGCGTTTGAAGGGGATTCACTGCTGGCTTGTTGACAAAACGCATTTTCGTAAGAACGAAGGTGACCATACTGTTTGAAAACTTCGATTTTAGACCACTTTGGTGAATTTTCTTTGAAATGATTTCTTTTACATATATCTTTTTTATGTGTTTCTTTTATATCACCATAAAACATAAAATGGAATAGTGAAATGTGTTATTTTATGTAAGGAAAGGGCATAATACTTTTTCAAATATTTATCACCATACTTTTTTCCAAAAATTCACCATCTTGACGTAATCAGAGTGAAAAATGAAATTCTAAATATTTACTTTAATTACAAGTGTACATCAGCTCAAAACAATTATAGACTCTAAGTGAAATTTCATATTTTAGTTTCAAGAATAAGTAAGTTTTTCGAAAAAAATCAATTAGAAAGAAAGATGGAGCATCATTTTAGTCTTATTTCTCTACTTTTGAAAAACAGTACATTATACGTGAAACCGACGCAGAAAATTTGGCTTATACTAGAAAAAAATTTTGAGTGAATGTAAATTGAATATTTATTCAATTTATTTGTTCATAAATACATTTATTTATATTTATTTAACTAGTTTAAAATCTAGCCGCTCAGGTGTTGTAGTGGCTAACGATCCCGGACCCAAAGTGCATCCCATTTTTGAGGGGGTTCGATTCCCTGTTTGGCCTTAGGCGCTACCTAGTCTGTCCCTTCATTGGGGATTACATTGGCCGCATGGTGTCCCCTCAGTAAAATGTTCAATATTTTTGGCCTTATTGGTGGCGAATGACTGATAGTTAAGTGCCCCTCAATAGAGAAAAAAATTAGAAACCGGTTTTATATTTCAGTCTTCGTTGAACATTATCAAAATTCAATAATTATATCAAGAAATTTATGTTTCTTATGTTATTGCTTAACATAAATCGTTAACTGATTCAAGACTAAATTTTCAATCACACTCGTATTTATTTTCATTTATAGTAAGCAATCTGTGAATTCTGTTAAATTTGAGCATGAAAAACATGATTGACAGAAACGCAAAATATAATAATTTTCCTTTTTTAATCCACGAAATGCTAAAAATTACATTAATAAATTTTAAAAAATGATTTCATTATCAGATATTAGGTACATGGATAACCGTTATTTAGCGGTTATGGTTTTGAAAGGATTAGTTTTGGTTTCACATGTTTGTTAAAATAAACCAAATTCATGAAAGTAAACGCAGGCTTCACTTGAACATATGTTTAAAATAATAATAAAACGCACAATTTTAGAAATTAATATCACAATTTAAATTTTTTTTAAAAACCCATTTTTAGCTTTTTCCTTTTTTTAATATTTCAACTTTTACAAAAATGTTTGTTTTTTAGAATTCGTTTTCAAATAAACATAAGAAATATTTATAGTTCAAAATAATGTATGAGTGATCAAATAGCGTACGCAGATTTATTTTTTTTTTCGGAATCTAAAGAATACTCAAGGGAAATTTGATTTTATGGGAGCCGAAATCTGCAGATTAGGTCCTACGAAATAGTATGAAATATATTTAAATGAAATGAAATATATGCAATATGTATGAGGTATGGGAATTCCTTTAATACATATGTTGAATTGCGTAAAGTATATTTATATTTGATGATTTATAAGAAAGTAATATATGAATGAGGTTCGAATTCTTTCCTTTGAATAAACTGTTTTAAAAATAAGCTTCATGATTGTATTTTCCCCATATCTTCAGTGGATATGCATGCGCACCCACACACATAACATTATGCAAGTCAGAAATGATTTAAGATAATGGGGAACCTGGTATTTGACGATATGACATATGGAAAGTGTACTGCAGGATGTTTGTCTTCTGAGAGACGAGAACACTTTAAAGAAATCAAACATGCTTCTCTCTGAATATATATATAAATTACTTTTAGTATTTTAACGTTTAAAAATAGAACAATAGAGCAGTGGGAAAATGTTGCATGTAATAATTATACAGGATGTTTCAAAAATGTGGTAACACCCTTTAATTCTTTATCTATTAGAGAAAAGTGCTCAACGTAATTTTTAAAAAGTTTAAAATAAGGTAAGAAAAATGACTACTTTAAGAAAATATTTTTGAATAACTATCAAAAAGTTACACTCTTAAAATTTGTACACGACTCCCGCACAAATAAATTTCCAGTTGGTAAAATGTGCCCCATACACTAATAAGGCGATTTACAAAATTTGAGAATTATATCCTAAAAAGTGGCAGAGATATGAAGATAAATAAGTGTTTACTTAAACCACTTTTCGATGACTCTAGAAGGGAAAAAAAATCACGTCGGAGGAACGCATTTCAGGGGTCGTGTAGAAATTATCGAAAATAATTTTTTGTACTCTACCAAGAAACGTTGGCATCCAAATTCGTGTGCAGTCCCTGATCATGTTTATTTGAAGACATTTTATGATGAAAGGATGAAATTTAGTACCTCACCTCACTATTGTATGGGACACATGTTACAAACTGAGAATTTTTTCATGCAGGGGTTGCATAAAAATTTAAGAAATGCAAATTTTGAAAACTAACGAGAAGAATATATATATTTTTTCCAATTTCTTGTGAAAAATATTTCCATTTACACTGCCCAGTTATCTCGGATCGATAAAAAAGTGTGATTTTACCTTTTTGGGACCCCCTGTATACATATATTTTTTAAAGTTTGCATTATTAGACGCTTAATTCTCCATCATCCTATCACCTAAAACATAAACATTCATCGTTCAATAAAAATCGATTTATTATCCTCCAAGTATTAGTTCACGACTTCATAAACGAGAAATGAACTAATCCTTCTGTGCCTCCTGGAACGACATAATAAAACGTCATTATAGATTAATTTATCTTGGGAAAGCAAATGAAATGTATTTTGTTCACGTTATCTGGAATTAATGATATTCGGTTTCATAATTAGTTTTGATTCCAAAATCAATTTTCCGTAGCGAAGATTTACTTTTGGTGTTTTCCGAATTTTCTGTGCACATGTTTCTCCTAATTAATTGAATGTTATCTCGGAAATCGGTGTGTTCTATAGAATTGCAAAATTTTGGTTTAGCATGCACGAAGTATTTCTCGCCGCAGCTCTTAATTATTACCGAGTAGACTGCTCTTCCTGAAAAATCAATGTGGAGAAATTAATCCATTAAAAATATAAAATTCCCGATTTGTCAT